>JADRCH010000093.1:5986466-6002138 GCA_019843965.1 Rhynchomys soricoides | reverse complement strand
CACTGAGAGTCAAGACAGCTCTGGAATCTTCATCTGGAATACAGTAGGAGATGCCCTTGGCAGGGGTGGGGAGCTCTGGAGCACTGAGCACTTTCCCAGATGGCAGGCTCTGCTTCCAGCCTTTCCAGATGCCAGCATTTCCTTTTCCTCAGTTAACCCCAACCATCCTGGTAGGCAGAAGTTACTAGGAATGTTTCTTTTTCCATTTCAACTAAACACTTATCACATGTACAGGATGGAAAGGAGTAATTTGTCTCCCAAGATGGTGAGATAGGCTATGCAAGGTCCTGTAGTCCCATGAGCACGCTGCTTGCCCTGGACCTTCTCAGAATGGAGTCCCTGAAGTTATAATAATCTGTTTAACTGTACAGAGTAATCCTGCTTGCCTCCACATATGTGGTCAAGCCATATGAACTTCATGACCATTGGCACAGCTGCAGTCACTGTTTATAGGTACACTTGCAGACAGACTACTATTAAGATGTGGTTAGACACATGACCCCAAAAGAATAAATAAAACAATAACATAGAAGGAGTAGACAGAATGAGAGCTCTCTCTGAGTTTGCATTACCTTGGTTGTGCACAGGGTCTTGGTCTTGCTGCCTCTTGAGGAAGCACTCCACTGTGTGTGCTGCTGGGTTGTTTTTTTTTTTTTCAGCCAGTTGGGGAACTAGCTGATAAACCCTGGACAGAAATAGAACCTCTACAAGAAGTGAAACCAAGTTCCATCCAAGAATGAAACCATGCCCAGTCACATGAGATTGACAGTGACCCAGCTCACTGTCAGGGGAGCAAATATACTGATGACCTGGTCTAGCTGCCTCACTGCTGTCTCCTTCCCTGCAAGGGGGAGGGCAAAAACACTGAGACTCAGTGGATGGATGCTGCCTTCCTTCTGCTAAACCTGTCACCATGTGTTCCCTGGGCTTGTCCCCAGGGTTAATGATGGGGACAGCAGGTTTGTCTGCAGAATAGCAATGGCTCTTTCCACCTGGATGATAATTGCAAGGACAGCTGTGGTGGATGTGCATGATCAGATTAGTAAACTGAGAGAGAGTGGGTCACCCATAGCCCCTCCAATGCTGATAACAGTGATGGCCACCGATGTATAGCTGTCACAGCGGTGTGGGAAAGAAGGTATGGGAGGATAGAGGCGAATGGGTAGAATTCTTACTTTGAGTCAGGCAAACAGTCCTGAACCTTATACCCACACTCATCTCAGCCTTCACAATTCTAAGAAGCCAATTGTCCTTCCATTTTACAAACTAGGAAACTGAGGTACACAGGAAACTATTTTCTCAGGATTGCAGAGGAAGAGCATGATGAAGCCAAGACTCAAAATCCAGTCCATCTGACTCCGAAGCTTATGGGTTCTACCACCATTGAAGAAAATATTCACAAGTTCATTTTCTAACCTGTAATAAACTTGAGCCAAAATTTACCCTGAAGTCTTTTAAAATAAATTAACAGAGAGAAGGAAGGTTTTCTTGACCCCAAGACGGAGGACACACTGAAGTCTCACCCAGCTTTTCTTATTCTGGGTGATGTTATTGAAGCCACAGTACATCTAAATAAGAGTGATTAAGAAAGAAAACATGATGAGGAGATCTACTCTACAAGGAGGGCAGGTTTAGACTTCTTAATAGCTTCCTTTATCTTGCCATCAACACTCAGGCACTTCGACTGCTCAAGTATAGGGTAGCCTGAGATCTTCAGCTCTAAGTGGGCAATTAGAACACACTGCGCCAGGAAGCGTGCGTGCTTCGTAAATGGAAGCAAAACACATGCTGTCAGGCTATCCCACTGTCAGAGCATTCCGCTGCACTCACCGCTTTACCAGAATACTGATTTCTACCACCACCATCATCACTAATCAAAGATCACACTGGAGGATTGTTTTTTTGTGGGGAGTGTGGGAGGTTATCACTGGCAAGAATTTAGAAATCTTTTTGTGCACTTATTGTCTGGGTCTAAAACAGCTCCAGAATGTCAGTAAATGACAGTCTTCCCTCCAGAACTACAATCTACTTGTGCATTAGGTGAGAGCAGTGATGGTCACTTCTTGTGTGGATTCCTTCTGTGCGGATCTGTGCTAAGCACTTTAAAAAACTGGATTTCATGAAATCCTTCCTTTCCCGAAGTGGGCCCAGAGCAGATGAGCGTGTATGTGGACACTCGTGCAAGTGTGTGTGAATGCCTGTGTGTTTACCCCATGCTACAGATGAGGAAAGTCATGTTCAGAGAGGTTAGGTTGGTTGGACATATAGCTGGTAAAGATATATCAGGTTTCAGCTAAATTTAATCCCAGCTCTGTTTGGTCTTTCTTCTACTGACTACAATAATGCCTTTCCCATAGCCCCAAATGGCTTGTCACCTCTACTCCTCTGTCCATCCGACCGGTGAGGGTGTCATTGCCCACAGCTGGCCTGTGCTGTCCCCCATAAGGCTCACAATCCAGTCCCTGAGGATGGCAATGGTAAGTGCAGGTTTGTCACAGCCACTAGGGTAATCACCACAGCATAGCAGGTCACCTACCAAAGGAGGGAAGAAGAGGCTGGAGGGAGGCCAAGAATAGACCTTCTGACCCAGGAAAGAACACACTTATTTATCCAACTGCTTGAGGAACATGTAAAGAGAGCTTGTGACCTTTGAGAGGAAAAGGCCCTGTGTTAGGCCTAAGCTAAACACATTTTATTCCTCTCCCCTGTCAGACCAGATGCAATGCTAATTTGTACCTTGCAGATGACTCTGCTGTTCCACTGCCTCATTCTCCATGAGACTTGGGCTCCAAGTCAGAAATTAGGGGCCTGAAGGGCACTGGCAAAAGGGGCATGGTGAGGCAACACCACCCGACAGACACCTGGGTGTGTTAGCAGCGTGAACTCTTATGGCACAGGTGTGAGAAGAGAGACCCTCTGGTAAAGCAGCCATGCCAGATTCATTCCACCTCCCTCCTGCAGGCAAACACCAGCTTGAGAACCACTCGACAAGCATTCTGAGTGAAGACTGAGGCAAGAGCAACTGCAAACAGAACCCCCCAGGGCCAGGTATTTACTGTTGGCTTTAGGAGGCAGATCACAGCTATGTCACCAGCTAATGCAGAGCCTTCATGTCTGACCTCACGATTGTGCCCACCAGGTTCATCATTTCCAGCAGCAGAAGCCCCAGGCTCAGGCAGGGCTCAAGGCAGGTTCCATGAACACTAAAGCCTCTGCAACAAATTTAAAACTAAAACCAACCAAGCAGAGCTGAACTTTGCAAGTAAATGAAAGCATACCTGGTAAGAAAGAAGACAAACTAAAAAACAAAGACAACCTGGCTTCCAGCTAATGTAAAGAATGTGAAATTCTAAAGCTATATCAGTCTCTCCTGGACTTATTAATCTCTAACTGAGGCCTAGCAACTGGGCCTAAGAAATAACACTCCAGGTTTTAAAGCAATTGACTTTTCTATGACCTGTCTATCCAAGTCCGTTGGGTGTGACCAAAAATAGCCATGCTGACTAGTCATGGAAAGGACTGGATAGTTAGGAAAGCCTACGTTCTTTCTGGACAAGGGAGATTTTATGAAGGTATTACTACCAAAGACTAAAAGATCTCCATTTAAGCACGTAAGTCTCCAGTACTGAGGTTAGATATCTGGTACAGGGTGTATCTTTTACACATAGAAATTGTCTTGACTGAAAATAAAGGCATGTAAAGCTTGCACAGGGAATGCTAGATATTTTTTTTAAAAAATGTTTTCCAATAATTTAGTACTGAAAACTTGAACTTGGTAAGAATCTAAGACCCTAAACTCAGCAGTGCTGGTGCACACCTTTAATCTCAGCCCTTCGGAGGCAGATGGACCTCTCTGAATTCAAGGCCAACCTGGTCTACACAGCGAGTTCCAGGACAGCCAGGACTACACAGAGAAACCTTAGCTTGAAAAACCAACCAACCAACCAAATCTAAAACCTTGTCTGTGGCACCATGACAGAGTCCAGTGCCTGTGGCGCTCTGAGTTTGATCCACAGCACAATAATAACCAACTACCAAACTCACACTGATGTGTTCAAAATGTAGAAATCGAGAATGGAACCCAAAGTGGAGCTATTCTTTATAGTTTTGTGATTTTATTTCACCACTTAAAGTCTCGAAGATGGTGAGGTCATAACCGGCCACATGTCACCTGCATCCTAAAGAAAAGAATTTCCTTTATTTCTTGGTTTCCTGTAAATCTAGTCACCAGTTAAAACCCCAAATATTAATACAGAGCCAACCACTGCTAAGCCAATGCTTCCATTAGATTATGTCCATATAGCTCTATCAGAAACACAGACATAGCAAACTGCCGCATCCCATCTCCTCACAAGGCAGAATAGGCAAAGCTTTAATCACTGAGACAGGTAGAAGAAAATTAACTCCAGAACAATGCAGTTGACCCAAAGTGCACACCAACTTTAAAAACAGGATATCAAGAGCATACTTTTATGGAAAATGACTGTGACTTTATCTTATGCAATGTACTTACAACCTTAAAAGTTTTTTTTAAAAATCAAAAGCATAAAAGAATAAATGAGAAATTATCAAACACTTAGAAGAACATGAAACCATCACCACGAGGACACCCTAAGAACCTCTGCTGGTCAAAAGCAATAGATGAACCAGCTCTGTTGCCCTGTTTGCATCAGACTATCAGCCCAAAGAAGTACTTTCTACAGAGCCCCAAATGCTTGGAACCACACCCTCAGCACAAGGAGGGTGAATGAGAAGCAAAGGAACCCTTACATGGGCTCACAGGTCAGCTGTTCCTTATCTGCATGGTTCAGGAAGCCTCTGACCTTAGACCTGGAGTAATCAGTGCTCACTAGCTTTATCATCCCCACCAAAACTGCAGCCTCAGGTCAGAGGCAAACAGCTAGCCCCCTCCATGTGGAGACAAGGTAGTTATAGGTTGTTGAGTCCTGCCTGCTAGCATAGCTGTTGCCATTTTGTTCCATGACTGCCAGTAACATACATAGAAAAATAGCTTGACTCAGAGCAGGGTCATGATGACCACACAACCTGTTATGTTCTGAGGTTGGTTACTCTTAAGAAATTCCACAACCATAAGCTCCTCTTAGGACTAATAAGAATAAAGGTCAGTTACAACTGTTCTGTCTAGCTAGCCCAAATAGCATGAGTCAGAGCTGAACACCAGGCAGCACTTCCTGCACCTGCGTATGAGCTCATTGTGGTTTTGCCCTGAGAAATATTCAGGTCCAGGCTTAAGTCCCAAGTCTAGGCTGGGACCCTGATTGATCAGTCATGGGATGTGTGTTGAATAAACTATCCTTATCTGACTGAGATCGATGTTTGTGTGGTTTGTGAGGTGATTCATGTGTCCCAACACAGTCCTTTCCAGTGGAAAAGCCAGTACACTTGCAATCATTTTTTTTTAATCCAATAATACATTTGACTTTTATTGTGAAGTTTAGAAGATTGCATTCAATCTCTATCTTTGCTACATTCAACAAATAATAGACATTGTCCTGACATGTGTATGGAAAAGTACATAACATAAGATTATAGCAGCAAATCTCCTTAACTTATAAAGTTGATTACACGAAAGATCCATCTCAAGTAAAGTTGACTCTCACCTCGCTCTTTTTACAGCTTATGATACAGTCTAAGGACACTTATGCTTTTGTGACCTTACATGGTGTTATTTTTTGATACTTTATTTACATTTCAAATGCTTTACCCTTTCCAGGTCTCCCCTTTGGAAACCCCCTATAACATCCCCCTCCCCTGCCTATATGAGGGTATTCCCCCACCCACTCACCCACTCCCATCTTCCCTCCCTGGCATTCTCCTATACTAGGACATCTAACACCCTCAGGCCCAAGGACCTCTCCTCCCACTGATGGCCAACAAGGCCCTCCTCTACCACATATGTGGCCAGCACCTTGGGCCTCTCCATGTGTATTCTTTGGTTGGTGGTCCAGTCTCCAGGAGCACCAGGGGGTCTGGCCAGTTGTCACTGAGGCTCTCTCCATGGGGCTGCAAACTCCCTCAACTCCTTCAGTCCCTTCTCCAACTCCTCCATCTGGGACCCCCCTCCCCCTCAGTCCAACAGTTGCTGTGAATTGAATCTTGGGTATTCCAAAATTTTGGGCTAATATCCACTTATTAGTGAGTACATACTGTGTTTGTTCTTTTGTGACTGAGTTACCTCACTCAGGATGATATTTTCAAGTTCCATCCATTTACCTGCAAATTTCATGAAGTCATTGTTTTTAATAGCTGAGTAATATTCCATTGTGTAAATGTACCACATTTTCTATATCCATTCCTCTGTTGAGGGACATCTGGGTTGTTTCCAGCTTCTGGCTATTATAAATATGGCTGCTAGGAACATAGTGGAGCATGTGTCCTTATTACATGTTGGAACATCTTCTGGATATATGCCCAGGAGTGGTATAGCTGGGTCCTCAGGTAGTATTATGTCCAATTTTCTAAGGGTCCACCAAACTGATTTCCAGAGTGGTTTCTACTTGCAACCCCACCAGCAATGGAGGAGTGTTCCTCTTTCTCCACATCCTCGCCAGCATCTGCTGTCACCTGAATTTTTCTTCTTAGCCATTCTGACTGATGTGAAGTGGAATCTCAGGGTTGTTTTGATTTGCATTTCCCTGATGACTAAGGATGTTGAACATTTCTTTGGGTGCTTCCAGGCCTTTGAGTTTCCTCAGTTGAGAATTCTCTGTTTAGCTCTGTCCCCCATTTTTTGATAGGGTTATTTGGTTCTCTGGAGTCTAACTTCTTGAGTTCTTTGTATATATTGGATATTAGCCCTCTATCGGATGTAGGATTGGTAAAGATCTTTTCCCAATCTGTTGGTTGCTGTTTTGTCCTATTGACAGTGTCCTTTGTCTTAGAGAAGCTTTGCAATTTTATGAGGTCTTATTTGTCGATTCTTGATCTTAGAGTACAAGCCATTAGTGTTCTGTTCATGAACTTTTCCCCTGTGCCCATGTGTTCAAGACATTCCCCCACTTTCTCTTCTATTAGATTCAGTGTATCTGGTTTTATGTGGAGGTCCTTGATCCACTTCGACTTGAGCTTTGTACAGGGAAATAGGAATGGATTAATTCGTATCCTTCTACATGCTGACCTCTAGTTGAGCCAGCACCATTTGTTGAAAATGCTGTCCTTTTTCCACTGGATGGTTTTAGCTCCTTTGTCAAAGATCAGGTGACCATAGGTGTGTGGGTTCATTTCTGGGTCTTCAATTCTATTCCATTGATCTACCTGCCTGTCACTGTACCAATACCATGTAGTTTTTATCACTACTGCTCTGTAGTACAGCTTGAGGTCAGGGATGTTGATTCCCCAGAAGTTCTTTTATTGTTGAGAATAGTTTTTGCTATCCTGGGTTTTTTGTTATTCCAAAATGAATTGGAGAATTGCTCTTTCTAAGTCTATGAAGAATTGAGTTGCAATTTTGATGGGAATTGCATTGAATCCGTAGATTGCTTTTGGCAGGATGGCCATTTTAACTATATTAATCCTGCCAATCCATGAGCATGGAAGATCTTTCCATCTTCTGAGGTCTTCTTCGATTTCTTTCTTCAGAGACTTGAAGTTCTTGTCATAGAGATCTTTTACTTGTTTGGTTAGAGTCACACCAAGATACTTTATACCGATTGTGACAATTGTGAAGGGTGTCATTTCCTTAATTTCTTTCTCAGCCTGTTTATCCTTCGAGTATAGGAAGGCTACTGATTTATTTGAGTTCATTTTATATCCGGCCACTTTGCTGAAGTTGTTTATCAGTTGTATCAGTTCTCTTGCAATCATTTTAAAACAGGATGCCCAGCACATAGTCAAAGATATCCTGTCATAGAAGGCAAAGAAGTCACCACAGATGAAATCTAAGCAATAGCAAAGATAGACCTACAAAGACTACACAAATCCAGGTTAGTAACAATGAACTAACTATTCCAGCTAAAGGCTAAGATTGATGAGTTGGATTTTAAAATATAATTATATTCTATTTAAAGATGAATGTTTCTACAAAAAAAACACAAGAAAACACAGAAGTAACTGGATGAGTAATGATATAGCATAAAACCCAGGACACTAAATGGCCACCAAGTTTAAAGACTTTACCAGAAACAGAGGCAGTCCCTTTATACTGATAAAAGCCAGATTCACTAGAAAGCTACACAAATTCCAAGCCTTCTTGTATCCATGAACAATAGTTCAAATCCCTGACCCAAGGACCTACCAGACAGAGGTGACAAATAACAACCACAGGAGGTGCTTTTAAATCCCCATCTTCCTCTTTATAATTGATAGAATATGAAAAAATAGATGAATATGTATTAAATGTGTGTATTTGTATGTCTGTGTGTAGTCAACCTAAAAGTCACTTCACAAACGCTGCAGCAAATTCTTAATGCACATAGAATTCGCACAGAATATGCACAGAATACGGTGCATGAAGCACATGGTGGAATTAGCCATATGATGGGGGTGAGATGGGGTGGGATATCTTGATGTTCTCTGACCTTAAAGCAATTAAAATAAAAACCACTATTTGAAGAAGCCAGGAAACTCCCATGGGCTTATAAATTAGTTTATAACAAGTCCATAGGTTGAGGGTTAGAATAATAAAATATTCTAACAAAATATAACAAAACTTGTCACATGCATGGTTAGAAACGTGCGATCTTCCATGTTTCTACCAGAAAGAAAAGGCTAAATTTGCATATTAAAGCAAATTATTAAACTGCTCCTGAGTCCAATTCCCAGCAATCACATGGTGGCTCACAACTATCTGTAGTGGGATCTGATGGCCTCCTCCGGTGTGTCTGAAGACAGCTAATATATATATATTAGAAAGGGGCCAGACATGATATTCCATGCCTGTAATTTCATTCATTAATTTTTAAGAGGCAGGGGCAGAGGGATTGTGAATTCTTGGCCAGCCTGGGCTACATAGAGAGAGAGTTGATAGCCTGCCACAAGAAAAAAGGTGAAAATGAACCACAAAGAGAGCAAAGGAAAGGTTAAATAAAAGTAAGAAAGAGCCAGAGGCTAGAACTGCTGCTCAGTGGCAGCACAGCTGCCTAGCAGAACAAGGCAGTGGGTTCTGTTTCAAGCATAGAAAGCAAGAAGCAATCAAGAGAGAGGGAGGAGAGACAAAGGGGGAGGAGGAAAGGAAAGAGAGGGGGTAAGAGAAGCCGCGATGGAGGGAGATCCAAACTTAGTCAACTGGAAATCTAATGAAAATGAAGACACACAAAAAGCGAGGATAAGAAGCTGGGGGTGGGAAGGGGATCTGGGAGAGGTTAAGGAGAGATCTGGTGGCAAATATTATCAAAACACAAGGTATGACATTCTCGAAGGATTAATAAAATATTAAACTAAATTAATTTTAAAAGCCAATGAAGCCAAAGCTGGATTTTGGGAAACGCTAATAAAATAATTTGCACTGCATTAGACAAGAAAATCTACACAGTAATGAAATGTTTTAGGGCTTCTTCTGACAATGTAATTATCATGAACATGATAGCAAGCAAAAGAAAATCAAATGTACACCGTAGGATTCCATCTATATAAACTTCAAAGATGAAACGACTACACCACTGAGAATTGTCTACAACAGAGTTACACTGGAGAAAAGAAAAATCAGAAACAAAAGATAGCAAGGATAGGTGCCATGAGACTCACAGCTAGTCCTCCAGGTTATGGACAGCATGGCTGCTGAAAATGGTCCCCGAGAGGTGGCTTAAGAGCCCGCTGTGCCCTTATTCCCTGGGGCTCCACATTACCCACTTTATAATTTTTTAAAAATCGTGCTTTGTGCTTTTTCTTCTATTCATTCTACAGTTGGTCTTTGAAAACATTTTCCCTCTTCTCTTTTTTTTTTGTTTGTCTCTTTGTTCTCTTGTTTGTTTTTGCTATCTTTTTATTTCCAGACAGGTTTCTTCTATGTAACAGCACTGGTGCCCTAGAACTCACTCTGTAGACCAGGCTGGCCTGAACTCTCAGAGGTCCTCCTGCCTCTGTCTTCCAAATGCTGAGATTAAAGGTGTGCACCACTATGTCTGGATCATTTAAAACAAACACCTATAATTTTCACCCATTATTTTGGGACAGTCCAACATCTTTAATGTAAGTTTTCTTAGCAGAATAAAAACATTAATTTTATAATTCATCTTACCCATATTGATAAGGCACAGCTTACATAAAATCTTGGACTCATGAGGTAGATCAAGGTTACTCTTTAAAACATAGACATCCAAATCATTACGATTATTAAATCTAATATGAACATATATTCAAAGCAAATTCTCCAGTAACTGAGAAAGTAGTGTTGTTTAGCATTAATATACTTTCAGAAAGTAGCCCAGACTAAATAAAAATTCAGGCAACAGAAAATATATGCAATATATACAAATTAGGGAAATCCCAGATTTTCCCCCCCATTGGCTTAAAGTAGTCTCTCATTGTTCAGAGTGACACTGGGGAAATATTCTGCTATGTCCCCTTTTTCAAGTGAGAGAGACAGTCACTCCATACTTTAAAAGACATGGCCTATTGGATAATGGAAAAGCTTAGTAGTCTCAGCCAGTCCAGTCTGGGGAGGTAGGACATGCACCTGCAGCAGACATTACTCCTGAGCAATTCAGAAAGCATGTAGGAGTTGAGCTAGGAGCAGGGCTGGGGTGGACCTAGCTCTCTGGGTGAGGAGGTCAGTGCTGCAAAGGTCTGGAGGAGACGGAGGCACAAGAGAATCTCGAGGTTAGGGGGTGAAGTGTAAATTATGGATGATGAAAAACTGGTGTGATGCTCTCTCTGGAATCCCCACACCCAGGGGGCTGAGGCAGAAGGCTTGCCCCAAGGAAGAAAGGAAGAAAGCACAAGGAAACAGAAGAGGGCGCCCTTGTCTCTCTCTGGAATGAGAGCAGAGGTTCCCGACCTCATTCTCACTTGGTTGCAGCATACTTTTGATCCGTCTTCATCATAGCAGCCAGAGGGGTGGAAGGCAGGCCACAAAACTCCCCTACTCAAGCCTCCAACACTTACATCTCACCCAGGAAAACCTGAAGTCCTCACAATAGTTCAAAATGTTTGGTCACTCAACCTTCTCGACACCCGGAAGGGTGGTGACTTCCCAGCTGCAGGAACATCATTCCTGCCTTTGTCTCTTCCACTTGCTCTTCTCTCTGTCTGGAATTCTCCTCTCCATGTACGAGACTCCATCAGCCTTAAGTCCTTCAACTCCTTACCTCCTGGTCATCTCCACCCAACCATGCGGAAAGGTGTGTGCGGGAGCTGGGCTCAGCAGCCCGGGTCTATAGTTCTGACTACTTGGGAGCTGGAGGCAGGAAAATTGTTTTAGTTTACCAGTTTGAGACCAACCCAAGCTATAAGGATACCTGATTCCCCCCCAAAAAAGAGAGAAGAGAAAAAAATGAAAGGGAAAGGAAAGGAAAACTATTTTCTACACCACTACCAGCCAGTGGAACTTTCTGGAACGGTGGGAATGCAGCCCAGTTGACTGCTGGGAAAGCACTGTGTGGCTACTGAGAACAGGAAATGGGGTGTGATAAGGAGTTGAACATCTTGTTTTATCATATGAGCTTGCTATGGAGCTCATGTGGAGATGGGGGGACAGACAACCTGTGGAGTCAGTTTTGTCTTTCCAGGTTTATGTGGATTCCAGAGATCCGACTCAGGACAAGTTGGCTTCTTTACCCCTGAGGGTAAAGAACACCAGCCTTGAACACATCTCTCTCTCTCTCTCTCTCTCTCTCTCCCTTCTTCCTCTTCCTCCTCCTCTTCTTCTTCTGACAGGGTTTCTCTCTGTGTAGCCCTGGCTATCCTGAAACTCACTTTGTAGAGCAGGCTGGCCTCAGTCTCAGAGATTTGTCCGCCTCTGCCTCCTGAGTGCTGGGATAAAGGCGTGCATTGACATGCTTGGCTTGAATTTTTCATTTCAACAGAACCCCTGTGTTCTAACTGCAGCATCTACACACTTGCCATCTCCTTTGCGTGGTTCCTTACCATCTGTCAGTGATATACTACATCTTTCCATTCACACTACACTGCACTACTGTACTGCACTAAACTATGTAATTTAATTCCATTCACACTACACTGCACTACTGTACTGCACTAAACTATGTAATTTAATTCTGTGTTGTATTTATAACTTGCTCTTCCTGCTACAAGGTGAGCTCCCCAAGGAGGAAAGACAAGTCCTCAGCACCTAGAACAGATTCTGGCACATGGCTTATACTTTAAGGAGAAATTGTTTAGTGAATGAACAAGCTATAAGACCTGCACACTCTGTTGTGACCCAAGTCTGCTCTTGGCTGACCAGCTCTGAAGCTCCTCTTCTGCTTAGCTGGTCTTATGCTGCCAGCTGCGTCCACACCTCTCGTTGTACCACCTGCAGGCCTTTTAACCCAGCATACAGATCATTATTACGATGACAAGTGGGTTCTATGATGTCCCCTAAGAGGGTTAGGGGTGCTGGGGTCCCATACAGCATTTCAAAGGGGGTTAGGCTGAAGCGGGATGGGGTATTTCTAAGTCTAAACAGGGCAAGGGGAAGGAACACCACCCAGTCAGCGCCAGTCTCCATGGTCAATTTAGTTAAAGTCTCTTTTAGAGTTCTATTCATTCTCTCGACCTGCCCTGAGCTCTGAGGTCTGCAATGAAGTTTCCAATCAACCTCTAGATATCTGGCCACTCCCTGACTTACCTGGGCAACAAAGGCTGGGCCATTGTCAGGTCTGATTACCTTGAGCACTCCAAATCGGGGTAAGATTTCTTCCAGTATCTTCTTGACAACCATTGCAGCAGTTTCCTTTTTCGTAGGAAAAGATTCCACCCATCCTGAAAAGGTGTCTATGAAAACTAATAGGTATTTGTAGCCATACTTGCTGGGCCTTACCTTGGTGAAGCCCACTTCCCAGTATACCCCTGGTCTGTCCCCTCGGTATCTCTTACCAGGGTCAGTCCTATTTTGGCAGGCATTCACCTTTTGGCAAGGCTCACAGCTGTGGACTATCTGTTCCACTAGGTGTTTTAGTCCTGGAATATAATACTTAGATCTCGAGGCAGTTTGGGTTAATTTGCTTACTCCCAAATGGGTCCACTGATGCATTTGTCTTATCATTGCTTGAGCTTGTTCCTGTGGCAGGATCTTTTTCCCTGCCGATGTGTACCAGAGTCCTTTTTCTTGGTTGAAGTGGTTGCTAGGATCCCTTGAGATAATTGCCAAGTCTCCATCGGAGTATTGGAGTTTGGGACCCAGGGGATCGGGATCTTGAGTCACCATCATGGGGACTGTCTCTGAGGCTATTTTTTGGGCCTCTTGGTCAGCCATGTTGTTCCCTCTGGCTATCAAGGAGTTATCTTTCTGGTGACCCAGGCAATGTATGATGTTTACTTTTGCTGGCTCATATCTACGTGAGCTGGCCCATCATCCCAGACTCCTGGTCTTTCAAAGGCGAAGTAGTCTTCCTGGCTTTTAGAAGCCAGGGGCAAGCAGAAGAAGGCATCCTTAAGGTCTAGAACTGTGTACCAGGTCCTGAAAGGGAGCAGACAGCTTAACAGGTTATATGGATTGGGAACCATTGGGTGGAGGACAGCTACCTTCTTGTTTACTTCCCTGAGGTCCTGAACTGGTCGGCAGTCACTAGTCCCAGGCTTCCGCACTGGAAGGAGTGGGGTATTCCAGGCTGATTGGCACTTTTGCAGGACCCCCAGCTGGAGGAGTCATAAGATGTAGGGTGGGATTCCATCTCGAGCCTCCTTGGACATGGGATATTGGCAGACATTTATTGGACTAGACTGGACTTTTAGTTCCACATAGACGGGGGTTGGTGCTTGGCTTTTCCCATCCCTGTTTTCTCAGCCCAGGCTTGCGGATAGTTCTGCAATCACCAGTCCATGTTCTGAGTCTTTTGCTCTCTATTTTCAAACAGTTTATACTCAGCTTCTAATTTGAGAGTCAAGACCTGGATGGGCTTTCCTTACCAGTCTTTAATCTGTGGCACCTCTGGGAGGAAATGGATCTGCACCCCCATCCTGGTGAGGAGGTCTCTCCCCAGCAGGGGGTATGGACATTTGGGAAAGATAATGAACGAATGGGATACCTAGCCCACACTGAGGTCCACCATTCTTCAGGTAGTCCATGAATATTGCTTATTGCCTGTAGCCCCTTGAACCCAGGACTTTTTACTTGAAATGGATCCTTCAGATTGCAAGAGGACCAAATGTTGAGCTCCAGTGTCCACAAGAAACTGAGTGGGCTTCCCCTCCACTCTAAGGGTTACCCTGGGTTTGGGGAGGGGTCTGAACCCCATCTTCCCTAATCACTATCCTCCTGCATAGCCAGTATTTTAGGGCCCCGGAGCCCCCTCTCTCTCTTCTTGGGGTTGTAGGCCCCCTTTTTCTTCTTTTCGGGACAGTCTCTTGCCCAATGGCCCTTTTCTTTGCAGTAAGCGCATTGGTCCCTTGCCAAAGGTTCTCTTCTGTTGCCAGGCATTTCTTTACTAGGCTCTCTGGTCTCCTTAACTACAGTTGCCAATATCTTATATAAACACCTTTTCAGCTACTTGCACTAGTTCTCTTAATGACTTATCCTGTAATCCTTCAAGTTTCTGCAGTTTCCTCCTAATATCTCTGCTAGACTGGTTACTAGACTGTCACAAAAGCGACAGTAACCGTCGCCTTGTGCTCTTCACTACTAGGATCATAAGGAGTGAATTGGCGGAAAGCCTCCGTGAGTCATTCTAGGAAAGCAGACGGTGACTCATTTGGCCCCTGCATCACTTCTCTCTTCTTGGTCAAATTTGTGGGGCGCTTGGCCACCCCTGAGACCTGCCATCAGAGTCTGGCGATATACCTTCAGGTGCTCCCTACCTTTAGGGGTGTTGAAGTCCCAGTCTGGTCTGGTTAGCAGGAACCCTGCATCTATATCCACTGGTAAGAGGGAGGGGTGCCCATCCACCCCAGGGACATTTATTTGAGCTTCAAGGAGAATGTGTTGTCTCTTGTCCATGGTAAAAAGGACCTGAAGCAACTGCTGGAAGTTGTCCCAAGTGGGTTGGTGGGAGAAAAGAAGGGACTCAACCACGTTAGTCAGGCCCTGTGGGTTCTCAGAGAAAGAGAGATTATGTGTTTTCCAGTTATACAAATTGGCCGAGGAGAACGGCCAATATTGCAAAGACTGATGACCCTGGTCATCAGGGGGACCATAAGCTCTAAGAGGGAGAATGTGAGACTGTTTGGGGGTAGTCCCACAACAGCTGTGAGTCTCCTGGGCCAGTCCTACCAGGCAGGGTGGGGGTTGGGGGGAGAACAGAGGAGGCAGACGGAGCCGAGAGACCCATTCCAGGAGGCTTGGCAGCTGGAATCACCCAAGGCCTGGCTTCTGATGTTGCCTGAGACTGAAGAGCGGGGTGGGGTGGGGTGGTGGTTATGGAGGAGGAGGTTCATGAAGGAGTAGGTCAGTATCTGAGGTGGGGAGACATCCTTCTTGGGTCCTTCTCGAAGAACCATGACAGGCGTTCTTGTAGGCCCTGAAAGAGGGACAAAGGCCGCACCCACAACGGAGGGTCAGTGGCTAGGCTTTCCAGACAGTGATGTATGGAGCCTGCAACGGAGGGTCATTGGCTAGGC
>JADRCH010000093.1:5965109-5976017 GCA_019843965.1 Rhynchomys soricoides | reverse complement strand
GCCTCCGCCTCCGCCTCCGCCTCCGCCTCCGCCTCCGCCTCCGCCTCTGGCTCTTACAATTCTTTTGAGCTATCTTCCAGGTGGATCCCTGAGCCTTACTTAGGAGGGGAGAGTGCCACACGAATGTCCTACTTAGGGCTGATGGCTCCACAGTCTCATTCTCTGCACCCTCCACTGTCACTGGAAGGTTCTCTGATGAGGCCTGAGAGCTTTACGTGCCTATGGTTATAATGACATGTCCTTAGCAGTCTGTTTAACACTGTATTTAGAAGGAAAACGGTGAGAGTTCTTCTCTACGATCTAGCCTCAGGTTGGCTCTGTCAGTGGTGCCAGATTTGAGCCCTGCCTGGTGGAGTGGGCCTTAAAGCCAACCAGAATGTGTTTGGTTGCTCCCAGAACATTCGTGTCATATTCTAACAGTTGGCATATCCTGCCACACACTTGTTATTGCAGCTCACAGGGTTCAAAGCTGGGTAACACTGAGGATTGCTTTTCTCCCATGTAGCATACACAGCACCTTCCAGCACTATAAAAGAACTATCAAGTAGGGATGAACCTTCCAGGCCGGTACCAGATAGATTTCTCCATGCTCTGTGACTTAAGTATGTGGTATCTTCAGCAATAGTGGGAAAGACCCATCGTAATTGTGGGTGGGATCATTCCCTAGGCAAGGGATTCTGGATTGCAGAAAGTGGAGAAAGCAAGCTGGGCACTAGCAGACATTCATCACCTTGTTTCCTCATTGTGAACTCGGAGAGACCGGCTGCTTCAAGCTCCTGCTTCCGTGCCTTTTACACCATGATGAACTGCACTTTGAGTATGAGCCAAAGTAAACACTTCCTTCCTTAATCTGCTTTTGTTAGTATCTTATCACAGCAACAGGAAAAAAGCTAAGACATGGCACCTGATGTTTGATCATCCAGAAAATCACAGTTTCAGTGTATTTATACCCTCAGGATATGGAACAGTTTTGGTTGGTTCTCCCGACATCAGCGAGCTGATTAACCGCCTTTATCTATCTTTACATCCTTCCTCTAGTTGGAGACATTTTGGGATTTTTCTCCTTTCAGTAGATTCCTTATAGAAACATACACGGATGATAACGAGTGTATTATGTGCATAAGTAATGTATTATTTACATAAGTGTATGTAAATACACTTAAATTCTGATTCCTATCATCTAACTCAGAATTTTAGTGATTTTTATCATGGATGCTTTGACTATGACCATAGAAATAATAAAATAAGTCCCCAAATATGGATAGAGATAGAACAAAGAGGAAGATGTAATTTAGTGTGAGATGACCAGCTTCCTGAAAAACAGAAAAACATGGGAATTACTTCAAAGTGATCTACTTTATGTTTTCCATAGCACCAAGAAGCAAAACTGAAATCAAAAGAAAAAGGAAGCTGTTCATTAGCCCTATGTGGGCTAGCCCTGATTGCCATTGAAGGATGTTTACTGTCATTGTTTTACATAAAGTAAGCCAGTAATGAGGAAACTCCTGTATGTGGTAGTAGACAGGCTTTACTTCCCAGTTATAGGATCCTGCTCCATCATCCCTGCTGGTCTGCCTGGGACACCTGCAGAGACAGGAGTCCAGCATAGCAGCCCTCTGAGAGGCTCCACCCAGCAGCTGACTCAGACAGATGCAGATACCCACAGACAAATATTGGACTGAGGTCCGAGACCCCTATGGAAAAGTTAGGGGAAGGACCAACAGCCCTCAAGGAAATGGCAACCCCACAGGAAGACCAGCACTATCAACTAGCTGGACTCCTGAGAGCTCCCAGAGACTGAGTCACCAACCAAAGAGCATACATGAGCTGGTCCAAGGCCCCAGGCACATATGTAGCAGAGGGCTGCCATGTCTTGACTCTCTGAGGGAGAATGTGCCTAACCCTGAAGAAACTTGATGCACTAGGGTTGGGGGAGATGTAGGGGGGTTGTCCTCTCAAAGGCAAAGGGGAGGGGGGAGCTCTGCAAGGGGGGATTGGGAGGGGGGTATAAATAAATAAATAAATAATAATAATAAAAATTCCACCCCATACACACTGCCTGAAAGAATGGTGCCCTTGACTTAGGGCAATGGTATCTGTCTTCTAGTGTGTGTGTGTGTGTGTGTGTGTGTGTGTGTGTGTGTGTACTCCTCCTGCAAACACTGACAGCCAACACTGCTCTAGGGAAGGCTGTCTTCTGGGCCCACACTGGAATCAGAGTGCCTGTGCTCAGACCCGGGCTTCTCCACCCACAAGGCACACAGCCACACTCAGCTTGGCTGGCTTCTTTAAGCCTTGGCTTTTCAACTCTAAAATGAATATGATAATGGTGCTTCCCTCAAGAATGGTGCTGCAGAGCAGATGGGAAAATGGTGTCTGGTGGAGTTAGTGCTTGAAAGAGCTTAGGGCATAATGTGTATTATTAGTAGCAGTATTTCACATTCAGTCATCATCATCATCAATATCATCATCATCAATATCATCAGTATTG
Source organism: Rhynchomys soricoides (assembly GCA_019843965.1). Classification (NCBI taxonomy): domain Eukaryota; kingdom Metazoa; phylum Chordata; class Mammalia; order Rodentia; family Muridae; genus Rhynchomys; species Rhynchomys soricoides. The sequence goes on along the minus strand of JADRCH010000093.1, from coordinate 5,973,526 downwards.
TGTTCAAAGCATCAAAGGACAGTCAGTGTGAAGGGGATGTGGCAATGAGTCTTCTGGGAGAGGTAAGCTTATGACTCAGTCTTTGTTCCTTCCCTGTCTGTCAGGCCCAAAGACGAGGGGTTTAATGTAAACAGGATGAGTTCCACAGAGCAGGGCCACAAGACGGAACAAAGCCACTTGTGTGGCATGGGACATAGACAATATCATCTTAACATTTGAGCTTAATACTTATGCCATACATGTACAGAGCCACCTTACAAATACTCAAATGACATAGATGAGGGGAGACTTCTTTGTCCACCATCCTGAACCTGGGTCCGTCCTTCCATGCCCTGTCCAGAAAGGAATATGCACTATGTACATCATAAATGGATTCAGCTTCCACACTGCTTTGCAATGTCCTTCAGCAGCATCTGGAGAGGTTTCCATGTGACTACTCATAAACAGTTCTACCTCACGGATTCTTTCCCATGTGTGTCTCTTTCCCCTCAGCATAGTGACTGGCATCAGTGGTGAGCAGCATTCCTTGTGTCCCTAAGTCAGTTGAGACTTCGAGCTCTAAACGGAGAGATACCACAAGCTCACTGTTAACCTGCTCGCTCCTGGCTTCAGCTTCCTGATCTACTGATGAGAGGCCATGCTCCTAAATTCCCACACAGCTTTACTAAAATCCTCTTTTGGGTTTTGAGACAGAGAAAAAACAATCTTTTCTAAAAATCAGAACAAAGAAAGTTGTGTCAGTGGGCAAAAGCTGAGAGCCTCAGGGAGATGTTTCACACCAACAGGACATGCATCCCACAAAGTGGGGTTTGTTCAGAGAGTCTGTCTGACTTTGTTCTCTTAACTCAATAGGATGCGGGTCTATTCTACGTTCCAAGAGTCAAGGTACTTTGATTTATTCCCAGATTAAATAATGCAGTTGGGTTGTTTGTTGTGGGGTGTTAGAGAGCAGATCTGAGAAGTGTGTAACAGAAAGAAAGGATCTGAGTGCCCCAAAGGGCATACTCAGTCTTTTGTTCAGTGTTCGTTGAGAACCTACTACATGCAGTGGTGGGAATATTAAAGAAAATGGTCTGAGAACCTCAAAAGTCTTAAGTCATCGATGCTGTCTTCCTGTGGGGTGTGTGCGTTGTGGACATTTTCTCCTGCTGCCCAGCCCCTCACCAAAAAGTGTCTGTGTGCTGCTCACAAATTCTGATAAAGCCTTTGAAGTTGCTTGTCAGTTTGCTTCCCTAATCACTGGAGGAAAATAACAGTGACCGTCTCATTCTTGTTTCTATTTTTTATCACTGCTTGTAGACCATACAAAGCACCATGACTGATAGCAAAAAGGAGATTCTCTTTCAGCAGTAACTGGGAGAGAGTGGCCTGTTAGGGTATGAACGAGCAGTGTGATCACTAAAACGATCAATTTGACCAGATCTGGAAACAGCTACAAGACAAAGTCCTGTGCAGGGTGTCTAGATCAAGTGGGAAGACCATGGCTAAACTATGTGGGCTGAGGTCCTGGGGCTGATAGCTGCCTCATTCTCCTGCTGCCATTTCCCCGCCACGAACTGTGGAGCCAAACTCATGCTGCCTTTGTCGGGAACTTTGTCTCAGTAATGAGGAGCAGTCATTACTGCAAACAATGAGCCCGAGTGTGGGGAGTGTGGAAAAGTTAACTGTGAAGGCTGTAGCGTTGGATGAGAAGGAAGGGTCACGGCAACTTCCTTCTCCCTCTTCCTTCCGGGTAAGCTTTGAGTCACTGCGACAAAACGCCCGAGATCAACAACGTACAACATGCAGGATTTATTTTATTTAGCTCAAGCCTTCAGAAGTCTCAGCCCAAAGTCACTTGTCCTGGTGACCATTGACCTGTGATGAGATGATACATCACAGTGGGAGGAAGCTGATCACCACATGACAACCAAAGAAGCAAAAGAAAAACCAAAGAACCCAGGCGCAGTCAGACCCATCCAGGGCACGTTCCCAGCCACAGACTTTCTCCAGAGAGGCACCACCCCTTAAAGTCCCCAGCAGTTCCTAAAACTGCGATGCCATGGGTGATTTCAGACCTCTCACGAGCCAGTCGCCCCCAAACATCCCACCTCTTAGCACTGCTGCATTGGGGACAGAGCCTTCAAGACCTTTGGATTCCAACCAGCTCCACCTTCGAACTGCGGTAAGTGGGCGCTCACAGCCTCCTCTGCCTTCAGGTGCTAAGCCCTTGGGGAAGAAGGGAAGGTCAACCCCCTTGTCTCCAACTCACATTCTGAGTCTTGTACTCAATGTCAACTGCATTCGACCTCTTAACAGTGGTCTCCACCCTGGTCCATTCTTTATCTCATAGTCCCCAAGAGAGTAACATAATTTGTTGTAGAGAGTTCTTGGAGGAAAGTGTTTTGCTTGGGTTGGGTTGGTTGTTCTGTTTTGTTTGTTTCGTTTTTCTTTGAGACGTAGTCTCATTATGTAGCCTGTCACCTTGGAACTCGCTATGTTGACTGGGCTGAGCTTGAACTCATATTCACCTGGTCTTGTCTCCTGAATTGCTGGAATTAAAAACATAAATAGTTTTGTTTTGTTTTTTTGAGATAGTGTCTGGTTGTGTAGCCTATGCTGCCCTCAAATTTGCCGTCTCTGTCTTCTGTCTCCCTAGCGAGTACAGGCATGTACCATACCTGGTAGAAATGAGGGTTTAACAAAGGATTGGGGCTATTTTAAGTCTCACAGTTTTTGTTGTTGTTTTTTTGTTTTTGTTTTTGTTTTTTCCTGAAGGCCTTCAAATCTCACCCAAGCGCCTTGCTAACACCAGCAGTTCAGTGACTTTGTCTAATTTCTCCTTTCAACTTTAAAGCTTGAGAGGAAGAATCGTGGAATAAAGTTGCCATATGCCTGTGATTCATCAAGACAGAACAGACTACATACATGCTGTGAGTTATTTTTAATGTGAACTGAATTCACAGTGAGTTAAAGCTAGAATATTTGTATACTTTAGCAGAAGTACTCTAAGCCCCTAAATCTGTGTTGTGTTGAAATTCTTAAAAATATTCTATGCAGATTGCTGATATGCATATGCTCATTTTCTGATAAATCATTAAATTTATATTAATTTTATGTAAGAAATAACAGTCAACTAATTTAAATTTGTTCTGTTTAAATGGAAAGAGATGAACTATTGAAATTAAATTTCATTTTTGATTGAATTAAAACTCTACTTTTGAATATATATTGAAGTAATTCTTTTGGGAATATACTCTATTTTTCACTAATGTAATAGTTGGTATTGATGGACTGAGAGATGCCTGGAGAATTAGGAAGAACTCCCCTGAGTGAATCTATGAGGGTGTTTTCAGAGAGGATTAGCCAGGAAGCGAAGACCAGAACCATCCTATGGGTTGGGTTACCCAGACAAAACAAAAGAGGATGCAGAAACCTATTGGTGTAGGCAGTCTCCACCCACTCTGACCCCACCCATCTCATTCTCCTCTTGCTTCCTGTCCACTGAGCTGTTCTCTTCCTTCACACCTCTCAGCCCAGCTGGACTGACACCTCTGAAGCTGTGAGTCCCAGCTGGAGAGAGTCTGACTTACAAAGCACATTCTTACAGGAGAAGTACTGCCCTTGTGTGCCTCACTGCGGCTTTGGAGGCCTTGAAACCAATTTGTGAGAGAAATTTGAGAATGCTGTACACTCAATTTCATGGCTTATTGTGGTGGGAGTTAAGAAGATCAAAATGCAATGTCTATGCTGTGAGGTTTCAGATAGAAATGAAAACCCGATTAAGGATTGGATTTAGAGGCCAGTAGTGTTAGATTCTGGCATAGAATTTATCTACATTTAGTCAGTGTCTTGAGATGGTTGGAGTCTTTGAGTTGAAAAGGTAGTGGACTAATTCATCTGGTAAAGCAGCATTGAAGGTGGTCCAGCATTCAGGCTATGGTTTGGGTTTTGTTGATTGCTTTTAGTCAAGTTTACAGGGAGAGTGGTGAACAACATGAAAGGTATGGAAATTTACAGGGTTCCAAGGAAGGAGAGGCAGGGACAGTGGGGGCCAAGGCAAGTGTGGCTGCTGAAAATTCAGGACAACAGGAAAGAGGCCTTGAAGGCATCTGTGGGGTTAGCTGAACCCCACACATCACAGGGTCGATGTCATGAAAGGTTTCTGTTGTGGTGGGGCTTGTTTAGTCTCTCTGGAGGGGATTGAGACAAGGTCTCACTATATAGTCCAGGTTGGCCCAGAACTATGTAAGCTAGCCTCATTCATGATGATTTTCCTGTATCAGCATGCCACTGAATGCTGAGATTAGAGGTGTGTGCCAACATGCCTGGCTCAAGGGTGTAAAAACTTTGGCTCATTTGGAAGACTCCATGGAGGAGAGAGTACTGGGGAACCCCGATTGCAATTGGGCACTCTGAGAACATATAAACAGCCCCCCTACCCATTCTCCATCCTGGCACTCAGAGGCCACTGGGACACTACCCGAGCGTTCCAAGGATTGCTCAAGCTGATGACAGAACTGGGCATCTGAGTGCTGCTAGTTTTATAGCCACAGAGGCGTCTACTCAAAAGGAACCCATAGAGGTCAGGGAGTGTGTGGCTGGCTCAGGATCATTTCAGGTAGCCCTTGAGAAGTGACACAGGAAGTAGACACTGTTGACCTCAGAGGCCAGGAAAGTGGACTACTACTAGTTGAAGATCAAATATGAAGCTCCCATCATGGCACCATGCCCAGTGTCCCATGAGGAGCTAGCGGGCTTAATTCCTGTCCCACCCAGTTTCAGTCTTGCTCTGGTTCCATCTCACCCTTCTCTGTCCTACTGCTCCTCCTTTTTAGAATGGGGGTGATTACTTTGTGCCCATGTATTAGAAGTATGTACCCCACACAAACACCACACCACACAACACACACTCTCTCTGTCTGTCACACACACACACACACACACACACACGCCACACACTCTCTCTGTCTCTCTCTCTGTCTCTCTGTCTCTCTCTGTCTCTCTGTCTCTCACACACACACAGAGAGAGAGAGAGAGAGAGAGAGAGAGAGAGAGAGAGAGAGAGAGTCAATGTTAAACATGTGCCTTGAGTCTCAGAGGATATTGGAACAACATTGGAGTTGAAGGCAATGGGGACACATTTGAAGTCAGATGGAATATATTTTGCATTGTGAAGCCAGTGATGTTATGTTTTAAGGAGTAGCTTGTGCACCAGATTGACACTGGACTGAGATCAGCAAAGCACGACTTTGGGTGCTTTTGTGAGTTTTGAAAAGAGAATAAAATCGGTGTTAGCATTTCGTTTAGGCTCTGCCCCACAGTTACCTGGCAATAGCCAGGTGTGCCCGACTCACTATAAAAGGGGCTGCTTTCCCCGCCTCTCCCTCCCCATTCCCTCTCCTCTTGCTCCTGCTCCTTTGCTTTCTCTCCCCATTCCCTTCTCCCCTCTCTATCCACCTGCTCCTGGCTGGCCTCTACTCTTGTGCGCTCTCTCTCTCTCTCTCTCTCTCTCTCTCTCTCTTTCTCTCTGCCTTTCTCTTAACTCCCCTCCCCATGCCCTAAATAAACTATACTATACCACCGTGGCGTGGCTGGTACCTCAGGGGGAAGGGACACCTCAGCATGGGCCTCAGAGGCAGTCCTTCCCCCACACCATACAGTGCTTCCACCAAGCATACTCCTTCCTTTCTTTTTACAAAACACAACAGGTGTGAAAGATTCACCCTAAATGTGAGCAGAGCTACCTCCAAGGCAAGCGCCCAGGTAGGGTGAAGAGAAGAAAACCTGCCAGCCAAGGTGTTCTGGTCACTTCAGTTGCTGGGTTCTGCCATACTGTCCCCAACATGATGGCCAGAGATCTCTGAAGCCAGGAACTTATCATTTCTCCAGGAAGTTGTCTCTGACAGGTGTTCTGTTACAACAGTGACAAGCTTCCATAGCAACCAAGACCATCCTTAGCAAGAGCACAAAGAGCTAAATGAAGATGTAACTTTTTTCTTCCTAGTTTTCATTCCAGCAGATCAGGTTTTGGTAAGATTAGATTCTGTTTCAGGTGCTTATATATAAATGTTATCCCACAGAAAGATTTCCAGATGTATAAAAAGGTACAGAGCTGTGAATGTTATGCACTCAGTCCTGGGGAGGGACCAATGTGTACTGAAAACTTGGGTGGTCCTTCAGGTCTCAGGCTGGGGATTCCAGGCATGCTGAAAGTCTTCCTTACAGGTTGGTGATCTATGAGGCTCTTTGAACTTCTCTCTTACACCGTACATGGCTTAGAGCCTTTCTCAACTTTTTCCTTATTTTTCCCCTGGGATTGAGGTAAACAACCTTGGAAGACTTTAGAAGCATTGTTTTCAAATAGAAACCTATCCTACTTCAGGGGCTGAAAAGCACTAGTTGCTGCCTGGCTATTGGTCATAACTTAACTCCCTCCCCCTTTAGATCTCTCACAGACTGGGCTGGTTTTCTAGACAACAACATATTAGGCCTGGTGTGGGTCACATATGTCAGTAAACACCAGCACACCAAGGAAGCCTTTTTTAATTACTGTTTCTTTCTCTTGTGCACACTGTGAAACCCAGCTAGATAGATGAGCCTGAAGTTTAATGCAAAACGAAAAGATTCCAAGTTCTTCAAAACTGGCATTCTCAGAGCTGTCATCCTGCCTTTCTATATTTTAGAAACAGACTTCTGGACGCTGTGGTCATATTTAAACCGGCTCTGCAAATTCCAGCAGGAGATTGTGTCCGAATCGATGTCGGGCCGGCTCTGCCGACTGCCCTTGCTTCCTCCTAGCCAAAAAGAGAAGCCATTTTCATAATTATAACTTTACTTTGAAAACTGTTTAAGCATTCAACATACAGCTAACCATGTTCCTTGAGAACCGTGGTACAGAGGAGAAAAAGATAAACCTTATAGCGCCAGGCAGAGTTCAAGCGAGACTCTAGTAAGACTCTAAAGCAATGGGCAGACTGCAACTGTGGCCACTCTACAGGCTTTAGCTATTTTTCAACTAACCTGGGACTAATTTGTTCAAAATGCTTACCACAGAGCGTTTTAAAGTATGCAGGGTACACCTAGTGGCATGAAGTCCTTTCCTGTGGCATCAGACAGCAAGGACTGTAGCTGGGTTCTTCTTTTCACTACCCTTTATCCCCACCCCTGGTTTCACCCCATATCACTATCACTAGGTAGGAGAGAAAGAAGAATAGAAGAGAGAGAGAGAGAGAGAGAGAGAGAGAGAGAGAGAGAGAGAGATCCTTGAATCTAATTTCTTTCTTCTTGTCTCTCCTTTGAGCACAACTCCTAACAGACCACGACCAGCATCTCTGAATGACCAACAACCACCCACCCTGCCTATCAGGGCTCTAGCATGTATGTACCCTCTGAAAAGTTCTCAGGATTCCAAATGTCACACAATTGCAGAAACTATCTGCAGGTGGAAAAACCACACCTCTGCTAGAGCACGAGGCAAATCATAGTCAGCTGCTGTGGACAGTCCAAAGCAGTCTATATCCCCATACCTGGGATTAAAACAAAAACACATTCTTATAATATTTCTGTGTGTTTTTTTAAAAAAGAAAATATGATTCTAGAATTCTCAAAACGTGTCATTACAAAGGGCTTCACCACAGAGTTTCCCAGCAGCTGCAAAGCCCAGGAAGAGAAGTGGACTTTAGATCCAGTTTCCTTGTATCTTCCCACCTTGTCCGGGTGTCTGTGCCTTAGACACATTTTGTATAATTCTCTTTGATTGTTGCACAACTTTTAAAACAATAGGAACTAATAGAGGGAAGGGGTAAGGGGAGAAGAGAAGGAGAAAGAAGGGAAGGGAGAGGAAGAGAGGAGAAGAGGGAAGGAGAGAGGAGGGGAGGAGAGGAGAGGTGTTCTACTGGGCACTTCCAGACAGAGAGGAAAAGGCCTCACTTCGTTCTTATTTTGTATTCTCCAACTCTGCCATGCCTTTTTAAAATTTTCAGGCTGGGAGTTCAGAATATAAATCTACCCCTTGTTATCTCTGAATTCAGATCTCACTTCTCTAAGCCACATGTATTCAACAGATACTTATGAAGCTTGTGTCAGTCAAGGAGTTTGCTAAAGGATGCATACTTGAATATTTAATGCACTTAATTCTCATCAGAGAGAAACAACACACAGCATAATAAAAAGGCCTGTATTACTGCATGGCACCAAGTGCTGTAACATGCTCTATTACAGTGCACATTAACATGCTCTATTACAGTACTCAGTAACATGCTCCATTACAGTGCACAGTAACACGCTCCATTACAGTGCACAGTAACATGTTCTATTACAGTGCACAGTAACATGTGCTATTGTAGTGCATAGTAACATGCTCCATTAAGTTGCACAGTAACATGCTCTATTATAGTACACAGTATCATGCTCTATTACAGTACACAGTAACATGC
>JADRCH010000093.1:5948011-5964588 GCA_019843965.1 Rhynchomys soricoides | reverse complement strand
TAGTGCACAGTCACATGCTCTATTGTAGTGCACAGTCACATGCTCTATTGTAGTGCACAGTCACATGCTCTATTGTAGTGCACAGCACCAGGTGCTGTAACATAGAAGGCAGAGCCAAGGGAAGAGAAACAAAGAACCAAGGCTTAAACTGGTTTGATGGGAAAGGAAAAGTTCTCCAGGAGAGGAGGTTTGGTCAGACGCCAAATGAGGGAAGATAGTTGTGTCTGAGGGAAGGGCAACAACTGTAGTATTCAAGGTAAGAAGGCTTTTTTTCTGTTCTGCAAAGACCATGAGACAGCATGGCTGGTGTGACACAGTGTAGGCAGGATAGATAAGATCAGCTGTGTTTATGAGGCCAGAGAATGAGAGTTCTATTGGGCCACATGGCTCTTCAGGGTATATTCAACGACAGGGGAAAGGGTATGGGGTCCCCTGGAGCTGGAGTTAAAGTGGTTGTGAGCTGCCTAACATGGGTGCTGGGATCTCAGATCTTCTGGAAGAGCAGCAGTACTCGTAAGCACTGAGCCATGGCTCCTGCCCCAGACAATGGGAGGATTTTAGCACAGGAACTTCATGGTGCCTTTCTGAAGGCTCAATAAAGTGGTAGAAGTGGTTTACTCTGTCTAGCAGAGACTCTGAGAGCATTTTATTCTTGTGGTTACTATATGGATGTGATTCTTCTGCCTGGTATAGACCTTTTCTCTAATCTTTGCCCACCATGACCCAGCAGCAATAAAGACCCATTAAGGGAAAACTGGTTAACAGGATGAGACCCTGGAGGAGGCCTAACTACACATAATCAATCTAGCTGGGCCAATCACCTGGCCAAGGGACCACCGGTCAGGAAAATAGGACCACTTCTAAAAAAGGCAGTCTCACCTTAAGCCATGGTAAAGAGAGGTGTGCAGTGACAATTTGGAATCCTGGTTTCTTTAAAATAAAACAACAACAACAAACCCAAAAAACAGAAATACTATATGTTTCCAAGGTGTGGGATATAGGGCTGCTTCCGATTGTCCAAAGCATCTGACTATGATTTGCCTCATGTGTGATTTTGCCAGCCACAGATAGTTTCTGTGATTGTGTAATGTTTGGGATTGTGAGGACCTTTCAGAAGGTATATAAACACTAGGGCCCTGAGAGTTGTGGTGGGTTGTTGGGGTGTGGTTGTTTGCTGCTGGTTGTTGTTGATCATGTTTGTTAAGTAGTCGTGTGCAAAGAAGAAGCAAGAAAAAATTAGATATCCTGAGAACGAAGATCAAACTTGCCCCAAGGAACTTGGTTTCCCTAACTAGCAGGAAGTAGTCTACTGATATTGTCACCCTTTCCCTCTATCCTTTTTCCTTTTCTATCTGCTCTCAGGGGTTGAAAGCGTGGGGAAAGAGTAGAGAAGAGTGGACGAAAGAAGAAAGCACCGAGTAGCCAAAGTCCAGCTACACAGGTGGAATAATTTTCACCTCGATGAAATACTGTGCTCTTGCTAGCGTTCCCATGCCCAGTGCAGGCTGTAAGCTCCATGATGGGTTTGCCCACCTTTCTGAGAATTGGCTCAGAAATATATAACCTTTTCTTTCTTTTTCTGTCTGCTTCCAGGTTGATGTCAGCACTTAAGTATGCTTTTCCTGGTGGGTTGGGCTCCATCACTCTTCTCTCACTGCCCCTCCACTTCACTTGTCAGAAGCAGCATTACAGGATTGACTCAGTATCCCCTCCAGGAGGCATCTGGCAGTATAAAGGGGAATATCTGGAACAGGAGGGGCCTGTGCTGGGGTTCTAGGTGAGACAGTTCTGCACAGTGTGTAAACTGAGGCCATGGCTGCTCCATAGTATGACAAAGGGAAAAGTTTTTATTGTAGACACGAGGGAGGGAGAGCACAGCTACAGGCATCTGGGAGAGTCCAGAGCAGAGTTAGAAAGTGGTAGACCACATATGGCCATGGGTAAGAGAGGGGGAGACACAGAGAGGGGGAGGGAGGGAGGGGAGAGAGAGAGAGAGAGAAAGAGCCAAGAAGGGGCAAAGAGAGACCAAAGGAGCTCACAGCAGAGATAGTAGAAGGGTTATAAGGGAAAACGGGGAGCTTTGGGGAGGGAAGCTTCTGAGCTGGAGGGGGAGGGCCAGGGTATCAGCATGTGCTCTGAGGGAAGGGAAGCTCATGAGCTGGAGGGGGAGGGCCAGGGTATCAGCATGTGCTCTGAGGGGAGGGAAGTTCATGAGCTGGAGGGGGAGGGCCAGGGTATCAGCATGTGCTCTGAGGGAGGGAGGCTCATGAGCTGGAGGGGGAGGGCCAGGGTATCAGCATGTGCTCTGAAATGTGAAATGGGTACTGGAGGCCATGCACTTTGGTATGCTAATAGGCACCACAGACAGCCATTTCTCTCTTCCCTTCCTCTCCTTCTAGTGAAAAAAAAAAAAAAAAAAAAAGAAATGGCTCCTTTGGTAGAGAAGAACTTGGCTTCACAAATTCCTGAAGAATGCTGCCTTTTGTCTAACTGCCTGAATGTGAGGAAATGGAGTTTCCTCAGGACCTGACACACACCAAATACTTTTCCCATCTGAACTTCCTATGTCATCCCTCTGGGAAGTATACAGTCAGCAGCAAATCCTGTGTGTGGGTTGTTCATGTTCCAACTCTAGAGAACCTGTGACCTGGGCCCCAGAGGAAACTGCATGGAATGCCAGACTCAACCCTAACAAGGAAGAACTGGGAGCTTGGGGTATTTTACTGTAGCTATTATTTCTGTCAGCTTCTTGACCCACAAAATATGGACTTCTTCATCTCACCAGCTCTTTGCAAGGCTACAGAAATTCATTAAGATATGTACTTTGCGTGCTTTCATTACATTGTAAATCATAAAGCTAAGCAGCCTACCCCTCTGCACATGCAAGCTGTTAACATGATAAAAATGCAGTCTATGCCCCAGAGAATTTGTAATTCAATCAGCAGAACTAAAGAGCTACAAGCCTTTATTAGAAAACAAAGTAGGAAATATGCTTTCCAGATCATAGACTGTTTACACAGACCGAACAACTTAGATTTAATTAAACTTGCTAATGTCAATTCTTTTTCTTCTCTGGCAAAGAATATTTTTTCAAAGTAATATTTATACTATTCTAAACTGCATTAACTCAAAGATATCCAGGATGTTCCTTGGTTTTTAAGATTTTATGTCTTTTACTCCTTTTACCCTGTGCTTTTATTGGGAATATTACTATTTCTTGTACAGCAAATTAACTTTACTGGGAGAAATCCTGATCTGTTAAAAAAAAACTAAACTTAGAAATTATCAAATTCCTTACAAAAGATCATGGAAAAACATTGTTTTTAGGTTTGCTTATTCACTCTCTCTCTCTTTCTCGTGTGTGTGTGTGTGTATGTCTGTCTGTCTGTCTGTCTGCCTGTCTGCCTGTGTACCACATGCATGCCTGGTGCTTGACAAAGTCAGAAGATGTCAGGTCCCCTGGAATTGGAGTTATAGACGGTGTGGATTGCCATGTGGATCTGGGAACCAAACCTGAGCCCTCTGTAAGAATATCAAGTGCTCTAGTCCTCAAAATTCATTTTTGTTCACAGAAAATAATGGTGCCCGGGGAGATATTTTTGATAGTAAAGGTTTGCTACAAGCATGAGGACCTGTGATCATGTCTCCAGTGCTCTTGTAAACAAGATAATCATCCCAGTGCTGTCAGTAACTGTCAGTCACCCCAGTGCTGGGAGACTGAGACAGGAATATCCCTGGGCTAATGGCTAGCCCTCTAGATGAGAATGATAAGCCAGTAAGAACCTTATCTCAAAATATAAGGTGGAGGCCAAGTGTAGTTGAACACAACATTATCAGGAGGCAAAGGCAGGAAGACCTCTGAGAGTTCAAGGCCAGACTAGTCTATACATCGAGACACTGTAACAACAACGGCACCAACAAACAACAGCGGCAACAGCAGCAGCAGCAGCAGCAGCAGCTCCAGAAGAAAAAATAAGGTAGAAAAAGAATGAGGAAGAGACACTCAGAATTGACCTCTTCCACACTTGGGAACAACACACACACACACACACACACACACCTCTGATCCCCTCATATACATACACTCACAAAACCCTCCCACAGACAGTTACACAGACTTACAAATATACACACATTCACACACACACATATTTTTAAAAATTAAGAAAGATACTCTACCACAAATAAAAAGCTGTAGTTTGGAAGCATCTGGACAAAATATACTAAAATACAGACTCTAACCATTCCAGGAAGATAGTATTACTCTCCTTAGTCAATCAAATAAATAATTAAAGTGAAGTGAAGTGTTAAAGCATGCTGAAGTTGAAAGTTCAGCAACACCATTGCACGCCCATAGCAGTTATGGTACAATGGCAGCCCAGAAGGGCGGGACTTGTGGGGCAGAAAAATCTCAGCAAAGACAGAATTTGAGTAATACTGAAAATTACACTAAGATAATCATATTTAGTATTACATCTAGTAAATGCATAAATATTCTCTTTAGGTATACATACATTCACCAAGACAATATTTATTAAACCATAACACAGATCTCAAGAACTTTGATGGCACTGACAGCCAAGATATTTATCTGATCAAAACAGAGCTAGGGACTGGAGCTGGAGCTTAGGGACAGCTTTAGCTTGCCTAAAATGTTCAAGGTCTTAGGTTTGATTTCTAGTACCGAAAAGAAAAAGAGAATTAAAATAGAAATTAGTTTCTTACAAGATATCCAGGAAACCTTAAATATTTAGAAATTTAAAGAAAAATTAGAAGGTAATTGAAAAATTGTTTTGTACAGGATGGTAGGCATCCAACACTTAAGACTATGTATGATGCTCTGGAGAGCAACGGGCAGTGCCCTAGGCAGGGCCACTATAGCTGTGATGAAATGCTATGACCAAAAGCAACTCGGGGGAGGAAAGGGTTTATTTCACTGACAGTTCCGCATCACAGTTCATTCTCAAAGGGCAGGAACTCATACAGGGCAGGAACCTGGAGGCAGGAGCTGATGCAGAGGCTGTGGAGAAGTGTTGCTCACTGACTTGCTCTCTGTTGCTTGCTCAGTCCACTTTCTTATAGAACCCAGAACCACTAGTCCAAGGATGGCCCCACCCACAATGGGTTAGGCCCTCCCCCATCAATTACTAATTAAGAAAATGCCCTACAGTCTTCCTGCAGTTCAATGGAGGCATTTTATCAGTTGAGGTGCCCTCCTCTCAGATGACTAGCTTGTAGCAGTCAAACTAGCCAACCCAGAGAGCTTCAGATGCTCCTGTTGGAGAAGCTCTAAGGCCATGATCATTCTACTGTCAGCCTTGAAAGTATTGGAAAAGCCAGCCCAAAGCAAGCAGAGAGGATAAGATCAACTAGAACAGAAGTCAGTAAAACAGAGCAAAGAGGGGATGAGAAGATGCCTGGTTGAAAGCAGCAATCGCCAAGGCCTGGGGAAGCCAAAGCTGAGACTCGCTCTGTGTAGACAGCATAAATAAGAAATAAGAACAGGACTGAGTTGGATGTTGCAGGGATGAGCAGCCAGCTCACGTCAGCTATGTGTGTAGCAGATAAGAATGAAGTACTATGTAATGATGTAATGCTAGCTTGTAGCTAATAAAAGCAGAGGCTCAAAGCAGGCAGGCAGATTGTCTGTGATGCAAGACAGTGAAGAGAGTCTTCGTGCTGTCTTGCTCTCTAACCAGAGGACAACTTGTAGGACAGTGGAACTTGGTAAAGTAGAGTGGGTCTGAGTCCCTGGAAACTTGGAGTACACACATGAGACAGTGGGCAGCTTCCTGCTCCCTCCCAGATTCCTGGCCTGGAACACGTGCCACACCACCCACATTAGGAAATGTGACCTGTGGTCACGTAGGCCCAGAACAGTGTTCTCCATGCTAATGAGGCCCTGATGGTTTAGCCAATAAGCCTCCCTTCCCAGAAATTCCTTCCTGCAAAAGGTATTCAATCTCTGGTCCACCCTGAGAAGTTGGTATGCAACCATTTTCCACAGTGAACAACCAATAAACAGTTTGGAACCGAGGACTACCTCTTTCATTTACCACTGCCATAAGGAGCATGGAGAAGGCCTTCACCTATAGAGCCTCAGCTTAAGTCTCACAAAGAAGGCCTTTCTGCACTTCCAGACAACAGCTGCTTCCTTCACCAATGAGCTAAGCCAGAGTTCCCCCTGCCCCTGCCCTCGTTTCGGGCCATAGACCCCCGGTCCTTCATTCCAGATTCCTTTGTGTGGCACTCAAGCAGCTACTAGATGTCTGGGGGTGGGGAAATATCAGCTTCAGCTTCCCACATCTCAGACTGCATCTTCCCACTCCCAGAGTAGTCTCGGCGCTTCCCTAATGCCCAGCACCTGACAGCTTGGGATAAGCACAGTCAACCTCCCTGTGTTTTGCCTCCCCAGCAGCCATGCCCAGCAATGAGGTGGAACATGGACCAACAGAACTGACTGCTACCCTGGCTGCACCGAGATAAGAGGATCCAGAATAAGGAGCTGCTGCCTGAAAAACACAGACAATGGGCAGATTGTGAGACTTGCCTATGAGCCTCTCTGCCACCTGCTTCTGAGTCACTACCCCATACCAGTGTTGTGAACTGATGCTTGTCATTGTAGTGAGTAAACCTTGAGATCTAGACTCTGTCTCTCCTTCCCAGACTTAAGCTGATGTGACTTGTGATAGTTGGCATAGGTGGCCGGATTCCACCTTCAAGATGGGATCCCAAGAAGGAAACTGAACCCTCTAAGGACCATAGTAGTCCTAATTATTCTAAATTTCACCAAATTGGCAATAAGCCTCTGGTCATACAAAATTAATTGCAGCCCAGGTGCAGAACTAGCCAGAGCTCTAAGGAAGATAGTGAAAGAAGAGAAAATCACCCCAAAGCCAACTGCTGCTGAAGCCAACTGGTGCTGAGGTAGTAGGAAGGGCGGGGCTGAGGAACCTCATCACTACTAGTTACCAACACCTGATGCCAATTGCTGCCTACACTATAGGAAGAGCAGAAGGTGCAGGGAAACCCATGAAAGACTGATTGGCCAAATGCCTGGTGAGAAGGGCAGATAAATTATTGGAAAAAGTAATAAACCCTTCTCAAACTACCTTTGGGTGTTATATAAAATATTAAAGATCTATATACCCTAGCATATATAACACTAGAATGAAGACACTAATTAGTGGCTTCAAAGCCATGAAAGTGAGGCCAGATTCCACAGGTCTCACAGAGAGGAAATGGCTTGGATCAAAGAATAAGGCCAAAAGAAAAGTTGGGATTAAGGAAGTGAAGATTGAGGTGCTTCCAACAAGTCCACAAAATCAGAGCCACCGCTAGAGCATGCAGCTAGTAAAGAAGTGCCAGCAATTCTGATGAAAACCATAGTGGACATAGATAAAGACAGACAAATGGGCAAAAGGCTAGCCAATAATATAACTAAGAAATGAGGGTGGCAAACAATCCTTTTAAAGATGCTGTCCTAATCCATGGCCTGGACAAGACAGCCATATCCCTCCCAGTGACATCTTCCAAGGTTAATAACCTAGAAGATTCACAGTATTTGGTAACAATGATGAGGAGCATTTTGAGCAACAAATAGAAATTGGACCATACGCTCTTCAAGAAATGAGTCAGTTGAGACAAGAATGCAGAAGGGAATGAAGGCTGCATCCTATATGAGAAAGCTCTAGGGAAAAGGACAGACACAGTAATGGTGTCAGAATTAGAGATGAGGAAAAGTAAGAATATACTGGAAAACCTAGCAGTGTATGAACTTAAGAGCAAGTCTTAGACACTGCTCAAGGTGATGTACACCCTCTCCTGAGCTGGATAACCACAGCCTGGAGATATACATTTCCATCTTTAGACCTTACACAATTTGAGGCAGCAGCAAAATGGAGTACTTTCCAAGAGGCCATTCAGCTCCTGAGGAAACCAGGAGTACCGTGACTTATATATAACAAAGTAGCTACACCACAGGCAGCTCCATTTATACCACAATTCAAAAGAATTTTAATTCAGGGAGCATCACCACACAGAACTAATTTGGCAGGACCACTTCTAAATTGCAGAACTGTTTCTGAGGCAATTGATTTCTTTAAAGGATACAAGGAGTTAGACCAAGAAAAGGTAGTAACATTAAATATAAAAAGAAAGCCATTTAAATTAAAGAGAACACCCATATTTTTCAGGCCATTTACAATCATTAGATCCTTGGCAGAAAACCTGGAGTGCCATTTGTAAACAGAACCCCACAGAGGGGTACACAAAATAGGATTTTTTGGAAGGAACAAATCTAAGCCATTTTTAGGGAATAGAAGGCCATCATGAAGGAAATATCAGTGCCCCATTATAAGAAGGCGAACACGTAAACCTTTCAACAGGAATCAAGTCAGGCACCAGTAAGACCATGTATTATGCTGCCCATAAGAATTAAGGATAGGAAGATAAATGTTAGATGTCTAATTGACGCAGGCAGTTTTGTTAACATATACACAGGGCTATCAGGTACTATACCAAGAAAGGAAAAAAATAATTATGCAAGGGGTGGCAGGGGAATCCATAGTACATGTATGTAAGTTAGAACTGATGGTATATGACAAAGTAATTCCCGTGGATCTTTGCATGTTGCAGTGCACCAGAAAATATTTTCAACTTCTCAACAATCTTAAAAACTTTCCCTGATTTTCTAAATTAAAAAAAAAAAAAAAAGATTGCCAAAGTAAAATGTAATCTAGAAGAAGTAACAATAGAACCTACAGGCTACCAACAATTAAACCCTCATTTATGCCACAGTACCCACTTAAAGGAGGAGGTAAGGAGATATCTGAAACCATTAAGCCCTACTAAGGAAGGAGTAAGTGAGCCAACTCACAGCTTCTATTTCAACAGTCCAATTTGGCCAAACTGAAAACCGAATGGTAAATGGTGAATGATGGTAGATTAAGGGAGAATTAATGAATTGTCCCCTAAACTGACAGGACGATTACCAACATAGAAGATAGTTTCATGAGGATTAAGAAAGCAGCACTAAAATGGCTGGCAACTATAGATTTGTCACACATGTGCTTTGGCATACCCCTGTACTCACAAAACAGAGCATATACCACATTCATTTGGCAAGGAAGACAGTATCCATTTCTAAGACTACCACAAGGGTACATAAACAGCCCAATCATTGCGCACAGCATTCTAAGATGGCCACTGGATGAGGTCATACCAGTACCTAACTGTATTCATATGTTGATGACCTTTTGATAATAAAACAAGAAAGGGAAATAATAATAATAATTAATAATAATAAACCAAAACAAAACCAGTAGACCAAACCATACAAGCATAGAGAGATGATGTTGGGCCTTCAATAATGATAAGGTATCAGGGCCAGATACAAAGGTCAAGTTCTTGAGTGTAATGTAGTCCACTCCAGGACCAAAAATACCTACAGAAATTCTAAGTAAATTAGAACAGCTTAAAACACCAGCCAATGAGACAGAGGTACAATGTCCTATAGGATTATTTGGATACTGGAGACAATACATAATAGATTTACAAGTCATTTTGCACCCCTTGTATAATATTACAAGGAAAGCAAATGATTTCATTTGGAATGAATGCCAAGGATCAGCTGTGAAAGGAGTGCTAGAATATATAATGGAATATTCTAAGCTACAATACATCTAAACAGATGATATAGTATATTTAGACACGCTGTATCTAAAACTGAAGTATCTTTGCCAAAAGAAATGGTAGACAATGGCCAATAGGCTTCTGTTGTAAATACTTCCCATGGTTGGAAAACAAATTCTCTCTAGTTGAGAAAGCAATTTGGACAATATATGAGGCCTTAAAAACTTGCCACAGCATGCTACAGAACAACCAAGTAATATTCAGAACCATCATCCTGATCCTAGATTGGATCAAGGCACCAGAGGAAGCATGGGCAGGTCTTCCCACAGAAGGGAAAGAACTACAATGAAAATGGTACTTAGTGAAGCTCCTTCACTCTGGTACCATCTGCACAGGGGTAGGTGCCAAAGTCGATACTTCAGACCGACTGCCCTGTGACTCCACAGGGATTACCAACCATCCCAAATGCCACCCCTCCCCAGAAACAGGTACCACTAGGGCACTGGGGGTACAGGAGAGTACCAGCCTTCCCTGGTTAATGCTTGGTTTATGGATGGCTCTGCAACCAGTAAATACAATAAGGTCTTGAGGAAAGCAGCAGCCTACAGACCTGAGGATAGAATGGTGATCATCGAACAAGGAATAGCTAAGTTTGCACAACACCCAGAAATAGTAGCAGCCACTCTAGGAGCAAGACAAAGCCTCAAAGAAAAACAAAAGCTACTACCTTTGTTTACTGACTCATGGCCAATGGTATAGCCATATGGTCAGGAAAATGGAAAGTGAACAATCAGAAAATTAATGGCAAAGATATATGGTCCAAGGAATTTTGAATGAAATTATATGATATAGCCAAAGAAGTTAAAGTATATCACATGGATGCCCATACTAACAAAGAAGGCAACCAATATGGACATATTAATAAAATATTATTTTAATTATTTTATTGTGGATAAAATAGCCACACTAGCAATTAGATTAAAACAAAACTAGAAGGCAGAACAGATAGGCTCCAACAAGTTAAGGCTTAAAGCAGGATGGAAGCTGACACCAACTAGAAACATGGAGAGATTACCACTGAAGAAATACTAAAATACATGAGACCCTGGGACATGCAGGGATACATGCCACACTCCAGTGGCTTTCAGGTAGAAATTTAAAAGTGACATGGAAAGGATTAAGAATGCAATAAAGCAATGCAAACCTTGCCCAAGAGATAAAACTAGATCCACACATAATTACAAGGGAAACATAGGACATAGGCTGAGTTTCAATCATACCTTACCAATAGACTTTATAGAACAATAAAAACAGTTGAAAGGAGCATATGCATGCACCTTGGTAGACATTTGGATTAGGATCCACCAAAAGTGGACCACACCCAAACCAATCTTTAACTATACTCATATGATGGGATTGGATTTCCCATTATGGGACCCCAAATATTATGCAGTCTGATCAAGGAAAGCATTTCACAGGGAGAAAAGTGAAAAATTTTTGTATGATTATGAATATACAATGGGATTATCATGTGGATTATCAGTCAACAGCAGCAGGAGCCATTGAAAGATTTAATGGCCTGCTCAACACTAAGCTATCAAGTAGAGATAAGAGTAGCTCCTTGGCACAATAACTAATGAAATGCATACATGAGTTTAACATTAGTCCAAGATTGAATAGGGAATCCCCAATACAAGAGACAATAAAATAAAACATAGGTATATATTATCCAATGAAACATGATAAAATACTAATTAGGAACTATAAATGCATTCACAGGAATAAGAAGGGTCAGATGCTTGAAGCAGCAGAAGTAATGACCCAAGGACAGGGAAACACCACCTGGATTGCACAAGGTAAAGCTGACCTAGAGCTGTCCAGACTGGAAGATATTGCATGATACATTATGTATCTTAGTAGAACTTTATGCAAAAGCCTCTATTTTACATGCCTAACAATAGTTATAGTTGTTTGTATTGTAGTGCCAGTGGTGAATTTTCCAACACACTGTGCAAATAACAAGTCAAGAGATAAAACACAACCAACATGAAGTGGGCAGGAATAAAATTTGATAATTGGACTACTTGCTGGACTGTGTTCCTACATTCTCATACAAGTTAAGGTATCCTGGCAATCCTCTTGGTATTGGCACTGGCTTCACAAGCATCATACTGGATAACTAATTATAACTGAATGTGGCAACATCTCAGCATGCCTATCCTGTATATGCTCCTGGGAGCAATAGCAGGAAGAGCCATAATTACTGTGGCCTCTCCACAGGTGATTATAACTATGAGCATATTAGCACCATTATGCTTGTGGCTCTTACTGTTTTGGGATTATGTCAGGCAACAATACAATTGGGAGCACTGCGACCAGTGCACCAACAAATACAGGAGCCACCAGCACCATACCTAGCACCACATATCAGGCACAGAGGTCAGCACAGGAGCCACAGAAATCAGTTAAATGCTAGTGCTTCCTCAACAAAACAAGGCACCACCGTACCAAATATTGGACACACACCCCCAAGAAATTTTAATGCCACCAGCTATTCCACTATTACAGGACCAGATAAAAAATTACCAGGTTATTGGACAGATGAATGACACTGGACATGGTTCAATGGTAGCACCCACTTTGTTTAGCAGAAATATACTTATTGGTTAATTTATGGATGGTTTAAAAGATGTGACCAATTCAGAGTAGCAGTCAAACCAGCATATCCCTTTAAGATCTACATGTTAGACAATGCAGATGGAAACAATACTAACATTTATGAGCAAAGTCCACTAAGATGCCTTCATGATGAATTGTATACCAATGCTTCCAATGCTAGAGATATATTCAATAACCATCAGAGAAAACCCTCACAGCTAAGATACAACACCTATAGAACGTCAAACAGGTATTCAACCATGTTTAGAGACATAGAAGCAGCAGCAACCTTTGACTGTGATGTGGCCATCAGTTCCACATTCTTACAGTTGTGTTTTGCACCCATAATCAAAGATGGCCTGGAGGAAATTGTTTATCAGTATAATCACACAACTCTAGCTCTGGAAGAACAGATTAATGAATATTATCATGAGAGGAGGTAGATGAGGAGGATGCCGGTGATATAGTCAAGCACACAACCCACAACCACCACAATCACAATAAATCCATGTAAAGCAATGAATTGGACACATTGCCCTAGTATACCTGTTCAGCCCTGGCCCCTATAATCAGGGATGTCACCTTAGCCCAAGCCATATGGGAACAGATGCTCCAATTCCTTGAAAGCAAAACTAGATGAAACCTTTAAGACAGGAATGGAATAAAACAAATTGTCTATGTGTAGCAGAATTCCCTAATTTACCATGGTACTGCAACCTAATGCCATACAATGCACTATCCTGGGACTATGGTAGTAGAACTAAAAAATTCCCAGACCTAAAACAAGGGTGGAAAACAAAGGCGTCGGGCATACAACATTACAGACAGCTGTGACAGCATGGAGAAACTCACAATCTTGCACATATAGCACTAGTATTCATATGTGCTACCCAGTAGGAGGAGAAGGCAACACTGCATGTACACAGACCCCACTATAGCTTATAATTGTCTGAGCAAGACATCAATACTGTTGGCTTACACTTGCCAATGAGTAGATACCCACTATATAAGAAACCAGTTAGACAGGCAATCCACTGCATAGCCTCTGTGTTTGTAGTCTATGTAAAGAAAGGCAGCCATTATCAAAGTGATCTGTGGAAAGCTTTGATCATACATGATGGTGAATCTGCAAAAGTCTTGCTCCATGGAGACTGGTATAGAGCTAAATATCCCATAGCACCCCATTAGCCAAAAACATCAGAAGCATATTATACAAGACAATTGGTAAAACCATTTTAGTGGAAAGCCTGTTTCAACTTAATGCTAATATTACATGGAACCCCCTCCCCCAGTCATGATTTAACAAGTGAAAAGGTGTAACCTACCACCAAGACTGGAGAGGCTAACTTTAAGATTAGGCCACTATCCAAGCTTTGCAAAACTGAATATTACAGAAAATGGCCTGCATGCCCTGTGTATCCATCCCCATGACCCTGAGTGCCAAGAAGATTCAGGGGATGGGATGTAGAGAGCATGTAAATAAGAAATAAGAACAGGACTCAGATGGATGTTACATCGGGGAACAGCCAGCAAATGTCAGCTGTATGTAGCAGATAAGAATGACGTACTATGTAATGATGTAATGCTACGTGTGTAATGATGTAATGCTATGTGTGTAATGATGTAATGCTACGTGTGTAATGATGTAATGCTAGAGTGTGACGGGCTAGAGTGTGGCTGCCCCTTGTGACTAACGAAAGCAGAGGCTCATAGCAGGCAGCCAGACCTTGATGCTGTGACAGTGAAGACTGTCATGCTGTCTTGCTCTCCAACCAGAGGACATTTGACTGACACTCTGGCTGCATCGAGATAAGAGGATCCAGAGGAAGGAGCTGCCACCTGAGACACGCTGACAGATTGCAAGTCTTGCCTGTGAACCTCTCTGCCACCTGCTTCGGAGTCAGCTACCTCATGTGTGTGTTGTAGACTGATGATTGTAATTGTAGTGGTGAGACTTGAGACCAAACAGTATGCAGACTCTGTCTCTCCTTCCCAGTCTTAAGCTGGACATGACTGAAGACTCTGAGCATCAGTAATGAAGACAGGTTAGGAGAAAGATTAATACAGGGACTGCTAGATCAAAAAGCCCAGACCAGGTCAGTTAGATAAAGTCCCACACAGTTAAATTTATTTTTAATGCCAAGCCACTTAAAACTTAATAGGTAAAGTAACTTTTCAATGGGAGGTGTTGGTTATTTACTGGGGGAGGATTAATCACTGATTCCCCAAATCATATTTTATACAACGGGCAACTGTAAAACCTTAAACTACAAAACATCTAGAAGAAAGCATAGTTACCTCAGATTAAACAGTTTCTTAGGTGAAAACACAAAAATATGTAAAGTCAATGGGAAGAACAAGATGTCAGATTTTAGCAGCCAAGAAAAGGAGAGTCATCAGGTAAGGACTGAAAGATGTTCAGTTCAATGGTCATGGGGGACATGCAGCTCCAAACCACAGCAAAGTGCTGTGCACAGCAAAACCACTTGCAATGTGCTGGGGCCTCATTGTGCAATGTGCTGGCTTAGCGGTCAGGTTTGGAAGGACTGCCATGGCCTGCAGCCAATTCGGAGCAGGATGGACACTTGAGGACAGCCCAAGATTCCCCAGAAGGAAGTTACACAGAGCCCAGCAGTTCCGCTCCCACTCCTGGGAACATTCTGGGACAAATTAAAATGCTTGTCCATGTACAAAATGCCACAGAAATGTTCGTAGCTTTTAGTTCCCCCCAAATAGAAACAACACAAAAGTGACAAACTCATGACTGGGTGATCAAGAAAATGGTGAGAAAGTTTGAATAACTGATACCAAGAATTTTAAAAATCCAAGTTAAAGCAAAATACATACACCTGCACCATGGTTAAAGGAATTGGATGCTTTCTCCACCATCACACAGAGTGAACTCAAGGTCACATGGTTTCAACAGGGAATTTGCCAGTCAAGGAACAAAAAACATTGATTGCCTTTGGAATTCTTCGGAAAGTAAAGGTAGAAATACCAATCCTTCATACTTGAGATTCAAACTTGCAGATCCTTACAGAGGCTTCACACAGTGAGGTCCTTCAGAAGCTGCACGGTTCCTCTCTTGGGGGATAGTTCACAATGTGAGAGCTGACAGGAAAGCAGGAGGGAGCCAGACTGAGTGAAGGTATAGACACAGGAACCATGTGTCTTCAGTGTTTGAAGGGTTTTACTTTATTATAAGATGTTGAAGGGAAAAAATGGGAGGATTATAATTTCTTTAGATTTTAACAGATTTTTAATTTCTACCTAGATGTAGACAGCTATAAAGATAACCATGAATATATTATTAAAGCTGGTAAGATAAATTAAACAGCATGGTAAGACCAGGAAGATAGAAAGTAGAAAAATTAAGCCAGGCATTGTGACACACACACCTTTAATCTCAGCACTTGGGAGGCAGAGGCAGGTGGATATCTGTGAGTTTGATGCTATCCTAGTCTACAGAGTGAGTTCCAGGACAACCAGGGCTGTTACAGAGAAACCCTGTCTTGAAAAACCAAAACTAAAACTAAAACCAAAACCAATAAATAAAGCATAAACATTGTCATATCCTAAAGGAAAGGTAGTAATTAGCACCATACAGTTTGTCTTTAAGTTCTTATTCCTGAAAAGCAAAGAGAAAGAGCTCACTGCAGTTCTGGGTAGAACTGAGTTAAGGCCTCATCTTAAAAAGCAGGTGTTCTGTTTGTTTTTTATTTTATTTTTGTTTGTTTGTTTGTTTGGGGTTTTCTTTTGGGGGGTTTGTTTTGCTTGTTTGTGTGTGTTTTGTTTTTTGTTTTTGCTTTGTTTTTTGTTTGTTTGTTTGTTTTTTGTCTAACCATCTCATCTTTACCTTTATCTAACCTCCTCATCTTCACATAGTTACTTATTTTTTGTTTGCTTATTTTGAGTCAGGGTTTCATACATAGCCTATCTTGGCCTCAAACTCTTTCCTCAGTTTCCAGTGTGCTGAAATCTCAGGTGTATGATGTCTTAGTTGTTGTCTTTATTGCTGTGAAGTGACACCATGACTATAGCAGCCATTATAAGGACAACATTTAATTGTGGCTGGCTTACAGCTTCAGAGGTTTAGTCCATGGTCATCATGGTGGGAAGCATGGCAGTATGGCAGTTATGGTGCTGGAGACTGAGAGTTCTGTATCTAGATCAGCAGGCAGAAAGAGAGAGAGAGAGAGAGAGAGAGAGAGAGAGAGAGAGAGAGAGAGAAAAGAAGAAGAAGAAGAAGAAGAAGAAGAAGAAGAAGAAGAAGAAGAAGAAGAAGA
>JADRCH010000093.1:5854839-5948001 GCA_019843965.1 Rhynchomys soricoides | reverse complement strand
GAAGAAGAAGAAGAAGAAGAAGAAGAAGAAGAAGAAGAAGAAGAAGACGACGGCGGCGACAATGAGCTTGGGTTGAGCATTTGAAATCTCAAAGCTCGGGGCTGGAGAGATGGCTCAGCGGTTAAGAGCACTGGCTGTTCTTCCAGAGGTCCTAAATTCAATTCCCAGCAACCACATGGTGGCTCGCAACCATCTGATCTGTAATGGGATCCAATGTACTTTTCTGGTGTGTCTGAAGACAGCAACAATGTACTCACATACGTAAAATAAATAAATAAATCTTTAAAAAAAAAAAAAGAAATCTCAAAGCTCACTGTCAAGGACTTCCTTCAACAAGGCCATGTCTCCTAATGATGACACTCCCCTATGGACATGAGCCTATGGAGGCCATTTTCATTTAAATCACCAAATCCCAGGCCCGCCCATAGGCTTGTAGCCCTACCAGAATGCATAACAGCATTCAGTCCAACTTCGAAAGTCACCATAGTCTATCAAAGTCTCAACAGTTTAAAGTTTAAAGGCTCTTAGACTGATGGCAATCTCTTATCTGTAATCCCTATAAATCAAAATCAAAATGCAGATCACATATTTCTAACATATAATGCTGCAGGATATACATTACCACTCCAAAAGGGAGGAAAGGGAGCAGAGTGAGGAAATAAAATCCCACTGGGCAAACTCCAAGCTCTGCATCTGATGTCTGATGTCAAAGTGTTCTTCAGATCTCCAACTCCTTTCAGCTTTGTTGACTGCAACACACTTCTTTCTCTTGGGCTGGTTCCACTCCCTGTTAGCAGCTCTCCTCAGCAGGTATCCCATGACTCTGGCATCTCCAACATCTTGGGGTCTCCAAGGCAATCTAGGCTTCACATTCATAGCTTCATGCAATGGCCTCCGTAGGCCTCCATTCAGAGACACTCCTGACATATGCCTGGTCTTAGTGTCTTTCTTTTGTCTCACAAGGAGATTCCATAGTCCCTTTTTTGTATCCTTGACACTAAAGCCAGTACCATGTGTCTGAAACTGTCAAGTTCTGCTGCTTGCTGGGGCTGGAACATGGCCCCTAGTTCAAAAACATTTTTACCAGCTTTCTGTTTTCATTTACAGGTTGAGAGTTTTAATCCATTATCATCATGGCAGGAAGCATGGCAGCCTACAGGCAGATATGGTGCTGGAGAGATAGCTGAGAGTTCCATGTCCAGATCAGAAGGCAGCAGGATGACAGAGAGGAGACACTATCCCTAGCTTGAGCATTTGAAACCGCAAAGCCCACACCCAGCAACACACTTCCTCCAATACGGCCGCACCTATTCCACAAGGCCACACCTCCTAATGGTGCCACTCTTTATGAACCTATGGGGGCCATTTTCATTCAAACTACCAGACATGTGGTTTATTTCTTTAAAAATTATTTTTGTGCATGTGGTCCTGGGGAGTGAGCCTTGCTCATTTAACATAGGTCAGAAATAAAAAGTGCTCCACCCCTGAGATGCATCCCCACCCCAAGGATTTAAGAACACACATATATATAATTATCAAAAAGTGTGATGGCCCTTCTGGTCTGGGTCAGTGCCCTGAGCAGACCTTGGACATGAACTCCTCAGCCAGTCCCACAACACCAAGAGGAAGCTCCACTCCAAGGTGCTCTAACACACCCAGGATCATAGGATCAGGGGTGAGGAGGACACAACACCTATACCAACAGCGGGAGTAACTGGGACCAGTGGGATCCAGGAATCCCATCCAACCAGTGGCATGAGTTCCTTCCTGTCTAGGCAAGTGCCCTGAGCAGATCTTGGGTGCGAACTCTGCAGCCAGTCCCACAACACCCAGAGAATGCTCCACTCCCAGGTGCTCTAACCTGCCCAGGATCCCAGAATTTCAAGATCCCAGGATCCCAGGAGCTTGCTCACACCAGGATCTCAGGGTCCCAGAGGCAGCTTGACTCCCAGGGGCTCTGACACATCCAGGATCACAGAACGCCAGAATCACAGGATCACAGAAACAGCTGGTCTCTGAAGAGTTCTGACACAACCAGGATCACAGGAAGATAAAGGGAGGGCAGGTAGCACTAGAGATAACCAGATGGCAGGAGGCAAGCGTAAGAACATAAGCAACAGAAACCAAGGTTACCTGGCATCATCAGAACCCAATTCTCCCACCATAGCTAATCCTGGATACACCATCACACTGGAAAAGCAAGATTCAGATCTAAAATCATTTCTCATAATGATGATAGAGGACTTTAACAAGGACATAAATAACACCCTTAAAGAAATACAGGAGAACACAGGTAAACAGCTAGAAGCCCTTAAAGAGGAAACACAAAAATCCCTTAAAGAATTACAGGAAAACATAATCTAACAGGCAAAGGAAATGAACAAACCATCCAGGATCTAAAAATGGAAATAGAAACAATAAAGAAATCACAAAGGGAGACAACCCTGGAGATAGAAAACCTAGGAAAGAGATCAGGAGTCATAGATGCAAGCATCACCAACAGAATACAAGAGATAGAAGAGAGAACCTCAGATGCAGAAGGTACCATAAAAAACATTGACACAACAGTCAAAGAAAATGCAAAATGCAAAAAGCTCCTAACACAAAACATCCAGGAAATCCAGAACACAATGAGAAGACAGAACCTGAGGATAATAGGTATAGAAGAGAGTGAAGATTCCTAACTTAAAGGGTCAGTAAATATCTTCAACAAAATTATAGAAGAAAACTTCCCTAACCTAAAGAAAGAGATGCCCATGAACATACAAGAAGCCTACAGAACTCCAAATAGACTGGACCAGAAATGAAATGCCTCCCGCCACATAATAACCAAAACACCAAATGCACTAAACAAAGAAAGAATATTAAAAACAGTAAGGAGAAAAGGTCAGGTAACTTATAAAGGGAGACTTATCAGAATTACATCAGATTTCTCGCCAGAGACTACAAAAGCTAGAAGATCCTGGGCAGATGTCATACAGACTCTAAGACACAAACGCCAGCCCAGGCTGCTATACCCAACAAAACTCTCAATTAACATAGACAGAGAAAACAAGATATTCCATGACAAAAACATATTTACACAATATCTTTCCACAAATCCAACCCTACAAAGGATAATAGATGGAAAACACCAACACAAGGAGGGAAACTACACTCTAGAAAAAGCAAGAAAGTAATCTTTCAACAAACCCAAAAGAAGATAGCCACACAAACATAATTACTACCTCTAACAACAAAATAATAGGAAGTAACAATCTCTTTTCCTTAATATCTCTTAACATCAGTGAACTCAGTTCACCAATAAAAAGCCATAGTCTAACAGACTGGATATGTAAACAGGACCCAGCATTTTGCTGCATACAGAAAACACACCTCAGTGACAAAGACAGACACTACCTCAGAGTAAAAGGTTGGAGAACAATTTCCCAATCAAATGGTTCCAAGGAACAAGCTGAAGTAGCCATTCTAATATCGGATAAGATCAACTTTCAACCCAAAAGTTATTTAAAAAGATAAGGAAGGACACTTCATACTGGTCAAATAGAAATATTTAAGGGGTAACTTCAGCAAGTGTTATAGGTATCTGATGAGTCTCAGTGTAATGGCCTTGGGAAACACAAAGGAATATTGCCCTTTGCTCAGAGTGAAGCTAACATATGTTCAAGGGAGAAAATTGGAGGTATTTGAATTTTATGTTTACATTAGGGAAGTGAGTCCTGTATATTTTAGAAGACTAGTATTTTCTCTGAATTTAGTCAGGAGTTGTCAACTTATTTCTAGTTGAGTGTGACAGTAGTAAGGTTTTCAAAACCTACTGAAAACAAGTAACATTAAACATGTGATTTATGAGATTAGGTTATGTGTGCTATTTTGAAGTCAACTTTCCTTTGTCATTTCAAAGGAGAAAAAATGAATGGCCTATAAAACTATAAGAGTTGATCTGTCAGAAATAATTTCCAATTGCATAATGTTTTTACGAAGTGATTTAATTTATTTTAAACATATTTATAATGTGAAAATATAAGATCATGATAATATTGGTTTCTAAAGTTTTAGCCAAAACATAGCATTTTAATTATTATAGAAATGTATACAAGTAATTTCATAATTTATTAATTCTGTATTTAATGTCAACATGTTTCCCACAATTCACCATTGTATATAATACTGTGATAGATATCCCACAGTACATACATATTTTTGTCAACATAAATTCCTAGAAATAAGTTTACTAGATAAAATTTTATGCACAATTTATACTTTGGTACTTGTTGGTAAACTGTTCATTAAAAGTACTGTATTGATTTGTACTGGTATATGGAACATTTCTCTAAAATTCTCTAACCATTAAATTTTATTATAAAAATCTTTTGGCACAAACATTAAGAAAATATGAATATGAATATGATCAGTAGTAGTTTTGTGTGAAGGTATAGATAGATATTTATTCTATGCATCTTTTCTCATACCAATTTTTTGTTTCTAAAATAAACTATTTATAAATTAAAAAAACAAACAGCAAAACAAAAAGTGTGATGGCTAGTTTTTTCAACTTGACACACAGTAGACATGTGATTAGAAGAAATCTGTTGAAGGATTGGATTGCCTTGTGGGTAGATCTGTGGAGCATTTTCTTGATTGCTGGTTAATGTGGGAGGGCCCAGCCCACTGTGCATGGTATCACCCCAGGGCAGGTGGTCCTGGTGTATAGGAAAGCAGGCTGACCAAGCCATGAGAGCAAGCCAGTGAGCAGCTCCCCTCCAAGGCCTCTGCTTCAGCTCCTGCCTCCAGGTTCCTGCCTTGAGTTCCTGCCTTTGCTTCACTTGAGAATGAACTGTAACCTATTAGATGAAGTAAACCCTTTCCTCCCTAAGTTGGATTTGGTCACAGCAACAGAAAACACACTAGGATAGAAAAGTTTTGAAAGTTACTGTAATATCATTTATTTACTTATTCATTTATTTTTGATAGCCCTTGGCTGGCCTGGAATTCTCTACATAAACTATACTAGTCTCAAAATCATAGAGATTTGTTTGCCTCTTTCTCCCAAGTGCTGGGATTAAAAACAAATGCCACCATGCACAGTCATGTGTTGTGTGTACTTCTTTTCCCTCTTTCCCCAGATACAGACATTTGTATGTGGCATCAAGCATTTTGGATTTTTTTAATGAAATATATCAAATGTTTATGTCTTTATTAAATATAAAATATATTAATTATAGAGGGGTTGTTTGTTTTCAGGGCCACTGGGCACTGAATCTATTGCTTTGCAATGCTGTGTAAGCAGTCTACCACTGATCCACAATTCATAGCCACTGAGGTGTGCTCTTCCTTCCTCTTTTCCTCCCTCCCTTCCTTCCTTCCTCCCTTTCTCTCTTCTTTCCTCTATTCCTTCCTCCCTTCCTCCCTCCCTTCCTTTTTACTATTTTATTATGTGCATGAGTGTTTCACCTGCATGTATTCATATGCAACACATGTATGCCTGGTGCCCATAAAGTTCAGAAAAGGGCATTGGATCCCTTAGAACTGAAGTTACAGATGGTTGTGAGACACCATGTAAGGGCTGGGAATCAAATCCAGATCCTCTGTAAGAGCAACATGTGCTCTTAACTGTTGAGCCATCTCTCCAAACTCTTGGGGTTTTTGTTTTTGTTTGTTTTGTTTTTTTGGTTGACAGTTTATTTTTTGTTTTCTTTTTTGTTTTGGTGGGTGTGTGTGTACCACATGAGTGCCCATTCCATAGCCCATGAATGTGAGGTCAGTTCTCTCTATCCTCCTCTACTTGGATTTTGAAGCTCTAACTCAAGTTACCAAACTTTCATGACAAGGGCCCTTACCGTTAAGCCATCTCACCAACTTGGATATTTCTTAGTATGATTAGTAATGTCAAAATTTGCCTAGTGTAGTGGTCTACAGCTGTAACATCTGTACTCAGGAGGACTGTGAATACCAGACCAGCCTGGGTTATATAACAAGGCATTGTTTCAGAAAGAAGAAAAGAAAAAGAAAGAAAAAAGGAAGAATAATTTTAAATTTTAACAGAAGGTCTTTATTTACAGGAAAATACAAAACTTTAATGGGAGGGAGAAATGAACTCCTGAAGGCAAATGCCCTTTTCTTATACAGAAAACTATGTAAGATATATCATGTTCATTAATTTCATTAAATTCAAGTTGCAGTCTCTAGCCCACTTCTTAACAAAACACATAGTGCCTTTTTTTTTTTATCCAGTAAGATTAAGCAAAAACTCTTATCCAGAGCTTTGCTGCTCTTGCTGGTGATGGTGGTGACAGTGATGGTGATGATGATGGTGGTGGTGAGGGTGGTGATGGGGTTAATGGTGGGGGTGATGAGGTTGATTGTGGGGATGGTGATGAGGAGGAGTAATATTAGTAGCCACATACTGTCAACATTTTAACCCACAGTGGCCTTGATGCTCACTGCCCCACATCAGTTACCATTTCATTTCCAAGCAGAGGACATCTAACTTGGCTATGAGGACAGCTAAGAGGTGAAAGCAGGAAGAACTCAAGAAGAAGGATGGAGTGTATGTTATGGCATCACACCTGTGGATCAAGCCAGACACATGGGTCATGCCTACAGTCTTGGTACATGGGAGGTTCAGGCAGGAAGACTGCTGAAGCCTAGATAGTGAAGTTCCAGGGCAGTCTGGATTATAACATGAGATCCTGCTCAAAAACAAACAAACAAACAAAAACTGGATTAACTCTGAAAGAATCTTTAAGAGGTAACATTAATCACTAACAACTGTTATCAAAATTAGGAAAAATAGAGTGGTATGCATTTATTTCAGCTATTGAAAAATGATGAGGCATTATAAAAAGAAGCCATTTTCAGAAATGCATAATACATGAAAAATTTGTGCTAGTATAAATTATCCAAAGAAAAGTAATGAAAGGAGCAGAAATACACAGTGAATTATTGATAAGGAAGCATATATATGTACATATATGAATATATTTATCATATAATTGGCATATTTATTGTCAGTGTGGATAGACTCATACAGATTTACAGACATTGGTTTCCAAAATGTAAAATGGAGAGTCTTTAATAAATACTCAACCTATGGTACTATTACACATCTATTAAATCTATTAAACTAAGAGTTTAAAGTAATAAAGCCCAAGGTTTAGAAGTACTGGTTAGTGGGATTGGAATTACAGTACTTGTGTTGCGGGGCTGTGAAAATTTCGTAAGGTGTAGCTTCAAACAGTGGAGACCTAGAGAGGTCTGTTGGAAGTCTTTAGCTGTTTTATTAGCTACTCAGAGGCCCCACCCATGATTCATTAGCTGGCTTCTTTTTTCTTTTATTTCTCAACACACATGCACATGTACACACACACACACACACACACACACACACACACACACAAAGTTACCAAACTTTCATGACAAGGGCCTTTACTACTAAGCCATCTCATCAACTTGAATATTTCTTTAGATATATAGATATATAAATTCTACCTCTATTTATATCTATATAGAAGGAAAGAAGGGAGGGAGGGAGGAAGGAAGGAAGGAAAAGAAAGAAAGAAAGAAAGAAAGAAAGAAAGAAAGGAGAGATGGGGTCTTATATGGGTTCAGGCTTGCCTTTAACTCACTATATAGCTGATGCTGACCTTGAACTCCTGATTCTTTTTCCTCTACCTCCCTAATATTGGGATTTCAGGCATTTGACCATCACTCAGCTCTTTGTTTTGTTTGCAACAGTCCTTCTATGTATCCTATAGCCTATGACCTCTAACTTGGAATCATCCTGTCTTAGTCTCCTGAGAGCTAGGATTATAGGAATGCACATGACTCCTGGTGTAGCTGCTTGTACTACAAATGCTAATTATTTTCCTCAAAAAACTACTTGCATGAGTGTCTGCATGTAGCTTCTAGGAACTTTCCTCCAGCTGATTCTGATTGGTAAATAAAGATGCCAACAACTAATAGCTGGGAGGGCAGACAAAAGCAAGGTTTTAGGATTTCCCAGGCTTGGGACTGGAAGCAGGGAGGAGAAGTAGGCGATCCATGATGCTTGGTGGAGTGTGGACAGAGGAGAGACACAGAGGCTGTGATGGAATAGGAAAGCAAAGAGAGCACCTGGGGCTCTGGGATAAGAAAGCATGACCCAGAGAGTGTCACAAGTGAGTCCTGAATGGCCAGGATGGAATATAGAATTACTCGGGATTAACAGCATGGAGGTTAGGCAGTAGCCCAGCTATTGTGTTGCTTAAGGCATATTAAAATATAAAGGGTGTGTGTGTGTGTGTGTGTGTGTGTGTGTGTGTGTGTCTTTCAGGAACATAAACCCTTGAAGCAGGTGGCAAACCTGCCATCAGGACTAATCATTTATTATTACAACATCCTGGCTCTATAGTTTTCTTGAAAGTCCCACTTCCATTATTTCTTCAATTTAAGAAATATTCATTGGTTACAGGTGCTGGCCTGGCACTCAGCCCCCTCTTCCACCACACAGTACACTATGGTGAGTCTTCCTCTTTCTTCTTCATCAACCCCCTTCTTTTATGATTTTGGTTTTATTCTCACTCTTCCTGATGATTTACTAAGTGAAACAATTACAAAACCATGCTGCCCAAATCCATGTGCTAATTTCATGCATACTTTTGAAGTATGTCTTCCCTCAGTGGCAGTTTCCCCTTCTCATTTGTCAGGCTACAGTGTTTTCATCTGGGCCTCACTAATCTCCCACCTTCCAGCTAGTCAGTACCTTTGGAAATGGATGTGATGAGCTCATTTATTATCCCCAAAGAAAGATCAGGCTCTGTCCTTAGCTCCTGAAAGGTGACCCCTATTCCCTCCATTATTTGGTTTTGACCACATAGTGTTGGCTTGCCCTCCAGACACACCAGAGGCTAAAGGTTAGCTATGTGGGCAGTCAACATACTGTGGGCACTGCAACTGACTGTGGTAAAAATTGTGTGCTCAGTTTGGTAAGCTTCCCTGCTTGACAAGTGTTCATCTTGTCTCACACCATTGCAGGAGACATCAGCTGTGCACTGAGTAGACCTAGAGGAGAAAGGAGGCTTCACATGGCGACTTCTGGACTCTGTGTCCCTTCCACTGGATGGGTTTTAGTGTATCCTTGTGCTGGAACAAACCACAACTAGTGTGTGAACTGCCTGGAGTCCTAGTGACTTACTGAACCTGAAGTTGGTCTTGAGGCTCTTTCACTCTGCCCTGAGACTCTATAACATCAAGGTCTTTCCTGCCCCCAGACTTCCACTCCTATAGATCCTCCACCTACATCTTCTCCATGATCCTCCTGTCACCGATTCCATGTCTTTTGTGAGTTCTCATTACACGAGGACAATCTGACCCACATAGCAAGTTCTAGGCTAGCCAAGAGGATAGTGAGATCCTGTCTTTAAACAACAGCACACCCCATTAATTGTTGCTTTCTCTCCTCTGAAAAAGTAAAGCTTCTTTTTATATGAAGATTCTGAACAGACAGACACAGTAAAAACTAGTTACCAAAGAGGCACATATGGAAGTGCAAGGTTTGGAATGTTAAAATATGACATGAACATGTTACTAAAAGGAGTTAAATTTCCATATTTATGTTCATATGCAGATTTCTTGTATCTGTCCAATTAATTTTAGCAAGAAAACACATCATTACAGTTTCCCATCTTTCTCAGCCAATTAATTAATTTTAGTTAACTTCTAGTTGGGAGTTTCTATAAGAAGACTTCAGGAGCAGGGTTTTTTCTTTTTCTTTTGAGATAGAGTCTGTGGAGGTATTTTTATCCAGCAGCATGGCTTCTTTGGCAAGAAATCACATCCAAAGACCTTCTAGGTCTGTGTAATCTGACTGGAATGACACATCTTTAATCCATCTGCCTGGAATACAGACATGCCTTTAGTACATACTTTTAATCCCAAACAATCAAGGTAAAGTTAGTTTGTAGAAGGAAGCATCCATGTTTGAAAGTGATGTCCAATTGAGGGGCAAAGTGATGAATCAGAGAAAGATTTGACAGAATAAGTCAGAGACAGGATACACCCAACTCTCACAAGAACAGACAGGAAAGAGAGGAGACTTACGAGCAGTGGAGAGTGAATCAGAAGTGGAGGGCAGATCGGTGAGTGCGGTTCAGTTGACTTCAGGCAAGGCAGTGGAGTTCAGGTGAGTTCAATTCAGTGCAGTTTGGTGCAATTCAGTGGAGTGCAGTTGAGTTCATTCAATTCCTTTCATTTCCATTCAGTTCCATTCAGTTTGTGTAGTCAGTGTAGTTGGCACAGTTCAGTTTGTGGAATTCAGAGGCAGTTTTTCCAAGTAGAGCAACTCAATAAGAAGCTGAGAGAAGCCAGTTTGAATCAGTCAGCTTAGAGAGGAGTTTGAGCCAGAACAGCTGAGTTTAATCAGCCAGAAAGAACTAGAAAGGGTGAGGTTATTCAGAAGTAAGCCTCTGAGATGACAATTACATTTGGTGAATAAAAGTTACTTTTACTGGAATCTCACATGGTAGCCTAGGCTGGCCTAAAACTTACTATGTAGTACAGACTGGCCTCAACACATAATAAGACACCTGCTCTTGCATCCAGAGTGCTGAAGTAACAAATGGATAAGCCACCATGCTTGGCTTAAATGTTTCTAAAGCACTTGTTGCCAACCAACAAACAAGACTTACAGAAATGATGATGCTTTCATTATTTTGTGCTAATGTGTATGCTTATTATGTTGGGGTAGCTTACATAGCTGGGACTTGTCTTTCTGTTCATCTCTATTTTGAGTACTTTATTTTATTCTAATGATGCCCACAAACAACATTTCATAACAGGAGTAAGTAACTAGTGTGTAAAGTGTCTGTTTAAGACCACTTTGATTTCATGAGCAGAGAGGCAGACATCCACAACACCCTTTTGTATGACAGCCTTTATAAGCAGCTACTGAACCTTGATCTTAGTGATTGCCAACAATTTGGTAGCTGCTCAGAGGCCTTAACCTTAGAAGGCATCAAGAGATCTTGTGGTGGGTGAGTTCTTAGAGACTTCATCCCAGGATTTCTTCTCACTGCTAATATGCCTTTTTCTGTCACTATTACATAGCCTAATGAGATCTGCAGATCAACATGAAGATGTATTCTCATGTAGTAATACTGTGTAAACAAATCGATGATTTCACAATTTATGATAATGTTTTTATAGAACTCTTAAATTTATACAAGTAATCTCAGACCCTCTATAGCATAAAAGCTGCAAATAGAGCTCTGTAAACCTTCATATGTCACGGGCTAATTGTACTAGAAAAAGAAAGCAGGCTTGGAACAAAATTACAACCAAGGAAAACATTCCTTCTAGGTTAGCTGTGAGACTACTAACTGGTAACTAAAATCTCAGACTGGGAATGGACAATTTATTGTAGCTGCAAGAACAGAAAATAAAGTATTAACTGGTTTAACTATACAAAGCTTTAAAACCAATGAGACACATGGCAGCTGACTTGTCTCTTGACAAAATTTGTGCTAACTTATGACATAAAAAGTATTGCTTACAATTAAACTTATAATGAACTTATGGGGGCTAGTAACAGAGAGTGAATGTTTAGTCAGATACAAGTCTTAAAGGAAAGACATGTAAACAATTCTGTTAAGTCTCATTGATCTATGACGTGAATTAAGGCTTAAGTCTACTATTAACTTATTGGAATGTAAAAGAATTTAGAAAATTATTCGATCAATTATCCTGCTGTAATGGTTCTACCTGATAATTGTATGAGGTAATTTTTTTCTTTTAGATATAGACAGTATAAATACTGAGTATGGCAATAAAAGTTGTTGGAGCTTGCTCATTGGAGCTTTATTCCATCCACCAAATGTGTGTATGCTTGTATGTATGTATGTATGTATGTATGTATGTAATGTATGTAAAATTATTGGAGCCTCTTTTTCTGCTTCATCCAGAGTGAGTGAATATTTTTTCTGTGTGCATGACTTTTTCTCTTTGGTTTACCAAGAGTTAACAAACTTTGAGCCTTTCGCCTGATCAGTGAGGGGGTTTCTATATAATCCCCTGCTGTTAAAAGCAGGAGATAATTGCCAGAAACCAGTGGCTTTTAGCCACAGAATAGGAAGAGTGAGTTAATCTTCCAGACACCATTGTCTTCTGCTCCTCAGAACAGAGAGTTACAAGGCCAGAGATCATCAGTCTGTGTCCCACCTCAGTTCTGCTAAAGATCTGGTCTCTGGCAGGGAAGGTTGAGAACCACTGATTTAGATACTCTGGTAGCTGTCCCAAACTTTCAGAAGGATGGCTACTTTATAGAAATTTTATGTGCTTTCACCCCCTCTGAGGAACTGGCATTGTTTGAAACATAGTGTGAGAGGCCAAGCCTAAGGAAGCTCTAGAAAACAATGTCTCCTCTAAGAGCAGCAGCTACATCAGTGAGCAGGTAGATCACCAAGGGCAGCCACACAAAATGAGAGTTAGGAACACTCTCCTGGTTGGGACTCCAAAGATGACTCAGAAGTTAAGAGCACATACTGCTTTTACAGAGATCTATGACTCACAATAGATAGCTCAAAACTGCCTGTAACTCCACTCCCAAGAGGATCCAACACCTCTGGCCTCCACAAATTACACATACACAAACAAATATACATACACATAACAATATACATACACATTATGGAATCCAAAGGCTCATAAAAGTGGCATTTTTTGAAAGAATTGGGAAAGAATTAGTCTTGTTGAAGGAAATATGCCATTGGGGGTGGGCTTTGAGGTTTCAGAAGTTCCAGCCAGGCCCAGTAGCTCACTCTTCTCTTCCTACTGCCTGAGGATCCAGATGCAGAACTCTTGGTTCCTTCTGCAGCATCATGACTGCCCACATGCCACCTTGCTTCCCGTGATGTGGGACTAAAACTCCTAACCTGTAAGTTAGCCAGAGTTAAATGCTTTTCTTTGGTCATGGGATCACCATAGCAATAGAAACCCTAACTAAGGTACATGTAATTAAAAATAAAATAAACCTTTTTAAAAAGTGCCATCACTGTTGGGAAGGGGAGGGGACATGTGTAGTGAAAGTGGCCCTTACAAGAATTAAGGGAAGGAATAGAGGGTATGATCAAAACATGTCGTATGTCCTCAAAAGGGGGAGGATGGAGAGAAGGGGGGAGGGAGAATGAGCAGAGAAACATTAAATGAAGTTCATCATGTTCAAATAAAATAAACTCAGATTAAATTTGAATGTATCTCAAAACACACAAAGTATGGGTAATATTAGAATCCTGTGTGTATATAGAACTCTTCTTTGGTCTTATAGCTGATTTACCAAGCCAAGTATATAAAACTTTATACATGTACATGTTTCTGAGCCTGTAACATGGAGCAATGCCAAAACTGTTTGCATGAGAGGACCTGCACATAGCTTCTGGGAACATTCCCTCAGTTAATTCTGACTGGTAAATAAAGATGCCAGCAGCCAATACCTGGGGAGAAGAGAGGCAGGGTTTTAGGTTTTCCGGGCTTGGGACCTCAAGTAAGAAAAGGACAGAGAGATGCCATGCCTTAGAAAAGTGTGCAGGACAGAGATAAGAGCTGCCATGGGGTAGAGAAGCAAGGAGAGCACCCTGGGCCCTGAGCCAAGAGAATGTGGCCCAGAGGGCTGAGTAATTGGAGTTAAGAGCAGCCAAGATGGAACACAGAAATTAGTAAGTAGTAACTCAGAGTTATCAGTGGGAGGTAGATTCTACCAGCATGGAGGTTAGGTAGTTGCCCAAATATTGTACTTCATAAGGCATATTAAAATATAAAGGCTCTGTGTGTGTGTGTGTGTGTGTGTGTGTGTGTGTTTCTTTTATCTGGGAACATAAGTGGTCTAAGGCGGGAAGGAACCTTGTGCCAGGATTTATTAAAATTTTATACTATATGTGGTACTTAATGCTGAGCAAAAACTCACCTTTAAAAATTAATTGGAGATTCCTGAATGGAAAAGACACTCTGTCCCTTGAAGATTGGGAGGCAGGGAGAATTGGTTTCTTACCCAATGTGGTTTCTATCCAACCTGTGTGGAGTCAGGACTAGAACAAAATTCGTGCTGTTTTGGAACACATAATTCTGAGGTTTATGGCTTAAAACTAAGACACCTGCACCCCAAGTGGACCCAGGCTTCCTAAAAAGGCTTCTAAGCGGCTTCGGAGGGCTTAAGCCATGGATGCTAACAGCTTCTGCTGGGATAAGGCAGGCTACTCAGAGAGCAGGCCTAAATAAGATAGGAATACAAAAATTAATGGAAATTTAGGAATTCAGTGCTTTGTAAGCAACTGGATTCTTTGAACATAGGTTCTGTGGGAATTCTGGAATTGACAACTGATATTGATCCATAAATAGGCCTAAAAATAGGCTCATACATAGGAAAAGATGTTAATTCAAGTTTTATAAAGAGAAAGGGGATATAATAAGTTATCCACAGATACTAATCTCTTTAAAGGGGAGGACGAAAAGAAAGTTGCATTGTTTTAAGGATAGAAAGGAGAAATAATGGTAATTATTAAAGTGTTTTTAAAGTATACATGGAAGAATAAAGAAATCCAGGCCTTTGATCTCAAATGTAGAAAACAAAGGCACGGAGATAACCCTATCTCAACAAATAATAATTGTTTAAAATTGTTTTAATTGTTTTTAGTTGTTTTAACTATCAAAATGAAGATGGTTATAAGTTTGGTGGTGTTAATGACATTACTAATCCTCTGGGAGAGAGGTTAGAGTAGACCAGCATAAAGAAAAAAAGGCTGTTGGATTGATTCAATTGATTTCAGGTTGCTGGACCAAGGACACACTATTTTGGGAGAGAGGCTCTGTATTTGTGTTAACAAGAAAGGAGAAAAGGCTTTAGACACCTTCCAAAGTGGTATTTATCAGACATGATAGAGGAAGACCCATTAAAGACCTTGGTTGCAGACAGTAAAGAAAAATTCAAGAAAACCAAACAGGACAGGTAACATGAATTGCTGATCCCTCTACATGGGAACAGCCTTGAAACTGGCTTAGAAATTAAAATGTCTATAGCCAAAACTTGAGCTAAAATTAGCCAATAAATCTTGTTGGTTACAGAATCCTTAAAATCCATCATGCCATCCTTCACATGGCATGAGTGAAGATGTATTACAATTTAGTTATTGATCAAACTAACTCATAAAAAATACTTGCTCAAACAAGAAGCAAAAATTTATTC
The DNA here is from genome assembly GCA_019843965.1 of Rhynchomys soricoides. Taxonomy (NCBI): domain Eukaryota; kingdom Metazoa; phylum Chordata; class Mammalia; order Rodentia; family Muridae; genus Rhynchomys; species Rhynchomys soricoides. The sequence goes on along the minus strand of JADRCH010000093.1, from coordinate 5,932,790 downwards.
TTAACTGATCTGTGCACCTTGCACAATCCATACAAATATCTTTATAGAACTAAAAATTTGGTTGTAAGATTCATATACTACAGAACGAAACACCAAGATGCAGCTCTGACAAGATTAACCCTTGGGGATGATGACGTGTCCAGCTCCCTGCCTGATCCTGCCTTACCTGATGCTGTTTCCAAAGACATGCTTCCAGAACATCTTCAGGAGCAGCTGCTGATCCCTGATGACCTTGGCTCATCCGGCCTTTCAGATGGTTCCAATCAGGACTTCAGTTAAGCCTTGAACTTTCTAAGCTACAGAGACCGGATAACAAATGCTAAAGCTTTCTTAGGTCTAACCATTTTTTCTAACTTTTCCTGCCCCTCTCTGCCCCTTAAAAAATTCTTCACCCCAATTCAGCAGAAAGAAGTTATGGAGAGTCACCATCCTGTCTGGTTATGGTTATTTTATAAATTATTGATTTTTTGTCATCTTAAGGGATAATTTGAAAATGGTCATAATTTTGGACAGGAAGGAAACTAAATAAAGAGCTTAGACTCTGGGATTTCTATCGTTCCTTTCTTCTTCTCTATCCTTTCTTAGATAAATGGGGGATAGAGTAATATTGTAAGAAATTAGATATATGGGAAGGGATTACTAAATTTACTCTTAAACAAAGAATCTATAGCCATAAGCCTACACTGGTAGAAATCTTTATATTTTGATGAAGAATTGAAGTTATATTTTCTAACATTGGTACAGAATTTATTTATTAATATAGGTTTGTTTTCACTGGCTTAATTTTTGTATATTGATAAAAATTTTAAACTTAATTTTGTTACTCTTCGATAGGCATTGTGCCTATGCAACTCAGTTAAGAATAGAAGGTTTAGACCCAGTCCTTCTAATTGTTGCTTTTACAAACTGTTTAGGATGTTTAAATAACACAAGTTAATAGAGAGTAAACTCATGGTCACATGACATTCTGATTTAATTACAATAAAGTGTTTTCAAGATTATTTAAATAGTAAATAGCTAAGAATAATCAATGTTTAACAATTCAGTTATACTATATATAGATAGATGGTCTTCAAAAGTACCTGAGATCCTCAGAATATGGCATTTAAAATCATTTCATTACTAATAGGTCTTCTGACTAGGAGATATGTCTGCTCCTGATAGTACCCCCTTTCCACTTCAGGGAAGGAGATGAGCATCAATACCTCCATGTGGAGTTGCTCCAACTGTGGCGAGGTAGCCCCTGGGCAAGAAATACCCTGATTTCATCTGCAGACAGAATACTGCCCAGAAAGAGCAAGCAGATGCAGGATAGTTGATTACTATACTAGGCTCTGCTAATACAGGGTAAACTAATCCTTCATAATTCCTGCTTCAAAGGTCTGTCACATGGTTCTGGGCCAGAAGGCTGAATAAGGAATATCAGGGACTATCCAGGCATTCATCTGTCTCTGCAAATTGTGTAAGTTTTGGGAGCTATACAATTTTCAGCTTCCTACATATTCCGGTAATATTTAATTCCTTCTCAGATCTTGACAGTGTTAAAGATTAGTTATAGTCTCATAATCAAAGTTATAAGTGTATATCATACCTTATAATTTGCAGAATTGTTATAATTATGTTCAACGTATATCTGAGAGAAAAGAGCCTTTTTAATTGGACAAAAGGGGAAAATGTAGCTTCTTGTATTCTAATGCTAATTGAGTCCCCAAAACTGTTTTCATGAGAGGGTCTGCACATAGCTTCTGGGAACATTTCTTCAGTTAATTCTAATTGGTAAATAAAGATGCCAGCAGTTAATACCTGGGGAGAAAAGAGGCCAGGGTTTTAGGTTTCCCCAGGCTTGGGACCTTTATGAAGAGAAGGACAGAGAGACACCATGCCTTAAGAGTGTGCAGAACAGAGACAAGAGACACCATGGGATAGAGAAGCAAGGAGAGCACCCTGAGCTCTGGGCCAAAAATATGTGGCCCAGAGGGCTGAATAATTGGAGTTAAGAGCAGCCAAGATGGAACATAAAAATTAGTAAGAAGTAACTTGGAGTTAGGGGTGGAAATAGATTCTAACAGCATGGGAGACAGTTGCCCAACTGCATAAAGCATATTAAAGTATGAAGACTGTGTGTGTGTCTATTATCTGGGAACATAAATGGTCTAAGTCAGGAAGGAACCCTGTACTGGGATTTTTTATATACATAATAAAATTTAATTGTTAGAGAAATTTAGAGAAATGTTCCATATAACAGTACAAATCAATACAGTACTTCTAATGAACAGTTTACCAACAAGTACCAAAGTATATATTGTGCATAAAATTTTATCTAGTAAACTTATTTCTAGGAATTTATATTGACAAAAATATGTATGTACTGTGGGATATCTATCACAGTATTATATACAATGGTGAATTGTGGGAAACATGTCAACATTAAATACAGAATTAATAAATTATGAAATTACTTGTACACCTCCATCACTCTCTTGACCACTTTTTGCCTCTCAGGTATTCACCAGCACACTACTGTAAAAGCCTGTAGCTAGGACCTGCCTATGAAGGAGAGCATGCAGCATTTGTCTTTCTGGAGCTGGGCTGCACACTCGGTATAATGTTTTCCAGACCTATCTATTTTCCTTCAAATTTCATAACATTATTATTGAATATGTTTATTGAATAAAGTTCTCTGGAACATATGTCACTATCATTGATGGGCAACGAGGTTTGTTCCTAGATAGTGAACAGAGCCATAGTAAACATGTCTATGCAGGTATCTCTTGGGTACAGAGTCCATGGGAAATATGTCCAGGACATGGAACTCACTGTGTAGCCCAGGCCACCTCAACTCTATATCCTCCTGAGTACTGGGGTTACAGTTGTGCAAAAGGCCTTGCTCCAAATGACTTCTTTTCTTAAGGTATGTGCATGTGTGTGAGTGTGTGTGTGTGTGTGCATTTTCACACGTGTATCTGTATCTGTAAGTATCCACAGATGCCAGAAGAGGGCAATGAATTTCCCAGAGCTGGAGTTACAGGTGGTTGTGAGCCTCTTAATGAAGGTGCTGGGAACTGAACTCCAGTCAGTTAAGGGCAATATGTACTCTTAACCACTGAGTCATCTCTAACCCCTAAATGCCTTTAAAAAAGCACATTCAGAAAATTAAACAAAAGATCATACTCTTCTAAGATTCTCCATGTGACATCACCCAAATCTTACAAGACAAACAGCTGGGTCATCTGTGCATCAGCTTCCTTTTGGTTTTGTTTTGAGACAGGGTCTGGCTGTAAAGCTCAAGAGTGGCCTGGACTTTGCCATGCAGCCCAGCCTGGCCTGGAACTCTTGATTCTCATGCCTCAGCTTCCCAAATTCTGGGATTACAGGCATGGACCACAACGCCTGGCTTTGTGAGTCTGTTTTAATTCTCAGGATTTGTAATTCTCACATAATTCTAGAATTGTGTATGACACATTTTACAAAGAGGGATCACGGTATGTACTAGTGAGAAGAGAGTGGGGATGTATAGACTGCATTAATCAATAATTCAGTTGACTTGATCCTGGTTGCAATTTTATAAGGCTTGATTTACTCTGACCTATCAGTTTCTAGGGTAAAGCTCTGTGGCATTCTAGGTTTTTCTGTGGCTTTTGTTATGATCTTCTGGTGCTGCAGATCCAACACAGGGCTTTGTACATGCTGTGCCTTAACACCATGTTCCACCCCAGTTTGTCTTTTCCTTTTGAAGGGTCCTTAAATACAGACTTTTTTCTTTTTGCCCATTCAGTATCAGGAGCCTTGTTTTCAACCTCTCTGTCTCTGTATCTCTCTGCTTCTCTCTCCTTTCTCATCAGTCTTTCTGCTCTGAGCAGTTGATGAATACAGCAACACATCCACTTGGGGGAACAGCCACTTCAAGAGAAAGCCTGTCAAAGGGACAACTATCAAGGCCAGACTTGCTTTTCTGAGTCTACCGTTTACTGGAATCTTGGCTTTCTCAAGTACCGGCTGGTTTGGTGGCCTTTCACTTGTTTCTAGTTCTTTGCGATATTGCCACAGTATGCTTGCTTCTCTGATATTTTGCAGTAACTCTTTTTTAGGGGTCCTTTGTCCTAATTTGTGCCAAACCCCAGAAAATTCCATCTGGATAAAATAGCTGTGGAAAATGTGCCCCTCCTCCTCAGATTATCCTCTGTACTGGCAGCCCCCACAGGAATCACAAAAGGATTCCAAGCGCTCAGACTACAGCTCATGGCTACAAGTTATTACAGCAAAACAACAGAGAGCAAGGTCAACAAAGGGAACAACAAATGGATGCCTGGGGTGAGATCCAGAGGAAACCCCTGTGTGCTTGAGTCAGCCTTATCATGCTCATGCTCATTAACCACTTACTGTCCAAAGCTCGTGTTATGGCTTGTGTACTATTTACTGTATTAAAGGGTCTGTACTGAATGTCCAAAGAAGGCTTCAGCATAAACTGCATGGCGAGTATAAGCCTTTTGCACTGAATAGGGAAGGCAGGAGCCTTTTAGAATGCTAAGTTCCCAGACCAGAGCCAAAGCCCAACTTAAAAGCTTCCAACTTGGGTTTCAAGTAATTTTATGCAGTGTTATTTTTCTGAGTGTTATGTTGCTATAAAACCTCAGGTTAGTTTTCTTTCCTGCTGAGCATTGTTTTTGAGAAATTGCAAGCCTGTACCCAATGATGAACTGCTTGATCCTCTGGAGTAGATGTGTTTTACCAGGCAGCTAGAGGAGTATTTGAACGTGGTTTCAGAAACTGAGATGAACTGGGGAGGGAACTGAGACAGTCTTACTATGTATGCAGACATTGCTGATTGTGAATTCAATGTCCTGCTGCCTCAACCTCTCAAGTGCTAGATAGCAGCACACACTTCCCCTGGGACTGGGATGATTGAAGGCTTCCTGAGTTCTCTGTCTGTGAGACAGTTAATTTTACTTCAGGTTTACCCCTATGGTAGAGATGTTTAAGGCCCTAAGCCAGTGGTTCTCAGCCTTTCTAATGCTGTGACCCTTTCTAAAAAAAGGTTTATTTATATTTATTTATTTATGTATGTGAGTACACTGTAGCTGTCCTTAGACACACCAGAAGAGGGCACTGGATCCCATTACAGATGGTTGTGAACCACTGTGGTTGCTGGGAACTAAACTCAGGTCCTCTGGAAGAATAGCCAATGCTCTCAACCACTGAGCCGTCTCTCTAGCCCATTCTGCTACTCTTTAATACAGTTCCTCATGCTGTGGTGACCCCCAAACTTAAAATTCTTTTTGTTGCTACTTGATAACTGTAATTCTGCTACTATTATAATCATAATGCAAATATCTGATAAATTACTCACAGCTTGAGAACCGCTGACCTAACCTAAGGCACGAGCATTTTCTCAGGTATCTCTCATCAGCAGCACTGTTATCCAATATTTAGGTTCCTGGATCAATAAGAAGAGCAACGGTAAGCTTATATCTTACATCTAGTACCAGCCAGCATCCCCAGGAGAGAAGTTTTTGTTGGGCCAGTGAGACGAGAATGGGCAAAGGCATATGCTACCAGGTCTGACCTGAATTCAATTCTCAGGAATCACGTGGCAGAAGACAATCAAACCAAGCGTTACCCTTTGACCTCCACAAGAGTGTGTACCCCATACACAATAAATAAATGTACAATGTCTTTTCCTAAGTTTTTATTATCTAATGGAAGATTTGCTGTTAATTACTGTGATGGCTAATTTCCATTGTCAGGATTAAGAATCACCACAGAAATAGGTCTGTGAGCGGATCTATGAGGATGCTTCTGTAAAGATACCAGATGCAGGAAGGCCCACCCTGCATGGGGGTGGCAGGTTTCCTTCAGCTGGGGTGTCAGACTGAGTAAGAGAGAGCAGCGAGCTGAGCACCAGTATCCATCTCTTTCTCCTTCCTGGCTGCAGATGCGATGTGATGTCACAGTCCTGCTGCACAGCTTCCCAACCATGATGGACTGCCTCTGTCTTCATGCCAGAGCCAACAAGAGCCCTTCTTTGCTCAAGCTGCCTTTCCGGGTATTTTGTACAGCAACGAGAAGTATGATTGCCTGTTGTGCTGTTACTAGAAATGGAAATCTCTCTCCTTACATCTTAAGGAGAGGTTCTTCAGGAACCTTTGGAGAGAACCAAGATGGCGTACATAGTAACGAGGGTTGCACATAGAAGCATGACATTTGGAGAAGGCAAACCTAAATCCAGACTCTGTGATCAAACGTGTTCTGGGAGGACAGACAGCTGTCTCTCCTTGACAAGGTAGTATTGATGGAAGGGGGAACATTTTGCTTATATCTGTGCATAGCCTTGATGAAGCATAACCAGTAGTCTTCCTTCATACTTTTATATCTGTTGATTGAACAGGGATACCAAAGAGGACTACTGAGACACTCACTCACAGTGAGTGTCTCATCCTGCTTATGTGCTTATTAAGAGCCTTCTTCACAATGGTGCCTGTGCCTAGCATTTATGTTGCAATTATTCTTACACTATGTGTCCATTTTTAGAAGTCCAATTATACCTCTAACCCCTAAATTCAAACACTAATCTTCTAGTCCTGCCACTTCCATGACCCCAGGCCCTTGATTGTGTGTAAAGGATGCAGATCTGAATCTGAGATGGCTCCCTGAGCAGACGAGCATGGCCTGCATTCCTCACCCTGCCCCTCTGTCCTCTGACACCAACCCTGAAGGGGCTTTAACACCTCAGCTGCTTCTAGCCCACGCCAGCACTGTGTACGGTATTGCTTGTATGGTTTTTCCTCTTCAGTGAACTCAAAGTGTATTATTTCCCATTGCAAGTATAGCTTACGGTTTGCTTTCTGGATGGTTTATTCTTTTCATAGGTCTGAGGAATTTCAACTTGACTGGTGCAAATGAATTAAAAGGCCTAGAGAAAGAAGTAATTCTTGAATCAGGATTCTGAACTAGTATGGAATTACATTGGAAGAGAAAGTGGTGCCGGATTATGGTGGGGGGTTCATTTTTAAGTGACAAGGCAGAAGAAACCGCAATAGAAGATTGTGTGGCACTATGGAAGGCTCAGAGTAGAACGGAGCTGGTGAGAGAGAGAGCAAGAGCCTTCAGAGAGAGTGCTCAGGGCACTGCACAGCAGTGCAACTGGCTGCAGCCACTGCAGCCGAGGCAAGAAGACTGTGTAATGGGAATCCAGGGCTTGCCTATTGTGTTGTCTTTTTGGAGTCTCGTTTTCATTAAAGTGCACCAGATACACAGGAGAGAATGATGCTGTGGAAAACTAAGTTAAAGCCAAACACTAGTGCAGAAAAATCATTCCATCCCACTATAGCTTCGAGGAAAAAGAAACACGATATCATGGTTTGCAAAAGGCTTGTGCAGATCCACATCAAGTGATCAGTTTACAGCCTTCTCCTCCATGCAGACTATGGTAGGGACTGGTTTTCTGACTTCCCTGGAATGCCTGAGAAGGCATACAGAGCCCCTGGGTTTCTGGAGTAGAGTCAGACTCCACCTAGTAAGCACATCTGTATCATACAAGCCTCACTAGGAAGACCAGTAGCACAGCACATTGCAAAATGACTGTAGCAGAACACCCAGTTGGCCCAAGAGTTGCTGGGGTGGAGGTGATCCTGATGAAACTGTGGGGGATCTTCAGGGTGACCCTCAAGTCAGGGTCAGAGAAGTCAGGAGAGACACACGGATACACTCTGCCTACACACTGAGTTACCAGCCCTGAAAAGGAGTAGTAATTCAAGCCCATGAACACCAGCTACAATGGGCAGCATCCAAACGGCTCACAGAGGACAGGCCTGCCCATGTCAACCTGGCTTATTAGTTATCGGTTCCAGGAAAGAGTAGAATGTAAACAAATGAAATCAAAGCACAGAGCATCTCCATTTCACTTTGTATGCAGTAATCAGGTTGGGATAACAATCTGCAGTCCTAGAGTTGCTTCTCAGTGCTTGACTTAGCAAGGGTCTTTATGAAGCCTGCCTGCTGCCACCATGAATCCTATTAACTCTTCCAACACCCTGTCCACACATGACAGAGATGGTCATTTGCCATGGACCTTACTCCATGGCGCAGATGCAGCTAGAGATGCCAAGGTGACCCTGAGTATAGTAAGTTCTGTTTAGTTTTGCTTTGTTGACACGTTATCTGAAGTTAAACAGTAGCAGAGCCTTAAAAGACACTGCTAACTATTGGGTATGTACTCTCGTACAGAAAATAGTTGTTTTTTTGTTTTTGTTTTTAAATGACAGGATGGTTTGTCTTTCACTACGGGTCTCTGTCAATAAATTCACTGACAACCAATCTTTGGGAAACCTCTCCGAGAATACCAGATTTCTTTGAGAAGTCTTTTCTAAGAACAATTTACCACCAAATATCTAATCCACTACTGGTAGTTACTAGGCCAGACTTACTATTGAACCAAGAACTTAATGGAAATACAGGTTTCCAGGTTTCACACACACACAGAGATTATGATTCTTGGGAATTAGCACAAGCCCCAAACATCTCCATTTTTAAAAGCATTAGTTTCCCATAATAGAGGCGGTCATTAAGACTTATTTGTGGGTGGTATCTGTGGGGGTAAGGGGTATCTGAATGAATATATGCCATTTGTGTTTGGATTTCCACAGAGGCCAAAAGAAGTCATTAGATTTCTTGGAACTGAAGCCGGTTGAGCCACCAGAAGCAGTCTTAACTGCTGAGCCATTTCTTGAGCCCCAAGCCCATCTTTAGACCACATTTTGAGATAAAATTTCTTTCTCTGTATCAACAAACACACATGTATACTTTTATATATAGAATAGGCACACATATTAGCTACTCAACATAAATATAATTAAGTGGGCTTGTGATATATACAATATGCATTTATATTCTAGTGTGTATGTCATATTCCAGTATATGGACTAATTGAGACATTAACAAACAATGCTACAATGTTTATTCATTTGGGTCAATTGAATGCAAAACACAGTAGAAGAGATATAAGGTAGGATTACTATGTCAGGATACATGGGTAAAGATTCTGCTCAATTGCTCACTAATTAATTTGTAGCAATTTACTTTCCCTCCAGTTGTCTCAGACACTAATGATTTCTCCAGATAAATGCAAATTCTAGTTCTATCAATCTGAAAAACTAAAGAACCATGTACTTTTAAATTAGCAAACTTTTAATAAAGCAATAACTAGCATTCTGATTACCAATGAAATACAATTATCTCATATTCTACAAAACATAGCATCATTTAGTTTCATGGAAATTGTATTTTATTTTACTTTAAATTGTAACCTTATGAGATGGAATAAATGAATTTGAAATACATGTTCATTTGACGGTACTTAGGATCCTATTTGACTAATTGACAACAAAGAAAGAGTTGTAAGGCCTATGTTCAGGGCATGATCCTCAGCATTTGGCAATCCTGGAAACCCACTCCCTGAGCATTTCAGTTTCCTCTTTTGTAAAATGGGGTGCTGTTTCTGTTTAAAGATTGCTTTGAATGCTTAATTTAAGTCACAAACCAGCCTCTGTATAATAAGGCCTACAGTAATAATCCAAGAGAAATTATGGAATGACTAGGTATTTATAGTCCTGATTAATTATTATAAAATGTGCATGCAGATATTAACAGTCAGACTGTACTAGGGGAGTCAGCTACGTGTCAGAGACTGTAGTCACTAGGAGTGCAGATCTCACAGGCATAGTAATAATCCTTAAGTTGTCAGGTGCTGGTTTCTACTCATCATTGAAGAGTAAATCAGAAAATATTTCCTAACTTACTCCTTAGATCAGCTGGACTTATTCACACATATAATCAACTGCCACACACCATGAACAGTTCCTTTCTAATGGGGTTGGGTTCAGTAAACAGATGCACATCAGGAATGCCACAGTGACCTCCTGTAGCCAACAAATAAAATACTGTCATGTATCCCACTGTCTGGAAACTAGCAGCAACCCAACTTGCTCCCTGTCTCTATGTCCCCACACTGAAGGCCTTTGCTCATGCTTATCCACTTTGCCCATGCCTATGGTATAACAAATCAGCAAACACTTCAAGGCTCCTGGAGCTCAGCATTGGATGGACACTAATGAGGCTGTCCAGTTCCAGTTCCTCTCATCCTGAGCTGTAAAGTCAGGAGTGAGGGTTATCAGCAGGCCAACCCCAACAGCTCCCTGTGCCTCTGTTCACACAAGCCTACTTTCTTCTGCCCCACTGCGAAGCTCACAAATTTTTATAGCAGTTTTTAGTGAATAAAATGATCTAGAAAAACACCTTTTTTTTTTAAAGTTTTTATTTCAACAAAACAAGAGGAAACACTTGATGTATAAAGTACTGCAAATGGAGAACATTTATACAAATGTACAAAACTTCAAAGAACTCAACTCCAGTTTATTTCAAACCTTAAAAACATAAAGAACGCCGGGCAGTGGTGGCACACGCCCTTAATCCCAGCACTTGGGAGGCAGAGGCAGGCGGATTTCTGAGTTCGAGGCCAGCCTGGTCTACAGAGTGAGTTCCAGGACAGCCAGGGCCAGAGAAACCCTGTCTCAAAAAACCAAAAAAAAAAAAAAAAAAAAAAAAAACCCAAAAAAAAAACCCATAAAGAACACACAAAAATATCCATAGTTTATTCTTAGGAATGTAAACTCGTAAATGACAAGTTTGTGAGAAGAGTTTAGCATTATTACATGATCAGAAATAAAAGTCAGAGGCACATGGTCAGTTCCAACAAGAGAGACAGTGTGGGGCCCAGAAAATGCAACAATTGAGGCCCATGTCCACTAGCGCTCTACTGCAAAACACAAAACATCTTCAAATTGTTCATGCTCAGTCTTCTTGGATATGTGCAAGTTACAAACTACAGAAGGTAGCCCACAAGTGCTCTCTGGCGAAGACTTGAGCAGAATTAAAGCACACATCTCAATTATCCAATGTAGCAGCATTCGGCAGCAAATGTGCAAGTGTAAACTCGTGCTCAGTGAAGGGCTGGGGTTTTAGCCTTTCCCTGGGGTGTGCACTCCTGTCCTTTCTATCTGCAATGCCTTGGCACCCAGCACTGAGGTCAGCACCTCAGTTCCAGCACTCATCGCGTGCTTCCTTACTGCGCTGTCCTTTACGGGAGGGTGCAGCGCCCACGACATAAACATCACCCTGCCTTTCTCTAATTCGCTGCTTAGATCATGTCTTAGAGGATACATTTTCCCCCATAAGTTACCATTCAACACTTTAGCTATGATAGTTTGAAACAGGCAAAAACCCTTTAAACTGGGATTCTTTAGAAATCTATTTTGATTTAAAGACATATTTCCTTTAATTCAACCTTTTACAACTGAGTGCTATTTGCAGAGCTGTTCCATTATAGTTGAAAGAGCAATGGAACACTGCTTTTTCAAAACAAATGAGTTGTTCTGGAAACCCTGCTCTTCGGTGCTACAGAGATGGACTTAAGAGTTCAGGCAGTGTCCCGGCCATTCCAAGGTGCTTTCCTGAGGCTCACGGAAGAGGAAGGGCAACACCCGGGCAGCGGGATCCTTGGAAAAGTCTACTCTGCTTCTCTCTTCACTTGGATTGCAGAGGTTCATGCCAGGCACAGCTTCACAGGAGTACAAGGGTTGGGTCAATTCAAGAACCCCTATCTAGAGCTAACTATGGAGTTCCAGACCCCACTTTGTATGGAATCCTCTTGGTAAAAGCTATTCCCCTGGGCCCATGAGATGCCTACACTATTAGCGTCTTTATAGAAACGCGACCTCCAAAGCCACACAACGTCTCACATTTGAAAGATGAATAGGAACGAGTGACTAGAACAACTGTTGCCACAGTTGACATCATCCAGCTTTGACAGCTGGTATGGAAGCCTCTGATGTACACAATCCTTACTTGAAATAGTATCAAAAGCAATATAAAAGAATTTATTGTTCACAAAACTCCACACTCCAGAAAATCAATTGGTGTAAATCATTTGGAGCAAAACTTTAGACTCATTCCATTGCGTAAGCATATGTTACAGATTTTGTAGAAGAGAACGAACATATGTGCAACTGTGCTGTGCCTCATGTAACAGCTCAAGAACAAGGGGGGCTTTCCTACTTAAAACCTGCAGCATCTGCAGCTCTGGGTTCATTGATGGCCAACAAGAGAAGCAGAAGATGCTACATTTTTATTACAGAAACAAGTGAAAAGTGGGAATTTAAAATGAGAGCCTGTAAGAAGTCACATATCATTGTTATTTAAAAGCTACTTAGTTATCAAAAACTATGACAATTGTGATGATCTAGTATCTAATACCTGTGCTTAAGGGCTGTGAGACCACTGAGGATCCTACATATTAGACAAGTAATTAGCACTCTAAAACTGTCTTCACAAAGACGAATGAACAGCAGCATTACTGGGGACCTTGTTAAAATGCCAGCTTTGATTTACTAGGTCTGCCCCTGAAATGTTTAAGTTTTATAAAGATACCAGGTAACACCAGTGGTCTTTGGACCACACAAGTAGCAAATGTCTACAACAATATCAAAATGAGGTTTCATTATGGTAGCTAAACATTATTCTTATCTCGTTTGTGCCAGCTAATGTTTCTTTAAACTTACTCTATGCTTAAGCAAGCACCTCAACTTGCCTAATGACAATCTTTTAAATTTCTTAATAATATCAACACTGTTAGTAATTACGTTTAAGAAAAGTTCTTAAGGAATTACAAAAAGACAACAGGAAATTCACAGTGACATTTTACAAACATTTCAACTGCATATAAGATTACTATTAAATTATTCCAATTATCAATTTTACTGTCTAGTTACCTTAAAATTGTTGAGGACAATTTAAGCCAGCAGTTCGTTCTGTTACTGAAACTAAAATGTTAAACTCATTTATACTAAAAAGCACAAACCTTAGATACTCAGGTTTAAACTAGGAGGTAAGCATTTAAACCTGTAAATGCTTGCACTCTGCAACACGTGCAGTTTTCTTATCTACATGAGCTGGACCCACTCGGTTCGAGAGGGGAACACTGGCATGTTCTGTGAGCACAGCAATGGACCATAAGTAAGAAGGCCTCGGTGTGCTAAGTCAATGAAGCTGAGACAGAATCCCAGGTCTCCCCACTGACCCTGCTCCTCTCAGTCCCAGCTAGTACCACGGCACATGCACCTCACAGGGCGTCGGCCAACCGAGCAGACCATAGACGACAAGTCTGTGTGTCCGCCTAGAGGACGCAGAGTTCAGCTTCTGCCTTACCACATTTCTTAGTGACTGGATGTGGAGTGCGTGGTAGCTGAACTCTTTCTACATCCTAACAAGAACACTTAAAGCTCACAAACAAGAAGTATACTCTTTATCTTATGTTAAATTTAAGAACACAAGCAACCCTAAGCTAATGCACAAACGTCCTCTGTCCACATCTACTGTATTTTCTTTCATCACATTTTGTAGATAAAAAATAAACTAGTTTCCTTCAATCACAAGACGATTCACTATCAGACACTTCATACTGGTATCTCGGGAGCTGTGCTACAAGATTTACAGGGGTTTTAAGGAAGTCTTCTGTGATGTGTGCTCTGACTACGAACATACAAACTAACTAGGATTTCCATAGTTGAGCAGCACAGTCCATCAGCTTTATGGCTGGTTACACTTTAGAAACCGAAAGGGACTTTTACCCCTGCAATCCAGATCAAACACTTGAGAACACCATCTCTCAGCAAGCTCAGTTTTCTGTTTGATGTTCTAAGGACTGCAACAGAAATTCTTCCAGCTTCCCCTTGCAATTGTCCTGCCAGGCAACTTCGACAGTGTGGAGCAAACTGTCCCCACCCTAAGCATGATGTGGTCACAGCACTTAGCATCCCTACTGCTCTCAAGGCTTCTACTTTCTCATATGCCTGCTTAGCAACATGGCTTCATGGACTCGCTCCTCTACCTGGGCTCTACAGCCCAGTCCTCTCACACAGAGACTCTCTGACTTCCCAGGGCAAATACACAACACTACAAAACAAGGTACTGAAAATAACCTCACTGAGGATGTAACCACCAATAACAAGTAACAGGAAAGGAGAGTAAAAGAATAAAGAACTTAGACCAAGGGGAGAAGAGTACCCAAGAAATAACAAGACCATATCTCTGCTTACTGCAAACTACACATTATTCCCTTCATAGTCAAAGGAGAGCCTTTAGAATTCAAGACACCAGGCTCCTGCCAGGACCAGGCATGAAGGACTCAGTACTTTCATAAGGGAGCAAAACCACCTTTCCAGCTTCACTGGTTCCCAGAGAGAGATAAGTTACAGTTAATCTGCAGACAAAGTGATGCTAATACTAGGAGGCCCCTGCTGGCCTGCTTGACACTTCATTGTAAGTTCATTTCTTTCTGACACATAAATAAGCTTTTCTTCTTGGAGACTACAGGCAGAAAATCTATGGGCTTCTGCCCCAGCAACACAGCCAATGGCAGGAGAAGGGCTACGAGGGACTGGGACACCACTGACTTGTTCAAAGGATTTACTAAATACAGTGGCCGCAGTCTTAGCCAAGCCTTGGCTGCTGGGCTTGGGCAGGGACTGGCTGGAGGTTAAGGTCAGTCTCTTCAGAGAGAGAAGCTCAAGGTTCTCGCTCTGGGCTCTCTGGGTTTGTTTGCGAGCAAAGTGATCTCTGCAAGATTCCCCTGCAGTTTCTCTCTCTTTTGCTCCAGCTTTGCTTCCTCCCGACCGTCTCTGGTTCTTTCCTACACTGGTCTTGTTACTACAATTGTGACTACTGTTTGATAGACCCGACTGGCTGGTGCTAGACGCAGCCCTGGAATAAAATCCCTCGTCAACTTCAGTTATGTCCATCAGTTCTTCTTGACCTGTTAATTCTGTATCTCCTAAACAAAGAAATGACAAAGATTAATTAACATTAAGTATCTTAAGTAACTTTTAAAAGAGTAATACCAAATCAATTACATTTCAACCAATACCTTAGCAGAATTTCTTAAAGCAATAGATTACAGAACAAAAATCAAATGATAAGTTGAAACATTTTATAAATGTCAAAATACATTCATTGTAATTAAATGACAGTGATCTAGAGTATATTAAACCACAAGCATGCTGTAAACTACCCCCACTACAGTTTTGTGAAGAGTTCTCCTATATGCATGCAAAGAGCAGAAGCAATTAGAAAGGTCAGACATTAAATGCTGCTGATGACCTCTGTATCATAGCTCCTACCAATAAACTTAACTCAAAACAGAAGTATATGCAAAGAGATCTTTAAGAAGGTTGTGTTCTCCATTCTCGATACTCTTAGAATTAAAAAATATATATGTACATATATGCACTATAGATATCACAAGCTCAAAACTTATTAAAAGTCTATACACATTATCCTTCATATTTAAGAAAAGAAAAAATCATTTTAGTTCCAAAACTTAAGCAGAAAATTACTTCAGAAGCAATTTTCTGCCTCAGTTTCTCTAACAAATTCCTGCAACCACAGAGGGGTTATCATTCTGAAGGGCATTAAAGGTCATTGAGAAATTATGATGCATTAATTCATGCACTTTATCAGATGACATGCAAATCGTCTGTGACTATGCAACTGTAGTGCACGTAGCATGCACGGTGCCCTTGCCTCAAGGTACCTTGGGCTGCGGCTACAAAGCGTCTGCTAAAACTGCACTCTGCCAGCTGTAGCCAGTCCATCCTCCATCATCTTTCTTACAGATTTTTGCCTCCTGAGTTCGGGCAAGCCTCTGATCTCACTCCTAGGGTCTGTGGCTGTTTCCTGCACACCCTGCATATGCTGGGTGTCAATGTCTCCTAGCGCTCTGCCTTTTTCCCCATTCCCGGTCCTCTCTCCGGACACATGTGTGACACTAATCTCAGGAATGACAAGGACGCCCGCTTCAGCAGCAGCATTGCTGCTCTCAGGTTGCTCTAGGATTGAAGATGATCAGACAAAATGATGGCTGAAGACAAAACAAAAGAAAATGCAAAACAACAAAACAAAACAAAAACCAAAGAGAATGAAACTGGATGATCGAATGGTGTAACTTAAGCCAAACACGGACGCTGTCATTTTCTTCATTTACAATCCTGTGACAGCACAGGCGACCATAGGTCACGCTCCTTAAGAGACCAATGAGCATCAGTTCACTTTCTGTAGTTTCACACACATTTTACATGGAATATGAAACACAGGGTTTTTTTTCCACAAATGAAAACTGAATGCCTTTTAAAAATATTGTGACCAACTAAATTTATGTAAACTTTAGGTAAATGCCCCAAAATATAAAGGCAAAAACTCTGGCTCTTGTCAACAATGATAATCAAAGCAATTAGACAGTCCCCTTTTGTACACTTCAAATCTTATTTTTTTTTATTAGACTACATCCAGTCTGACTTAATCAACCACAATAGTTAAGGAACTGCTTATTCAATCATGCCTTGGTGATCAGCAACTCTTCTTGTCTCACACACTCAGAATCTCAAACTTCAGTCACATTAATGTGCTAAAGCAGCCCATTTCTTCAGGTTCCTACTGAGTCTATACATTCAGATGTGCTTGTAACAGTCCATTACTACAATGGAGAAAAATAAAAACTAGATATGAAAAGCAAACTGGTTCTCAGTAGTTTATTCTGAAAACAGCCTCTGTAATTCAAACAAATGAACAAAAGTCATACCTAGTGAATATCTATAAATATAACTTTATTCTGTGCCTTAAATAAAAAGTTTTTAAAGTTCTTAAGTAAATATCTATAATAAGTAGTAAAAATAACATAAATATGTAAAACTTGGACCAGTGGTGAAATTTCAACTCCATAACATAAGACAAAACAACCAAAACCAAGAACAGTGTATACACATTAAAATGAAGCACACAAGTCTGTTGAGAAAAACGACTTTGTTTTCAGAGCTAGAATTATCAAACCTTTATGAACTGTGCTAAAGTCTGTTAAACAGCATCATACAGTAAAAGAGCAGAGGCCACAGCTGCATATACCCAGGGAGACCTAGCTTTGCTGCACATCCTGGCCTTACGTCCTTGAGCCTTACAGGTGCCCATTTTCACCACAGCAACCTGATTCATCCATAGGATGAAGTAGTTTGGGCACTACACATCTTGAGCTCCCAGGTGACTAGTGTGCAGCTGTTTAGAAATCAGTGTTTTGTTCTGAGTCCCTCACAGTTTGAAAATGAATTCCCAGCAGTGCCCTGACTACCACAGCTAACCACAGGGAACACTACATCTCCTCGAAGCTCCTGTTGCCCTGCATCCATGATCCTGACCTGATAAAGTTTTGTCTCCTTAGCTGGTGCCTCACACACCAAGCTCCTCATTCTCAGGCAGGCTGAGGATGGTGGGGCCTTAGAACCCTGCTGTCCCTGTGTGTGGAACCAACCAAGCCTATTCCCAGTTGCTAACAGTTATTTCCAAAAGTAAAAAATTTAAAAGATACATATAGGCATTCTAAAAGAATAAGGAATACTCAACAGCACTATTTTTTTCGCACATTCTTAGATACTACTCTATAATATTCTTGAAACATGGTAGCGAGACTCTGAAGTAGGCCATTTAATCCCCATTTGCTAAGAGGAAACTGAAGTTCAGAAAGTATGGGACTGTGTAAAGCAAGGTTAGGAAATGAGAATTCTGGTTTCAAATATCCATTCACACATACAATGAATTCTAACCCAACTTGTCAGAACCAACTTGACGTAATGTTCTCACATCTCCCAACTGTTTAATTTATCAGCTTAGATTCTTGGTCATTTCAAAGAAGGCAAATAATTTACTTTGGCTGAACAAAGAGTCACAGTGAATACATGATAGAAGAATACCTGAGGAATCTATAACTCAAGGTCAGTTTGCTGTTATTTTTAATTGGTTTTATTTGTGAAAATATGCTGATGGAAGTTAATGGTTTAAACATGTCGGTTCAACAATGAAATTTGCAGGGAAACAGAAACGGGAAGAGGGTATCTCTAAAGCGGAGCTGGCAGATGAACCATTAGTCACTCAGGACAGTGGTCAGGGGCAGAGTAGATAGAAAATCATGAAATTAACTGTAACAATAAACTCTGATTAAATTATATGTGGTTGCTCTAAAGGTACTGACATTTCTGAGTACTCAGTAAACTCATAAAAAGAAAAACATGTTATTCTGGACACGGTAAGAACGAAAAGATTACTCTTAGGAAAATTAGACAGTAAAGAAACATGATTATATAACCCAAGTATTTATTACATGATCCTTTCTTTAATGTGTCTTTGGCATTTTCTACTGTGAAACTCTTGTGACTGAGTCCCTTGTTCCCCAGCACAGAACCAGCCTCCCAGGTTTCCCCAATAGCTGAAAGCAACCTGACTTCTTCAGAAGCCTGGTCAGTGAACACTTCTCCGCTGCCCCATGCAGAATCTCAAGACCCCTATATTTCAGATGCCCTCTCTCCTAGTCTGTTTCTTTAAAAATCACTTATAACAAGCTGCAGGTACCTTGTCTATCTAGTTGGACATTCTACACAGACTAAGTTATAACACGCTGCGGGTACCTTGTCTATCCAGTTGGATAGTCTACACAAAATATGTAGCCACGGTTAAATACCTAATACTGAGAGAGTTTAGTAGACAATATTTCTGGTTAGTGTCTTTTTTTAATTTTTAAAATGTTTATCCTGTATGTACAGGTATTTCGCATGCATGTATATATGTGCACTCCTTTTGTGCCCAGGGCTGTGTGGGCTAGAAAAGAGATTCCATTCCCCTGGAACTGGATTGTGAGCTTCCTTGGGGGTGCTGAGAACTGAACCTGAGACCTCTGGAAGAGCAGACAGTGCTCCCAATGACTGAGCCATCTCCTGAGCCCTAATAAATGTACTTTTTAATGAACTAAATGAATCTCTATTACAAGATAATAAATAAAGGTGAAAATGTAGAACATATGAAAAAGGTAAATTTGGAAAATATTCTCTTTTTCCTTTTATTCAGTCAAGTAATACACAGCTTAAGATAATAAATATTTTTAGGTGGTAAAAAAGAACAAAAGTTCGTTGTTTCAGAAAAATGAAATAGGAGTTTCTAAATGTGGGTTTATTATAATGCTTAGTAACATTAAAAATCTTTTATAAACTAGTTCATTTTTATTATGTTATCAAAGATGACATATATAACTAAAGAGAGAGAGTTCTTTAAGAAAATTATATAGAAGATGTTTTAAGGGAATATAAATTATGTAGCAAGAGTTGCTTTTTCTTGGAACTCAAAAATGTATGCAAAAGGAATTATGATTAATTTATACCCATAAAGAGAAATATTTACATTTGATTTCAAATAATTTGAAAAAATGAAATATTCAAAAAGAAAATTCCCTGAGACTGTTTTATTTTTATTTATTTAACACTCCATATTTTATTGCCCCCTCCAGTCCACCCTCCAACTGTTCCACATCCCATATCTCCTCCCCAAACCCCTGTCTCCACAAGGATGTTCCCATCCCCCATTCCCCCCCCCCCCCGACCTCTAAATTCGCTGGGGCCTCCAGTCTCTTGAGGGTTAAGTGCATCATCTCTGACTGAACCCAGACCCAGCAGTCCTCTGCTGTGTGTGTGTTGGGGGCCTCATATCAGTTGGTGTATGCTGTCTGTTTGAGAGTCCAGTGTTTGAGAGATCTCGGGGGTCCAGGTTAATTGAGAGAGTTAAAGAACGCTTACTTAGAGTTAGCAAGTTGCCATGAGTAAAGGCACTTGCCATGCAAGCCTAAAACCTGAGCTTGAAACCCAGAACTTACGTAATGGTGGGAAAGCCAACTCTACAAATTGTTCTCTGACCTCCTCCATATGTGCACTATGGCATGTAAGTTCCCCTTCCCTCTCGGCACACATGTACATATGTACATGTGTACACACACACACACACACACACACTTTATAAAAGTTAAAATTTGACAACAGCTTAGTTTTTCTTTGTTGGAGTGTCTATTTTAAGACAGAATCGTTCTGTATAGCCCAGGCTGGTCTCAAACTTATGATTCTCCTGCTTCAGCCTCTAGAGCAGCTGGAGTTACAGACCATTCTTAGCCACGAACACTTTTAATAGGCAATTCCAATTTTGTTCTCAAAGGCAACTCAAATAATTTAAAATTATCACTATTTTTAAAATGTTTTAAAAACTCTTACCAACTTTAATTTTCTTCAATTAAGCCCTTTCTCATTGCCATAAAATCAAGACACAAATTAAATATTCCATTTCAAGATTTATGAGTTTATCTTCTCCAGTATCTAGAAAGACAATCTTAAATGGTTTGAAATGCTTATAAACAATTATTTTAAAAATACTTTTCTGGAAATGCATTTATGATCTTAAATCTCTTCCAGTTAGAAAATAAGTACCTACTTTCTTGCTTCATCAATGTTATACAACAGAAACTTATTAACACCCTCTAGATCACTGATCAGTTTAAAATAATATTACTACTATTATTATTTGTTTTTCAAGACAAGATTTCTCTGTGTAGCCCTGCCTGTCCTAGAACTCATTCTGTAGACCACACTGGCCTCTAAACCACAGAGATCAATTTTCCTCTGCCTTCCAAGTGCTGGGATTAAAGGTGTGCACCACCACATTTGGCTAAAATAAATTATTTTATATAATAGTAGTATCTTTTGCACTTATGTGAAGTATTTGCTATATGTCCCTGTGTGTGCACATGTGTATGGAGGTCTGATTCAGTCACCCTTCTCTTCCAGATGCTTCTTCACCTTGTTTTTAAAGACAGGGTCATACTGATCCTGCAGCTCAGTGAGTCACCGAAACTGGCTGGCTAGCAAGCTCCAGGATCCCATTTCAACAGCTGGGTCCCAACAATGCGGTCCAGGCCTGCACACCACACCCAGCTTCTATCTGAATGCTGAGATCTGCACTTAGCCCCTTCAACTTGCCTGGCAAGCATTTACCTACTGAGCTATTTCCCCAGCCTCTGAATCTTTTTATCACCCCCCCCCCCTTTTTTTAAAAAGTCATCTAATAAGAGAGTACTTAATCATTGAGAAAATTATGACACAGACCACTTTTTCTGGTATTTTTGTAACGTAATTACAAGTCTCTCTGAACTATGTTATCTTGCTTAGCTTTAAGTATCATAGTATCCAATAAATAAAAACATTTTTATAAGCCAAAATTGTAATCAAACTGCTTGCTGTAATAACTTGTGACTGCACTTTCTTTGGGCTCAATATATTTAAATTGTATCAATCTGATTCTTCCATACAGTAAAACATTCTAATATTCTCAAGAAATCTGCTTTTGGTCATCATGTTAGAAAACTTAAAAATACATATTACTTATTTATAATTCCTTTTCATGACCTTAAAAGCTTATAATCTTCTAAATTGTATGTCAAAATAATTAAGAAGTAGTACTAATTAAAAGTATCCACATATGAAGAATGGGGGCTTCTGAGTTTGAGGCCAACCTGGGCTACATACAGAGATTCTACGTTCATACAGAAACTCAAAGGTTAGGGATTGGCATACGGGAGCCTGGATCCAATCCCTTCCACCTCTTAAAACTAAAACTGTTGTTAGCATTAAGCATTTAGCATGTGCTACAGCTAAAAGCAGGCTGATGATCAAAGGATCCAGTTTAGAAACGTGATTTTCATTATTTTTTATTATCAACACTTTCCTGTTGCAAACAGTTGTAACTGTACATAACTGAAAACCCAAGTGGGATCTATTTCCTATTTTGACATTAACAAGATGAAGTAAGATACTAGGTATTAAACATTTAAAAATACTCGTTCTAATAATGATATGTCAAGTACTGATGGGCACCTCCACAAGAACAACAGCGAAAATAGACACGCTGTCCACATTCTGTAACATGTGCATGCTTTTATGCTTAGTACTCTCAAACTAAGCACATTTATTTCAAATTGAGAAAATTCAAAATTTACATTTTAGGAAGGGAGTATTATTTGAATGGAAAATTATCTGATGTAAATTTACCAAGAACACAATTACTGGATATCTAACAAAGCAATTCTTAAAGAATTAGTTAGCCTTTGGCAGATTTAAACTCAGCCTTTGCACTTAGCCTCTTCAAAGCATATAAAATGTGTTTTACTTACTGCTCCCATCACTGGACACATATATAGAGGAAAGGAGACAGCGATGAAGACTTAGGGGTTCAGTGGATTTTTAGATACTAGTTGGCAAAGTTTTCCATGCTCATTATTTGCAACCATACGTCAGTCCCTAACTTAACTAGGGGACTTATATAAAATGGAAGTGTGATTCCAGTAACCATATTCAAAGGACAGAAAATAGCTTCTGTTGTCCCATGTAGGTAATGTTTTTGAAGTGGAGGAAGAATGAGTCACAATGGTGTTAGTTGTGGTAAACAAACAAAAATAGGAAGTACATTTGCTCTGGAAGAGACGGGAGAAAGGAAGCTGGGTGGAGAAGTGAGTCAGTGAGTGGACAGCTCTGGAGCCAAGGTTGGAGTCCCACAGCTGCAGGCACAAGCTGCTGCTAGCTTCACAGACACTCTCAACGACCACAGAAGGAGGCTCAAAGACATACTGTGTTTTCCTTTGCTTCTATCTTTTTTTTTTTTTAAATTATTTAAGTAAAATTGCCCTTATTAGTTTTTAAAAATAATGCTACTGCTTTTATAAATATCTTAGCCTATCTTTCTTACTGGAATTTCCTTTTTTTTTTTACTATTTTTATCATTACAACCTATTTATCTTAAAGTTCCTCTCTTTAAGTGTACTCTTAATTTTCCTCTTCTATTTGCCTTTTATTTTCTACATAGCACTCAACATATAAGTGCTTTAAAAATCTATGATTGAAAAACACACCTTTGCCTTGAATTATTCACCACTACAGAATAAAGGAAACAACTGGCTTGGAAAGTTAAATTATCATCTTATAAATAAGGACATAATCATGAGGTTATAAAAGGTCCAAGCAGGAGCTGTGCACCTTAACTCCATTTCCAAATCTAAGTGCAGAGACAGACTGAGTCATTACAACTGTCCCAGAGACTTGAAGAACTTGAAAGCATCACTGGACTAATCTGCTTCACTACAATAATAAAATAATCACGTAAAAATGAGGAGATTAGGTCAACATGCAATTAGCTGTATAATATATCTCTTTAAAAAGAATTCTGTTATTACTCCCTCCCTCTTTCTCTCCCTTCCCCCTTCCTGCTTGTGGATCAGATGTGAGCTCTCGGCTACTACCCCAGGACATTGCCTGCCTAACTGCTGCCATGTTCCCCATGACATCCTTTTGGAACTTCAAGACCCCAGTAAACTCTATCGTCTATAAGTTGCCTTCACCGTGGTGTCTCCTCACAGCAATAGAAAAGAACTAAGACAGAGCTTAACAGAAAAGATATGCTTTAGTCTTTGTCACAAGTAGAAAACAAAGAAGGAGTCAAGAAGAAAACAGTAGACTATTCCTTAAAATGGATGCCTCTTTTCATGCTCTCTTCCCCAGGCTCCATCACTACTGTGTATGGTTCCAAAGCTTTAGCTCTGTCAGCTGGTGAAGGCATGCCCTTCCACACCCTCCCACAGGGATGGCTGTGGTCAGAGTGGGGAGATGAGCTGAATGGAAAGCTTATCCAGGATCCCAGCAAACACAGAAATTCTCAACGTCTTCATAGTCATAACCTGAAGTGATCATCACAGAACTATGCTTCAGAAACATGAAAATACTGAAAGGCCACTGTGGGTCACTCTGGGATCTACACGTCTTTTCATATTTCTAAAGAAACGTTTTACTTGGATTTTATTACAGAAATATAATACATAAAATTTTACACATGAAGAAAATTTCAGATCTACTTTTAAATCAAGGATTGTCTACATATTTAAGAAGTATACAATCATAACCATCCTCTCCACAAGAAGCCACTGCTTGTTTGAAAGCCAGAATAGTAATATGTCCAGGCAGAAATCACAGACATAAGGAAAGGGTACAGAAAAGGCTGAGCTAAGCAAAGCACGCTAACTTCATAACCAATGCTTCCCTGGGAAGGTGTGGTTTCCACGTGGCCTGAGTGCTGGGAACTAGGTAGGCTTCTAGTGTGGCAGTGTGTGACGTAGGGGATCCTTCTGAAGTGGGGCCCAGTGGAAGGTGGTTAGGGTATTTTGCTACTGCAATAGAAACATAGGAAGCCAGCGGGAAAACTAAGACTACTCTTGAAAAGGATGCTGCAGCCTACCTATAGAGACAAGTAAGACGAAGCAAGTGCCATTTATTATAGCCCAGTGGATAAGAGACACTCTGACTCCAGAGAGTGACAACCCAGGCCAGCCCACACTCTATCTGCTCATGGGGGTGCCTCTTTTCTTTTTATAGTCTATTCTCATTTATATCCTCAATTATAACACTTCTGCTATTATAAACAAGAGGCACTCAAGTGTAGTGAAGGCTGAACAAACATACATAAAGGACCAGGCAATAAAGAGGCTACTTTAATGAAGTTGTAGCCTGAGACAGTCTGCAAGCAGCAGCCAAAACAGAATCTAGATTCACAAGGACACCACAGACACAATATATGGAAGGACTCTTTTACCTTGTTTTGGTTATCTTTTCCTACAAAATGTTTCTGAAAAATAACTTCCATCTTGTTGCAGAATATGTATCTCTTTCTTGTAAATCCACACCTGTGCATACACACACACACACACACACACACACACACACACTCTCTCTCTCTCTCTCAAGGGAGCTTCAATATTTCTCATGTTTGAATTGTACGACCCACATCCTCCACCTCCATTCCCAATCTAAACAGTGAGAAGGAAGGTAGAAAGCCATGAGAATCTGCTCTCGCACGCCTCTGCACAGTAGTTTGGGAGTGAGTGTGCACAATGCCCAGTGCAGCAGTTTGTTGCATCTGTGCCTGCTTTCACACAGTGAGGCTGGCATCCATTCAATTATTTTTCTTCTGTAGTATATTCTCATTTAACAGCAGACGAGAGTTCATGGTTAAGTGGATTTTGTAGTTGCCTAATAGCAAACAGCACAAACTCTTCTTCTATGCCTCCCTGTGGGACCTTCAGGACTCCCAGAGGAACTTTAAAAATGAGTGGATCAGCAATGACCACAGGTTAAGCTCTCTAAGGTCGCCCTTTCTTTTCCAGCACATTCTCTCAGTGTGGCTGAGGGGAAATGGCGAGCCTTCCCAGTCAGGATCAGCTTTCTATGTTACGACCTGTAACTCATCCTTCCCTTTCCCTTTCCCCTGTGGACCACAGGGTGCACGGCTAGGAAGCAGTCTCCCAGACGGAGCTGTCATTTTCACTTCAGCGCAGAGGAGAAGAAAGCAGAGTAGGTCCCCTTAACACACAAGCCTTGTGCACGCATGGGGCAAACAAGTGGCAAAGATCACTTTTGAGGAGGGTGCCATTACTCATCTGGCTCTTGCTCCTCTCTGTTAGAGAGGAGAGAAGGGATAACAGGAAGAAGGGACGGAACAAGGAGATTAAGGGAAAAGAAAGGGAAGTGGCAAAGCATGGGGATGCATGGCGAATGAAATTAACTTCCAGCAACACTTTAAAATACTAAAATGAAGCAGATAAGAAAGAAAACTAATATAATCTTGAGTGAAAATTACTTTGTAAACTAGAACTGTTGAGCTTATTGAGAGCATGGCGCTCTTTACCAGGGAGTCCCGATAGAATGCAAGGTGGGTAGCTCTACTCCAACATGAAAAAACCTGCATGCTAATTAAGTGCCTGACAGAGAAGTCGCTATCAGGGACTGCAGACCACTACCCAAGACCAGCACCCTGAAGTACATGAGTGCTTACAATGCACTTTCTTCTCCCCTACTCTACCACAAGAAGGACAACTTTAAGTATTCTGTATTCATATGCCTAACATAAGAAGTGTCACCCTCTCACTGCCTGTGCCCCTGGATAAGAACCTAGGAGTTTTGCTTTCCAGGCTACGGTGGTGCTGTTCCTAAGGTTACAGGTTCTAATACCACAGCTGCAGAGAGCCATGTGAAAGAGCCAGCAGTGCTCAAACCTGAGGAGAGCTTACCATGTCTTTTCCACCTGTGACCTCTTATTGACATGCTGGTAACTGCGTTTCTTGATATTCTAGAGGAAGTTGGTGTGATCTCAACTTGAATACACCTTGTACCTTCCTTACTAGATTTCATGGCACCATGAGGCAAAGAAGCCTTTATTGCATTAGCAACCTAAAATGAAAAAATAAAGTTTAAGATTGGTAAGCAGATGCATTATTTACTTTTAGATAAAATATAAGGCCAAGCGTTAACAAATTCATAAGAAGAATACTTTCCCCAAGGTATAGTAATATGATGTAACATAAACCCTCCCAAAGGGCTAGAGAGATGCTTAAACTTCAAAACACTGTGAAGGAGTGAGGTTTGTGATTGTTAAATATTGATCTAGGTTTCTTTCTCAGTGTCAAATGCTAACTGACAAATGTATTTAGTATGTTGAAACTCTTATAAGCAGAAGAAAGTACTATCAGTTAAATATCTTAAGTCAGTCTGATTAAACCTCCAAATTTTATACAAGTGCTTTTTGTTTGTTTCTTTGATTTTGTTTTTCCAGACAGGGTTTCTCTGTGTAGCCATGACTGTCCTGGAACTCACTCTGTAGACCAGGCCGGACCCAAACTCAGAGACTTGCCTCTACCTCCCAAGTGCTCAGATTAAAGGTGTCCACCACCACCAGCTTATACAAGCATGCACACCCCCCACCCCTGGCTCTGTCTTCAGACACACCAGAAGAGGGCATCGGATCCCATTACAGATGGTTGTGAGCCACCATGTGGTTGCTGGGAATTGAACTCAGTACCTCTGGAAAAGCAGCCAGTGCTCTTAACCGCTGAGCCATATCTCCAGCCCCATATGAACACTTTTAAATGTAATATTTCCCAGTACAACAAAGCACTAAGTATTAAAAGACATTTTCATATGCCATGAATTACTTCTCAATGCATAGTTCTAAACTAAAAAATTGTACGTTAAAAATTTGCATAATCAAGTACAGAACCTACCAGCAGTGGCTCAGGATATAATTCTAGCTGGGCTCTGTATATAATATCATCCAATGCTTTCTGAGCTAGATCCCATTCCCCATTGTATCTGTAAAACATGAGAGTTAAACAAAGTATTTTTTTAATGTATCCTATATAACAAATCAAAACATAATGAGGAACTATTTATCTTTACTAAAGAAAGCAACAGACCACATTAGCACACAACTTAACATTCTATTCTCCTTAAAAATGTATTTTTAAGTCATTGAGTTCCTATTATCTGAAAGCCTATTAATAGCAAAGAAAAAATGTATACATGTACATTTCTTCTCTAAGGAACATGACTATTTATAGAACAGAAATCAAAGAGCTAAGGCAATTTCAGGCATCTTACACTGTCAAAGTAACTCAGAACATAATAAATTATATACTTTAGAATAATTTTCTGAACAATTATGGTCAAATTACCATGTAGTTCCCATGGTTTTACTGAGAACCCAGCCCTACCCACTTTCCTATGAAGCTGTTCCTTTGCACTTTGATGGCCATTTAGAAAGGAACATAACTCATGTTGCAGATACAAGAGATAAGATATTCAGCATGTGTGTATTATATATGTTCAACTTTCAATGATATATCAAACCCTTCCTAAAAATCAACTGAGTAATCCAAGTCAACAGACATAATGGTTTCTGCAAACAAAATAAAGAAACGTGAATTACATCAAGAGCACAAGAGAGGAGGGCCATAAGCATCAGGTGAGAAGTAACTCAGCTCAGCTCTCTAACAGGTTCTAGCACAGTACAAAGCTGGCTCTGGAGGTAGCAGGGCTTACAAACCTCTGCAGCATATACACAGGCTGTTCATACCACCTCCTGGGCTTCCTCATATCTCCTGTACGTATCAGCAAGAAACGTGGGAAGCAGGACTGGGGACCAGAAAAGGCTTTGAAGGAGCAGAGTGGCAGCTGCCATGGGAAAAGCACAGGCCTGTCAGACACTTTTTCATATGAACAGAAGTTGTACAGCTTTTGGGGAGAGAATAGCCAGTCCTATCAGCCTACTATCCCCTAAAGCACAGCTGAAGAAGAATTGTGGCTCTGAGAGAAACAGGGATGTAAACTGCAGTCTATGCAGAGATAACTAGGAGTTCTCTGCTTCTGAAAGAGAGGCAAGGACACTGAGGGCCCCTCCCCCACAGCACATGCCACTCAGGGACAAGGAGTCTGCCTAGAATTGACAGGGAGCAAGACAGCAGAGAAAGAACACTGCTGACTTTCCAGCCTGTCACTGCCAGGCTACTATATACTGAGAAAAAGAAAAAACTTTCTTTTCTTTTTTCTTTAACTTTTTGATTTTTTTGGATTTCGCGTATGCACTCCAACCCCATTCATCACCCCATCCTCTTGTATCTGGCCTTGCAATCTCCTCCCAAAAAGAAAAAATAAAAACAAAACTAGAAAAAAACAAGCAGGAACAAACACCGCTCCCCCCCCCCAACTCATTGTAGAAGCTTCCGTGTGTCACAGAGAGACCCTTGTATATTTTATCCATAGTCTTTACTTGCAAATGTTCATTACAATGAGTCACTGGTCTGTTTCAAGGTCTCTGGCTTCTGGGACACTATCAAGACAGCATCCTCCCTGGGACTCCTCTCAGGTATCCTGTTGTTGGCCTCTGCTGTGGAGATCCTGCAGCTTTGCATCTGCAGGTCTGGCCCCATCATGCCCTCTAGCAGCTCACAGATGGGGTAGATGCTGGAGTGGAACAACTCATAGTCCTGGATCTAGGCCTGGGCAGTAGCTGTTAGTCAGCCTGCTAGATCTCCCACACCCAAGCCATCAGGACAGCTCTCCAGCACTGCCCTACTAGCTCTTCAAATGCCACAGCCAGCAAGGAGTGGAGCTAGCTCTACTGTGCTCATACCCTCCAGGCTAGCTCACCCATACCCCCCACCACCAGGGACAGCTCTACTGAGCCACCCAGGTGAGGTGCAGGACCTGCTCTCCCAAGTTCAGCAGCAAGTGAAGGGTGGGCCAGCTAGGAACAACATTCTATTGCTGAAGGAGGGCCTAAAATGGGAGAGGAGACCCTCTCTGAGGGACAGGCATACAGAGAAACTACTAGGCAAAAGTAGGGGGATCTGTAGAGGTTACCCAGAATGTATAACAAGCCTCCTGACACCATCCCGGCAAGAGCAAAGAGATATTTGTGTCCCTCCCTTTAGCTGTAAGCCCACTGAAGCTGTCTGTGGACCCCAAGAAGCTGCAGTTTCTACAAGAGTCTCTCGCTGGCAGAGGAGGACTTGGGCTGCAGTGCCTGCAGACAGGGAGCTTGTCTTCCAGAAACTCAAGTCTACACTCTGACAACTTGTCACCACACCTTGCAAGAGGGACTGGAGCAGAGACAATGACAGATCCACGAGAGGTGGACTGCGGCTAGGTATCCCTCTTGTCTTCTATAATTTGTTCCTCTCTCAATATGGCTACACTGAGTAGCACTTCCTTTTTCTGCTTTTCACTATTTCTTGTTAAGGCTGCTGGGGCCCTAGGCTAACAACTTCGCAGCAGCACCTACAAAGTTTCATTAGTACGATAAAGAATTCTCATTTTCAGGCATAAACCATATTTACAAGTTTCTATTGCTCTACTTCTGAATGAAATCATGAGCAATCAAAAATTACAGAACATATTGTATAACCAAGAGGGAAGAATGCTGTCAATAAATAAAGTTATTAATTGAACTAAAATCAGGGCCAGAGATACAGTTAAGTAGTAGAGTACTCATATTAAACACTAGGTTCAACCCCTGATACCACAAAATATAAGTAAATAAAAGAAAGAAAGAACTAAATCCAGCGGTGACCCAAATATTGAAGCCACCAGAGTGATTTAAATTACTATGACCACTATTTTAAATGCTATGGTAGAAAAAACTGGAACATGTACAAGTAAATTGAGATTTCAGGAAAGATCTGCTCTACCAGAAAGAGCAGATCAAAAAGGGGAGACGCAAAACAGTAAGACATGAAAAGCCTTCAGTGACCTTGGGCAACTGTGGATCAGGTCAATTAAGTCATGGAAAAGATAAGCTAGGCATGATGACAGACCAAGAGAAGACACTCAAAGTGAAGTGAAAAAAAGAAGACTATCACGTATCCAAGCCCTGCGGTGTTGGATCTAAACAAACTAACACAAAGCTTAGGAGAGCTCTTTTTAGGCCAGTAAACAAGTATTTTAGCGCTAGGCATGGTGACACACATCTATAATTCCAGGACTCTGAGGAGGAAGCAGTAGCATCAATTCAAGGACATGATGTCTCCAACAACAACAACCAATCCTCCCAAATCCAATGTTTTAAACTGTGGGACCCACCCTCTCTGTCGGAACTACTCAACACCGCCATTACATCAGGGAGGCAGCCACAGCCAGTGTGCACACACAGGAACACAACTGTCCTCAGTAAAACTTTATGAGGTACAGGCCCTCCCCCTATGCCATAAATTCTTCCCTCAGTCAAGAGGCTTACTATCTGCCAGAGTGAATTAAAGTATCAAGTGACTATAATGCAAAGTGCCTTGTCATTTGTGTCATGTGAGAATTACAAAGGGCAAAACAGGATTCACGCATACACTGTACCTGAGTTATTACAAAAGGCTAAGCACTAATGTTGGAAATCAATAGGTTATTTCTGATTGAAGATTCTTATGCCTTTTAAAAGCTAAAATTTCTAGAAACAGAAAAAAATAGTCATTGGAATTTAAAAAATCCAATTTGAAAATCATAGCCAAAAAAGTCATGTACAGAAGAACTGAGCATGTTCACATTTTACCCAGCTTCACTCTGACCCTGAATTTTAAAAATAATGAAGTGTTTTAGTCAGTCTGAAATTCTGTACAACTTTAAAATATGTATTTTAAATGATCAAACTATTAAGAACTTGATTCCTTTTCATTCATAAAACTACAAAGATAGTTTATCTATTGAGATCATACTGTTATAGAAACAGCCTGACAAGCTACAATATGCCAAAGGCCAACTGTGTGCTTTGTATATGAGACACACTTACATAGCAAAATACACTCCTGTTAGCATCTGCACCATAAATCCGGATGAAATCGGTATCCTGTTGCTCGAACCTTTGTATTTTCTTACATGTTGTCGGGGATATCCACAGACACATATTCTGGAAAGACAGAAGGAAAGTTATTTGTTAAGTGCAGATGATTTTCTAATATTTATGAACTAACAATAGAAATAACAAATCTAGTATCTATAAAACAATTTCCCGAACACAATGCCTGTAACATTTCCCTGAATATATTATCTGGGAAAAGACTGTAAAGCCCAAGGCAGACAGTGTACACAGTTGGTGAGTCACAGGCTCACTGGTTGGTTTACTCATTTTGATCAATTTCATTATCAATAATTCTGGGACATTACATGGAACTTATTATTAATAGACTTTTAGTATAATCTTTAATTCCTAATTAAATTCTTGGTACAAACCTCAGGATCAGAAAAATTACTGTAACAAAGATTCAAGCTTCATGAAATATCCATTATAAATTTCAGACAGATAAACATTTGTAATTTCTTCCCAGAGTAGGGATGCACACCTTTCATCCCAGCACCTGGGAAGCAGAGGCAGGTAGATCTCTGTGAGTTCAGAGTCAATCTGGTCTACTTAGTGAGTTCCTGGACAGCCAGAGCTAATAATGCTGAAAAACATACAATAAATAAAATATAGGCAGTTTTAAATACATATATCTGTACTGGCTGGTTTTGTGTCAACTTGACACAAGCTGGAGTTATCACAAGGGAAAGGAGTTTCAGTTGAGAAAAATGCCTCCATGAGATCCAGCTGTAAGGCATTTTCTCAATTAGTGATCAAGGGGGGAGGGCCCCTTGTGGGTGGTACCATCTGTGGGCTGGTAGTCTTAGGTTCTATAAGAAAGCAGGCTGAGCAAGCCAGGAGAGGCAAGCAAGCCAGTAAGCAGCATTCCTCCATGGCCTCTGCATCAGCTCCTGCTCCTTGACCTGCCTGAGTTCCAGTCCTGACTTCCTTTCGTGATGAACAGCAATTGGAAGTGTAAGCTCAATAAACCCTTTCCTCCACAACTTGCTTCTTGGTCATGATGTTTAGAAACCCTGACTAAGACAATATTGAAATACAACACCCTTGAGAGAATTCTAAACAGAAACCAGCAGGGTTTGCTAGTTTTTTTCAAAGAAAATAACTTAGATAAAATTAAGGCAAACAAAACATTTATGATGAGAAGCAGTGCAGGTGACAAGTGAGACACAGATCAGAGGCCTCCTCCTTCTAGTCCTTCTTGGCCTCCTGACACTCAGCTCCACTGAGACTATGTGTATCCAGTAGTCCTGGAAGCCCTGTACTTCAGGCTGCAAAGACTGCAGCAGAGGTTTCTGCATGGGCATATAGACACAGCACATCTGATGTCCGGTGCCCTGCAAATTAGAAGAAGGACTTGGGAGCCAACTGCAAATTCAAGCTTGTGAGCAAGGTTTCTAAGCCTGCAGAAGCTCACCAAGGAAGGCGGTACAATGCTAAGAGTCAGGAGACCATCTGTGTGACCAGCCTGCACCCCTAAGAACAAAGCAAAGGCCAAAGCCTAGAAGGACAAAGGAAAGGCCTGAGGCCAGGCCAGGATACCACAAATATCTGGCCTTAACTGAGAGCTGGCAATAGCCCTGTCCATCCATAGGTCCAAAATATAACCCACCAGGGTCTTTTGGACTCTGTCAATCATGTTCTATCTCTGCCCTCTGACTTCTCATACCAAGTGTCCAACGTTTGGGTTGGGGATTCATGGGATTCATGGGAGTTTGAGCCTCTGCTCAGAGGACTCTGTTCACCAGTGCCCGCTTTCAGTCTTCTGACACCTGTTACTAAATTAAGGCGTGATTACAGCGAACTGACTCCCTTGTACGCATAGATATGTAGATCTATATGATGATGAAAATCAAGGATTACAAAGTGTAGGGCAGTGACTAAGAAACTACCTTTAAGTCCAACTCGGAGCCAATTATAGATACTAGCCAGAGCACTATAATGCAATTAAACTGCTTTAAAAAATCTCCTTAGGAGCAGGATGGGGGTAACACATGCCTTTGAGGCAGGTGTATTTCTGTGAGTTCAGGCTAGCCTGGTCTATAAAGCAAGGGCTAGGATGGGCAGGGCCATACAAAGAGACCCTATCTGGAAATAGCTCGTTAAAGGAGCGCTTGCCCAGCATGTGTGAAGCCCTGGATGTGTGAGAATGTCTACATAAATGATGGGGGTAATGTGAAATTGCAAAAACAACACATGGACCATGATCTCAGCTTGCATGTAATTAATAAACAGGTAAGTCAGGGTTATGGGATTGCAGACCTGTTTTCCTTCCTCCTACATACACGTATTGCCTAAAATGTCTATCATCAACACAAACTTTTAAGAGAAACAAGAAGTTTCTATTTTTAGGTCATTTACTAGAAAATGGCTGCTTTCTCACTTTATGTCAGGACTGATACAGCCCCCACTTGAGAGCACATTAATTAATACAGTGCAATTTATCTCTACTTGTAGCCATCACTGCCACCAACAAAATCCCAGGCTGGAGCTGTTGATTTGGCTCTTCAAGTGGAGACACTCATCACTAAGCCTGGCAACTTGAGTTCAATCCTAGCATCCCAAAAGGTGAAGAGAAAGAGAGAGAGAGAGAGAGAGAGAGAGAGACAGACAGACAGACAACTGCCTCCTGAGTATCATCCTCTGACTTCCATATGCCTACCATGGCACCTGCACCTACACACACACACACACAGAGAGAGAGAGAGAGAGAGAGAGAGAGAGAGAGAGAGAGAGAGAGAGAGACAGAGACAGAGACACTTAAAAGTCTAAAAATTCCCTGAAAAGCATCTGATATACCTCAGACCTTTTAAAAATATCTTCTTTTTTTCAGACTTATTTTTACTTTTGTGTATGTGTGTCTCTCTGTGTGTATAGACATGTATATGTGCCCAAGGAGGCCAGAAAAGGACTTTGGGTCTTCTGGAACTGGAGTTATGGTGGTCATGAGCCATCTAATGTAGGGTCAAGCGCAAGAAGCACTCTTAATTGATGAGTCTTCTCTCCAGGCCTCAAAAATGTTTTCTTAAAAGGCCTTTAATTCAAAGCATAAACATAAGCTCATTCGACATTGCAAGAAACTCAAAACTCTTTAGTACCAAGAACAAAATAAATAGGGAAACAGAAAAAACAGAATAAACCAACTTTTACCCCAAACAGAACACTCATTTTACACTCGTATTTTAATGTTGCATAATATATCCCAAATTTTAATTTATTCAACCAGCATATTTACCTCTATTTTTTTAAATAAAGAAAAACCACAGTACCATGTTCTCTTATTTTTTGGCACAAAATTTAAACACAGTAAATATAGATAAATGAAAGCAAAAAAGATAAAAAGAAATACCTAATCATATCCACAAATTAAAAAGTTATGACCATGCCATTGTTTTAAAAGTAATATAACTCTTTCTGATTTATACTCCACCCAAACATTACTCAGTTGGAAAGTCATCATTGTGCTTTTTGATAGCTATGATTTCTAAGCCACATTCTATGTGTTCACTAGGCTGAAGTGTATACTGACTTATGTAATGGTTTAAACCAACAATCACACAACAATAACCTAGGTATGCAACAAACCAGCAGTCCTATATTCATATACTGCAGTATTAGAAACCTAGGAAATCTGGTTTACCTGGAACAAATCTGACACAGTGACTGAAGAGAAACACTGGGCATGTAGGTTAAGGCAGCATTGTAACACAACAGAAGGAATGTCAACACTTCAAACCTAAAGGCAAACCAAAGGAATGTTAACTGATCTTATGCAACACAACCAGGATTACATATTACAGACACAGAAAGGAAACTCAAAGGAAAAAGAAGTCTGCAAGTAAGTCATGCATTCTCCAAACTCCAGGTAATGCCTGCAGCAAAGCACAGGGGCAAGTCTAGGTATGTCTGATTCTTTTCTAAAATGACTCAATATCCACAAAAGTGTTACATTTAACTCACTAAACATAAATTTACTGAAACAATTTTTAAACAACTTAAACTTAGCATGCTAGGAGAATTGTGCCTTTGCAGTATACCTGTTCTGTGCTGTCAGCATCTCCCGTTGAGGATGCGGTCCACTGTACACAACTTTTGATAAGCCATGCTGGGATAGTGCACTCTCCGTCAGTGCCATGGACCCAATGCTGGAAGGCTAGAGAAGAGATGCTGTTTTGTTGAGAATGATACTGAGAATGCAAAGCATGGAGAGTGCCTACTAGGTGCTCCATACTGCTTAGAGATATTCAGACTGCCTGTCACATTTCCACCTCAGGATTTAATAAAAAGTTAAAAACTAAACCACAAATGAAAATCAGAATGCTTAATTTCCAAAATTCCATCATGGAGTACACAATTATCCACCCCACTCCCACACAGACACAAAGAAGAGCCTTACCCATTATACAAAGATAAAAAAATGCTTTCAATAAGGCTCTTGCTATCAGATCTTAGTTCAATACTTTAGTGATTTTGACTTATTTGAAAGAGTAAATGCTCCGTGTGGTGATAATTAGTACCTTTTGAGGTACTAATAATTTGCTTCTGTGCATAGGTAACTA
Source organism: Rhynchomys soricoides (assembly GCA_019843965.1). Taxonomy (NCBI): domain Eukaryota; kingdom Metazoa; phylum Chordata; class Mammalia; order Rodentia; family Muridae; genus Rhynchomys; species Rhynchomys soricoides. Next base: position 5,897,058 of record JADRCH010000093.1, on the reverse strand, counting down.
CACCCTAACTTATGGGACTATTGGAGCTTAGAACCCAAGAAATATACTTTGATAAAAAGCTACTTACTTCATGATATACAGATGGTTTGGATAAAGATGGAATTGTAAAACTCAATACTTTACTATGTCCATGTTTGTCAACTATTTCCTACAAAAGTAAAAGGAAATATCTTAAAAGTCACTTTGTACATGTAAGATTCTAAAAATAAAATTAAGTTATTAGGACAATTTGTCCAGGTTTAGTTTTTTGAGGTTATAATATTAATTACAACATCTCTCCCTCCCCTTCCCTCTAAGACAAATTTTTAAAGACCAGAATAAAAGGAATTTAAAGACAGTTAAAACTCTTGAACATTGGTGATCCATTATCAATTGCCTTTAGCATCAGTAGGTAACATGTGCACTGCTGCATTTTCAAAACAAAAGCCAAGCAGAGCACTATAATTCAGCACAGAAAACACCCAACTAAATTAAAGTTCCACTGTTCTCAGGATGGCTGTGGCATAGCCGGTGTAGTGATTTTTCTGTACTAACAAGTTATATTCTCTAAGTCAAGAAAACATGAGAGGTGTCTACAAAAGGACCTCACTTTCCTTTCCATCTTAAAGAACACAAATCCTAAGGATTCAGAATGTCATGTCATAACTGAAACTCAGGCTGAGTCTCACAAACTGTTAAATACAATGCACATCTTAAGAGACAGTGGGGACTTACAAGGTGTGACTAGTGGATCTCATATTAGGTCTTTCTACTGGCTTTTTTTTTGAAGGCAAAAAATCAGCTTAAAGATACGCTTAAACAGATATTGAATTTAAAGATTCAACAATAGTAGTAACTAGGCATGGCAGCACATGCCTTTAATCCTAGCATTTGAAAGACAGGCAAATCTCTGTGAGATTTGTTACTCAGTGAGACTGTGTTACTCAGTCTATTCTAAGTAACAAGCTCCAGGCCAGTCAGGGTTACATTGTGAGACCCTGTCTCAAAACAAAAAATAAAACCCCACTGGTGGTGGTATTATTATTAAATTATTTATCTCTATGAAAGTTTCAGCTTTCATTCAACCTATAAAAATTTGTTTAGATAATTATATGTATGCCCCAATACCCTTAGGTTCTTTTTTTCTTTTAAGTGAATAGTAGGTTGTTGTTGTTTTTTTTTCCCAAAAAGCATGTTGCTAATTTGTGAAATACAAACCAGGTTGTAAACCCCTAGCAGAAGGGCCTCAACGCAGCCGCTACTGTGCACATTTCTGCTGGCTGACACAGCGAGGTAGCACCACATCAGTTCTGGGAGGAACTGCAGAGTGAACCGCAGCAGCTGCTCCTCCCCACTGCGGTAGAACTCAAAGAGCTGGTGACACACAGGCTCTAGTAACTAGAAGAAGATGACATAGTAAACATGTATATGAATGACACCACTGTATGAAGTATACAAGGTTTCTCAGAATGGTTAAGTCTGAAATATACAAATGTTTCAATTTTCTTGAAGCAAAACTAGTCATTGACCAGCTATTTCAGAAAGTCCAGATTCTAGTGGCAGGACACTACAATTTGTCAGCAAGATGCTCTATCGCTCTCAACAACTACTCTTACTCAGGGCCTGTAGTTTTACCTCTCGGCTAAGCTGTAGGAAGCCTCTTCTGTAACGCTTCTTTCCTAGTAAATTAGAAGTCAGCATGTAAGAGTCTGTCTGCAGGGCAGAAGGAACTAAGACAGCCTTCCTGGCCCACAGCTTGCTCCCAGTGTGCAAGGGCTAGTGTGTAGGCAGTTACAGAGCCATTACACCCAAACTGTTGTTGAAGCCATGGTTACTGCCCCTGGGTTTTATACATAAATTAGAATCATCTACAGCTGTTTTCTTTCCCACTATACTCCCAATTAAATTATGTTAGTAGTGCTAACTACATCTTTATTAAAGACTCTTAAAAACCAGAAAAGCAAATTAAGAGACTCTCACATCTCTCAAGCATTCCTTTAAGTCATGCACTGCTATCAAACACAAAGCATGGCCAAACGTGTCTGGAGATTCACAGGCACTGTTTTTCAAGAAAGCCTGAACAAACTAAACATTTCATTAACAAACAGCAGACTAAGTCAAGATACCAGGCAGATTCTATTACCAATAACTACAACAAAGAGAAACTAATGAATAGCATAAATTTTTATTTCAAATAGACTAAATAAGTAAAGTAAGGAGTAAGTCAAACTACTCTTCTAAAATCAGGGTTTGGAATGTGGCTCCTAGGCAGAGTGCTCACCTAGCACACCAAGGTTGTGGGTTCAATTCTCAGTGCCAAAAAAAAGCACAAAACCAGAAAAGCAGACTGTTTATAAAGATGGTACGTGCCTTTAATCCCAGCACTCAGGGAGGAGGGGCGGGAAAGGGGGGCAGAGGCAGAGGCAGGTGAATCTCTGTGAGTTTGAGGCTAGCCAGTGTGAGTTCCAGGACAATGAAGGCCACAGAGAAACCCTGTCTCCAGAAAAAAAAAAAAAAATTATCCACCTTCTGGCAGCTACTCATTCATAAGGGTATTTTTTCCACATCACAATAGTGATTAGAAAGCAAAGGTAAGACTGTCTCAACCAGAACAAAAGCCCAAAGTGACTCTGCTCTGTGTTCCACACTCTCTCTGTGCTCCACACTCACATTTCCATATCCCCAAGCAAGCTTTAATTCAATCAATCCATGAAGCTTGGTAAGCTTAACAAGCATTTCCAATTATAAACCTTGCTAGAAAATTCATTCAAGACACTCTGTAAGAACACATAATCAACTTTAATCAAAATACACTCAAAGTCTTTATGACCAGTTTTAAATCCCAAATTTAAAAAAAAAAAAAAAAACCTAATGAAAGCATAATTAAGTGAAGACAGATTTAAAGAAAAGAAAAAAAAACATGTTAAAAAAAATTAAAACTATTCATTTGAAGCCAATACAGATAAATACCAACATTTGCTTGCTGTTTTACAGCTTGCAAAGTCTATTTATACAGAAACACGATCAGGCCCCACTGTATGTAAGTAGACTATGACTGGCCACACTTTCCCATGTAAGGGAATATGGACGGAACACACTAGAGCCGTAAAGGAGGGCATCTGACTTTTACAAATGTTGGGAAACAATAATGTATAATGTAGGAAACACAGGCACAGGTAACATGAGTGCATCTTAAGGTGGCAGTTCAACACGTTTCCTTAGGAAAGCATAGCTCAAGCTCGTTGGAAGTTGAGGGCAACAAGCAAAAAGAGGAAAGCCTGGGCAACAAGCAAAAGGAGGAAAGCAGCTTGGTGAAGAAAAGACAAGGCAAGCATAACTTTGACTGAATTATTCAGATGAAGGCTGACGGCTTGTCAGGAAAATCTCTAGGCCTGCTGGCATCTCATTCACAGTGTACTCCACGGCATAATAAGTAGAGTCTAGGCTACTCTATACTCCCTCCGTCACAAACTAATTACTCAAATAACATTATCTCCTGGAGTGTACAGTCTGGTTGCAAAGGGCCATGAATCCACATAGTGTGTTACCTACCACTGAATAAAGAGATTAGGGGCAGGCCAGCAATGCCAGGGCTCAGGAGGCAGGAGTAGATGGATCTCCATGAATTTGAGGCCAGCCTAGTCTACATAATGAGTTCTAGGACAGCCAGGGCTACAAAGTAAGACCCTGCTGAAAGAGGGCGGTGGGGATGAGAGACAGACACACAGAGAGACAGACAGATGACAGACACAGAGACAGAGAGACTGAGATTGATTTTAAACCTGCCCCATCTTTTCCTAAGCTCAAAAACAAAAGGAATTGTGCAACTCACCTGCTTCCCATCTACTCCAGCGCTGTCTCCTTCTAGTCCCAGAACAGGAAAGGAACCAGCAGACCAAACTGCAGCATTCAATCAATGCCTTGCACCTTGCATCTCCCACACTTCCCTGCTGCTAGGAGTGTTTGTTTTATTTACCACATGGAAAACCTGTATTTGTCCATGGTCTGTTTTGTTTTTGTTGTTGTTGTTGTTGTTTTACTGTTGTTGCTATGACACCTGGTAACTTATAAAGAATGCATTCCTTCCCAGCTCTGCAGATTGGGTAGTCCAAGCCCAAGAGTCTTTCTGAAATACCTCACAACAAAACTCATATGGGTAAGAAAGCTAAGGAGGCCAAACTCACCTTGAACAGCACCAACCCCAAATTCATCCCAGTGTTTTCTCCTGCTCTTTATGCTAAGAGCTGAACCCAGGACCTAGTGCACGCTAGGCAAGAGCTCTCCCACTGAACCATATCCAAGGCCCATTTCTTAATGTTTGTTACAATGGTAAGTATGTTCCCAGATGACTGTCAGAGGGAACAAACATATGAACCACTGGGAGACTCAGTTCCACATGCTTACTCAGTCTCTTTCACTTTTCTCTCTCAGGATGAAGATCACTGCTTTTTGAGCTCCTAATGTCCACCACAGTAATGGCATATAGCAGGTACATAAATATTTGCTGAAGAAAAAAGATTATTTGCAGCGACTTAGACGTCTCAAGGCTATGGAGACTCAGAGACACACAGAGAAGGAAAACACTGAGAAAGATGGATTTGGGGATATAGTAAGGATTCTAGTTTTTGTTCTGGAGAATGATACACTGAAATTAATTTTATTCTTGTTTTGCAAATATATACATTTTCTTACCTTACATATATGTGTGTTACATTTCATAATTAAATAAAAATAATCAACCTAATACTATTCATACAGACTGTAATGTTTACTAATGTAATGTTTGTATGAATGTAACACTATTCATACAGACTGTAATGTTTACTAATGTAATGTTTGTATGAATGTAACACTATTCATACAGACTGAGTGTTGTACTTACCTCACTCTGTGGCTCCTGGATAACTTTATAGAGAGATGAAACTAAAGAACTCTTGTCTTTCAAATTTGTGGCATAATTTGGCAAAGATGTTTCTGGGAGAGTCTAAACAAATTAAAAAAATGATTTTTATGAAATTCTAAATCAGACAAACTCATAAAAAAGAAAATAGTATATATAGGTCATTAACACAGACTAGAACAGGGAGAGGGAAACTAAGAAAAACTGTTTAAAAGACATAAAGTTTCCAGAATTCCATAACAATGTTTGGTGCAACTTTATAAAAATATCAAAAGAACAAGAACAAAAATAAATAAAATAAAATCAACCCTGCACCCTTACTTAAGACAGTGAATTTTATGTGATGTAAATTATAACTCAACACCAACACCACATTTTTTTTTTAAATTTTATTCTCTTATTACCAACAGGGTAAATCACCATCAGAACTCGCCATTGGGACCAGGGCAATGGCTCAGTACATAAAGCACTTGCTTCACAAATGGAAAGACCAGAATTAGGATCTCCAGATCCCACTTAAAAGCTGGGCAGGCATGGTGCTGACTGTACCCAGTACTCTGGAGGCTGAGGCAGGGCATCACCAGGGAAAGCTGGCTTGCTAGACTAGCTAATGGTGTGTTCTCTGTGTTCAACCAGAGTCCCTGTCTCAATTAGTTAAGTACAAAGTAATCAAGGAAGATACTCAGTCTCAACTGTGGAGTTCTGTCTTCAGAGCATAGTGATGATCTCCTTATGTCTTTGGGGATCTGATAATGTGTCTAACCTGTGCACCACAGGCCACCTGATCCAAATACTACTATTCCACGCTACTGCCAGAGGTGAGCCTACACTGCACGTGCGGCAGAATACTCAGACTCCTCAGAACTCGAGAACTCGGAACTGTACAAATTAATTCTGCTACTGCCAGTTAAAATACAGACCATCAACCACAGCCTGCTAGCACTATTTCTTCAGACAGGGACCCTACAGACCAGAAAGAGGAATGGAAAGAGAGACACTCTCAGTAGTAACTCACATAACTGTGGGTTAAGAGGTGGCAGGAAAAACTAAAGAGAAAATTTACTGTAACAATAATAAAATGTATCCTTTAGAGCTTATCTGATTAGCAGTGTTTGTCTCCCAAGTTATTGCTCACTCAGATTCCCTCACTCACTCCCACAGCAGACAGAATCTCAAGATGCTCCTACCAGCCATGCGCTCTGTCTCACATATCCTATTAACCAAGTATTACATGATTTAACGTGGGCTGTGGCTACAATACACAGCTTTATGTGTGCGTAAGTATGCACAGAAAATTAAGCTGCATCGCTTCTTATAGCGGGGTTGCTTGATTCATTTTTGACTTTACTTTGTCCCTGAGGGACAGCTGTCCTTTCCCCTGTCCGTCCCCATCACTCAACAGAAAGCCTCAGACCTCTCAGACCTCTGCTGGGAGAGCACTGAGGGACAGAAGAAAAAAAACGACCCCTGTCTGTACTTGGGAAGATCCTCTAAAAACAGGTCATATTTTGCCTGAAGACATGCAAGTGACTAGGTTTTTCTAATTTAATAAGAGAGTTTTGTTTATCAGCATGGTAAGTAAATGTGAACCATTTGGGAACCTGCCACCATTCTCCAGAACAACAGCAGCAACGGCCACCACAACAAAAGCAGTTCCCATGCACTGCTCCCTAAGGCAGAGATTAGGGCATTCTTCAATATTTCAAAAGCAAGTAACAAAAGACCTCCAGGTAACTTTCCATTTCTGTCATGTAATCAAGAGTAACCTAATATTGGAGAAATTTATATAAAAGCATCAGATTTCTAATCTTATTAAAAGAAGCCTAAAGACATGTGAAAAGCACACTATTTAGTCTATAGAACAAATGAAGCACACTATGTAAGTAGTCTATGAGCACATAAGGTATTTTCTGTGAGCCAGCCACAGGCTTCAGAGTTACTTATCCTTCCCCACTGTCGCTCTCTGACCCTGTCCTCCCATCCCTCACCCCATTTTTCCCAACACTAAAGAGCCTTGAAATGTCTTATGGAAACCTACCACAGAAGCCTCCTCAAATGTATACATATACACATATATATATATATATACACACATACACACATACATATACAAATTGAGCTACCATATAATGGGGAACAATGACACCCCTAGAGATCCATAGCTATCCAATAAAAAGCTCAATACAGGTATGAGCTACCCTCTTTTGAACTGTTATTTAATAGGGTCACATAGACAACTCCCCTCCAAATTTCAGGGTTACTTTTTGTTTTCTTGGGTTTTTGTTTGTTTGTTTGTTTGGTGGTGGTTGGGGGGAGGGGTGGTATTTTCATTTGGTTTCAGTGTGTGTGTGTGTGTGTGTGTGTGTGTGTGTGTGTGTGTGTTTGCCAATGCTCTTGGTTACCCTCCAGAACTTAGGGTAAAACCTTACTGGTAAAGATACCACATATCTACTTAATAAGACATGGAAAAGTCAAGCTGGTGCCATCCTGGATGCTTCTTTACTTCCTAGCTCTCATGGTGCTGGAAGGATGCATGCATTCTACTGGGGAGAAGTCATTACTTGTGAACACTGTAAGCTACAACAATGGATGTATGAGCCAGAGTCTGGACATCTCCAGTGAAACAGTATTTGTCTGACATGACAGCTCAGTTGCACATGTGAACTCACAGTATCTGAGAAGTCACAAGATTTGCACAAGATCAAGCATCTGAAGTCCTAGCAGGGAGAGAGAGGAGCCCATGAAGTTCCACCCCCATCTAAGAAGCTATTATCAATTAATGGTTGCAGCGATGTGAAAAAGTCAATTTTCTTCAGGAATGCTGGCCCTGAGAGGCTACCCATGCTCCAGTAGATAGTCCCACATCCATACACAAAACCAAACAGGCAGGACTAAATGGAGCCAGTGGGTATTTAAAAACATTTTACAGATAAAAAAAAAAAACAAATGAAAGTAAGAGGAAAGAATAGGAAAGGAACTGCAGGGGAGACAAATGGGGAAGGATTTGATCAAAACACACATGCACATATAAATATTATTAAATAAAATATTTTTAAAAGAGAAAAAGAAATAGCCAGAGATAAAATAACATCTCTTTTCTAAAATCTCAAACTCTGCCAGGCAGTGGTGGCGCATGCCTTTAATCCCAGCACTTGGGAGGCAGAGGCAGGCAGATTTCTGAGTTAAAGTTCGAGGCCAGCCTGGTCCACAGAGTGAGTTCCAGGACAGCCAGGGCCACACAGAGAAACCCTGTCTCGAAAAACCAAAAAAAAAAAAGAACACTGGCTGGTCTTTCAGAGGACCTGGGGTGGTCCCTACTCTCTCACCTACCTAGTGACTCACAGCTATCTGTAACTCCAGTCCCAAGGAACCCCACCTCCTCTTTTGGCTTTTGCAGGTACCAGACATGCACATGGTATACAGACATGCATGCAGATAGAACACCCATATGCAGAAGATAAATACATAAAAATTAAAACAAAACAAATGGTGCTTTGAAGAACTGATCTTAAAGGACCGGATGGACTCAAGAACTGTCGGCCTTCTCAATTGCCAGGTTTCTCATGCTGTTGAACACAGAATGGAGACGAAAATTTAAAAGAATGTTGAAATTATTCTTGGCATGTTTTTAAAGAAAGCAGATGCTTCATTCTAAAGTACCATTTGGCAGATGGCTTTTAAATGTAAGGAGGTGACATGGATTGGGTGGAAGAGGATTAATGAAGCCAGGCAGATGGGTGAGGACCCAATAAACACAACAACCCCATTCAACAGCTTCATACATGAAGATGGATTTTTGAGCCACATATTGAGTATCAGAAAATTGAAAAACTTAGGAGTCTAGAATCTGTTCCATAATATACACACAGCATTAAGAAAAACACAAAGTAATCTGAAAAAAATTGTTTTTACGAATAAGTCATTGAAAATATTAAATATTCATGAAACCCTAGTTTAGTCAGAGAATAATACCATCAGGTTAGCTAGTACACAGACCCAGTGTCTACTTAGAGCACACTACCACCACCTTAGCTTGTCCAGAGACTGAATGCTTTTCTACAAGCATAAGTGTGTATGTGTGTGTAGTCAGAGAACAATCAGTGGGAGGAATCGGTCCTCTCTGTGGGTTCCAGGATCTAACTCAGGTCATCATGGCAAGTACCTTTACCCTCTTCCCTCACCCTACCCCAAACTTTCCAGCCTACTAGAAAAACATTTACAGGAGTTTATATTGAGTGGAAATGTTCGGATAAAGCTTTACAGAAAGCAACAAGAAACTACCTTGTCTCTGTGCTTGGGAGGCTGCTGAGTCTGACTATGAAAGGAAGAATTCAAACAGTGGCCAGGGCACACGCCCTGCTGTAACCTTGGTGATGCTCCTCACTGAGCTGTAACGATTTACTCAATAAGACTACCTCTAGGACCCAGTGGACCCGTTGCTCACTCTCAGCCCATTCAGTCAATTATAATAACGCTGCCATAGTTGTGCTTTTCAAACAAACAAACAAAAAACCCAAAAGGCCAAAAATGGGATTTTCTTGAAAAACAAACAAAAAACCAAAAAAGGAGAGTAGGTGCTGGAAAGACAGCCCGGCAGTTAAGAGTACTTGCTATTCTTCTAGAGGACCAGAGTTTGATCCCCAGAATTCACATCTGAGTCCCAGGATCCATCAGTGGCACAGCCACCTCCAAGCTGTAAGAAGCTTTTTTCCCACGTAAATGTGCACAAAAATCAAAAATCCAAACAAATTTCCTTTATTAAAATGTTTAACTAAACCATATAGTCTCGAATCACAATAATTTGAAAAGACAGTCTCATTCTAAGAGCACTTAGCATATTTACTCCCAAGCATTCTTCTACCTCTTGTTACCTGGCTTACTGCTGGTAATCTTGCTTTCTTTATCAAACCAATAGCTGAGTGCAACACACATTAACATACTGGAGAATGCTCACCAAATTAAGCAAGGGATAGGAAACTCCTTGAATTGGTAACAATATAAACGTGAAGGCATTTAAACATCACAGCATCACAAAAACAAACTGAATAGAATTTTGGTAAATTTAATTTGAACTACACTATTCCTTTTTGTCTCATGTGGCCTATGATTCCGTCACTCTCCCAGTGGAAAAGTGTCCTTATCTTTATGCTAAACTTTACAAAATGTTGCTATGCCATAGCAATGCATCCTAATGACAAAGTATTACGTAGATGAAACCTTTATGTTCACATACTCTTAGTTTCTTTTAGTGGAAGACTATTAGAAAGCAAGACTTGGTGCTGTCTACACTGCTGTGTGAGAGGGCGTAGCTACCTACAGGTCCTCTAGGCACAGCACCAAGAAATGTACGTATGCACGGATGTATCTGACACATCTTTAGAACTCATGCTTCATACCCAGTCTTCCAACTCTGGTCTAACTGCACTCCCTGATTTCTTATCGACAGTCTCCATTCCAGGTTTGCAATGCCTTTTTCAGGCAGAGGGAAATCAAATTCCCATACCTGTAATATATGTACTTATGTATTCAGTGGCACTAATCTGCCAATGCAGCCTCTGCAGCTAGCTCTTGGACAAGTCACCTTTGCATCTTCTTGCTAACCATATAACTGCTCTGTGCTCTCGGACACCAGAACACACTACTGCCAATACTGATGCCAGCCCCTCAGCCTGCCATCCCTACTACACTCCCTGGGTATCTGAGTACTATGGGAGGAACGGGAAAGAGCAGATAGGCATTATCTTGGGGTTTCTATCTCTGTGACCCAAAGCAAGTTGGGAAGGGAAGGATTTATTTGGCTTACATTTCCAAATGGTGGCAGGAGCTGACGCAGGGGCCGTGGAAACATGGTGCTTACTGGCTTGTTCCACATGGCTTGCTCAGCCTGCTCTCCTATAGACCACAGGACATTCAGCCAGAGATAGCACCATTTACTATGGGCTGTGCTCTCCCCCATCAATAATGAAGAAAATGCTCTATAGACTGGACCACAGTCCAATCTTTTTTGTTTTGTTTTGGTTTTTGGTTTTTGAGACAGGGTTTTTCCATGTAGGCCTGGCTATTCTGGAACCCACTCTGTAGACCAGTCTGGTCTTGAACTCACAGAAATCTTCCTGTCTCTACCTTCTGAGTACTAGGATTACAGGCATGAGCCACCAAGCCTGCTTTCACAGCCCAATTTTATGAAGACATTTTCTCAATCAAGGTTTCCTCCTATCAGATGACTACAGTTTGTGTCAAAGTGACATAAATATAACCAGCATTATGATTTTAAACATTTGCATAATCATTGTCCCCTCCCCCATGGCCAATATTTAACATATCTTCTTTGCACACCCCCCTCTTAAGGAATCAGCACTGGCTATGTTGGCTTTTCCACATTTGACATAAGAATAGTCTACAAAAAATGGTACTCAACAGTTAAGTCAGAAAAGTTCTATCAACTGGCCCTCAGTTCAAAATCATGACAATGCATAGCAAAACCTTTGAAGCAGAGGAGAAGCTTAAAAACTCCTTGAATGACCATTACAAAGCTGACAAGAGGGAAGCACATATAAAATTTAATCCAAATATTAAAATTTGCAAAAAAAAAAAAAAAAGTGTCAAATAGTGTACTTTACTACATTCCACACTGCTTTGTGGTGATTGGTGGCAGTGGATACTAAGAAAGTACCAAAGTACCAAAGCCGACCAGGTGTTCAAGAGGACTAGACAAAATCGGATATAGTTAGCAGGTTCACAGGGTGCATAGCTTCTCTAATGGTCGCTTAGCAACTGGGGTGCAGGGAGAACTCCTTCTCTGAGTGACTACTACTGTACTCACTAATAATCCCTGTCAGAATCACAGATCATCCAAACTCTGTCATCTGAACATGTATCAGTAAGAATGACCCATGCCCCTATTGCCCGGAGAGTCTAAATCACTGCCGAGGAGGAGAAGCCTTGGTTTCCATCACAGATAAAGGCTTCAAACAAGACAGCAGGATCCTGAGTCCACTTTCAAGTCCAGACTAGATGTAAAATTCATTGCATTACACACAGTCCTGCTTTGATATGAACCTATCAAAATACGGTTTCATTTAAATTTCACCTAAAATGCCTTTTTTCCAAATGCTATCCAAATTTTATCTTTTCCTTTGTTTAATGATGTCACAGTTGTTGGGCAGTCATCTCCTTCCCGGTAGCAAGCCAAGAAACCTGGTGCTATTGGATTATAAATCTGTGCCTGACGTCTGGGTTCATTAGTCCAGACAAAATCAACATGACATTTGCTGCCCAATCTCTTTTATGTCTGTGATCTAGGACTGTAAAGTGTCCCAGGAGGACAGGAGACAAGAGCTAGCTGGTTTAAGGACTACAACTCTACCATAGAGAAGAGTTCACGAGACCACAAAGCCCAAGCTTTATTTTCTTCACCAATGAGTCAAGGATTAACTCTACTATCACAGCTCCTAGGTCAGCCTTCTAGAAAAAGACCTCTTGGTGCTGATTAAGGAAAGACCTTACTGTCTTCTATTATCTGTCAATCACGCCCAGTTCCACTACTTCCCTTTATTTCTGACAATGGATCACTGATGGCTACTGGGGGGTGACATCAACGTTCATGGCCATGGTAATGTCACATGGAAGGAGGAGAATAAACAGATGAATAAGCTCTTTGACTCACTGTGGGGGGAAGGAATTAATCTTCCACAAAAGATTACTGTGCATAAATAGCTCCCTACTACGACACACTACAACATTCTTTCCCACACGATTTAGCATGATAACATGATTTAGCATGTTAGTCACATAAAATATAAAGACACCACTAGAATTTAAACCCAGACGAAATTTGTTTAGGATAAAATTTCTGTATTAGAAGAGTTGTTATTACCTTAAATTCTGACAGCCATTCTTCCACAACTCCTATCTCTGAGGTGAACATCTTTCCACATTTGTTCCAAACCTTCAACCTAAAATGAACACAGAAAAGTATGAAATATTTGAATTAATTTTATTTCAGTCTTAATACTTTGTACATAGGTGCTACTACAGCTAGTTACTCCTTACTTGGGGAATTAGTTGCAAACATAAATTACTACATTCATTTAAAAACCAATGTCCACAGGCAAATCTTAATGCAAGATTCTAAGAAAAGTATAAAATCATAAAATAATAAAACTGGCTCTACAATTCTCATTCAACTTTCAGGAATGTCAGTTGTAAAACATTCAAACATTCTTTACTTTTGATTGTATAATTTCAAAGAGATCATCTTAAAATTGTGAAAAAGACTTGAAAATATCTGTTAACTACACATCCTATTGCAAGGGACTGTTTCTTGGATTAAATTTTATAATGCAACTAAAAGCACTTATTACGGTGCCTGGCAATAGTAACAATATTACTGTTACTCAGTAATAAAGAACACCACGAAACTCACATAGCCTGTGTCCCACTGTCTTTCAAAGTCTACAGACAAACCCAAATGAAAAAAATACATGTTCTTGCTTACAAATATATTAATCCATGGTGACTTGAATGACATATAGCTTATTTTTTAATAAAAAAGAAGTCCACAATCAAGTCAAGACTATCAGAAAAACACACATTTGTACTGTGTCTTTTATTTTATAGAATTGTCTAGATAAAAGAGGTTTGGAATTATGTTCAAATATTACCCAAAGCACTGCTAGATCAGGTATTGCCTTTAAAAGTCAACAGAGGGGGAAAAAAATCACATCTTCAGCTGTCAGTACTGGGGAAAATTCTTCTTTAAAGAAAAAGGGTTGTTTTTATGTTGATTCCTATGAATTATAACTGATTATCTTGTTGATTCCTATGAATTATAACTTGTTTTATGTTGATTCCTATGAATTATAACTGATTATCTTGACTCTAATAAAGTTGATGGCAAAGTTTCTGCTGTGTCTACCAAAAAGGCAAGTCTCCATTAACTTTATCCATTGCTTTATTCTACAGCCTTTCATGTTCTTGCTGGGCTGTTCTGGTTTTGTTTTGCCTTAGTTGGGTGGGTGGTTAGTAGGTTGGCTAGTTAGCTAGTTGACTAGCTGGCTGGTTAGTTGACTGGATTGTTGGCTAGTTGGTTGGTTGGCTGGTTGGCTTGTTGGCTGGTTGTTTCTCAGGAGGGTTATACTCCATAGCCTGGCTGCCCTCAGATGCACAACTTTCCTGCTTCAGCAGTGCTGTAATTATAGGTTTTAAGCCATAAGCTCAGCTACTTTACATTCTTACTCATTTTCTTCCCACTTCTACATACTGATACTATATATCCTTTTATATGTATTTGAGAAACAGAGCAAATATAGATACACGTGTTTTCTCTTTATATTCTACTGCTTAATAAATAATAAAAAGTTATCAGAAATAGGCCTTAATATATCATTGCAAATAATAGGGATTGTAAGATTTTCATGAAAATTCAAAACAAATGCAGTTAAAATTAAGACCAATTTTTATACTATTAAGAAGAAATCAATAGGATGTGCAAAAGGCACAGGATGGTCAAGGCCTTGAAAACAAAAGAGTTGGAAGACCTGAACTTCAGATAGCAGCGTTTTCTGTAGAACCTAACAAACTCTAAATTAGCATAGTATTCTCAGAGAACAGAAAAATAAGCTAACAGACCAGGACAAAGGGGTCAGAAGCAGACCTACAAATACAAGGCCATTTGTGAATATCACAGAATGCATGAGGACCACAGAATACATGGCCTCACTTCTGTGAAAAAAGAACAATATTTAAAATACATGTGGCTAGGCAAACTGGACAGCTTTGTGGGCAGAAGGAGAGAAAAAAAGAAAGGAAGAAAGAACGAAAGCCAGCCACAGTTAGCCATGATGCCCTAGATCACATTACATGCAGAACCCATTTCTAGTTAAACTATAGATCTAACAAAAAAAAATAAAAATAAAAAAAAAATAAAGGACCTTCTTAACATTGGGATACAGATAGATTTCTTAAGCCAAAAGCACAAAAGGACTAATCATAGGTAAGAGAAGAATACATTGTATGTCATTAAATGTAACAATTGTTTATTCTAATTGAGCAGTGGTGGTGCACGCCTTTAATCCCAGCACTTGGGAGGCAGAGGCAGGTAGATTTCTGAGTTTGATACCAGCCTGGTCTACAGAGTGAGTTCAGAACAAACAGGGCTACACAGAGAAACCCTGTCTCAAACCAACCAACCAACCAACCAACAAACAAACAAACTGTTTATTCCTCAAAAGATATCACTAAAAGGTTCAGGCAATGTTGTAGAGTAGAAGAAATTATTTTCAACTCAACTCAGAATGTACATACACAATCAAAAGTCTCAGATCCAGAATTTATAAAGACCAATTTAAGAAAAAGGCAGAAAATTCAATAGGAAAACAAGACCACCACTTAACCAGGCAGAAATGAAACAAATGAGAAAGGAGTAATCAACTTTGCTAGTCATCAAGAAAGCCAGTTATAATGTACAACCAAGCATTATACCTTCATCCCCCCAACACACACACACACACTAAATATAGCTAGAATGAAAGACTGATAATACCAGTGTGACAGTTTGAATAAGATGTCTCCCATAAGTCTCTGGCATTTGAATACTTGGTCTCCAGTCTGTGGCTGTTTGAGGAGGACTAAGAGGCATGGCTTTGGTGAAGGAAGACTCCTGCCATTTTAAGTTAACTTTCTATTCTTCTTGTTTGTAGATTGAGATGTGAGCTCTCAGCTATTGTTCCAGCACCATGACTGCCTGCTGCCATGCTTCCCACCATAATGGTGATAAGACTCCTATATATCTGGAACCATAAGCCTCAAATGGTTCCTTCTATAAGCTGTTTATTTCTATGACAGCGTCTTGCTATGGAGCTCAGACTGGATTTAAACTCATTATGTAACACAGACTGGCATCAAAGTTTTTGCCATTCTCTCGCCTCAGCTTCCCAAGTGCTGAGATTACAGTGTGCACGACAAAACTCAGAACTCATAATAGTTTTAAATCAAACTATTTAAAGTTTGTACCTGGAGGATACTATGTTAAGAAATAAGCCAACCTGAAAATCAGAAACAGAGTAGCATGTCAATGACCAATGAGGATGCTGGACAAGGAGAGTTCATTCCAGCTTTCTAACAACATACATGAAAACTGTCATGAGAGTAGGTCTGAAAGGTTCTCACCACACATACAAAAACAAGTATGTGAAGTGATGCAAGTCTTAATCTGTTTGCCTTAATCACTTTACAATGTGGACATGTCAAAACATTATGTTGGTCAATCCTGTAATACCAGCACTTGGGAAGCTGAAATAGGAAATTCAAGGCCAGCCTGGGTTGCATAGTGAATTTAAAGTTAAGTCTGAGCTACATAGCAAGACTTTTTCTTAAAAAATAGAAAAAAAAAAAACAAACAAAAATCAGAAACATAGTATACATAATAAACATACACATCTTTTTTGAGACAGAGTCTGGCCCAGACTGGCATCAAACTCATAATCCAGCTGCCTCTACCTCCTGAGTACAACACACAAATTGTATTTGTCAACTGCAGCTTAGTAAAGCTTTGAAGAAATCAAACCTATACATGGTTAAAAATAAAAATCCTTTCAAGGTCATTATTTTTAACTTTTTGAAAATTTTTGAGATTATAATTCCAATATTTCTTCTTTTACTTCCCTTCCTTCAGACTCTCCCTTATATCCCTTCCCATTCTTCTTCAAATTCATGGACTCTTCTTTCATTAGTTACTGCATGCAGAGATAGAGACAGAGATAGAGATAGAGAGATAGAGTCTTAAATATAACCTGCCTAGTCTGTATAATGTTGCTTGTATGGGGTTCTTCCTTTCACACTGGACAACCCATTGCTGTGCTCTTCCCTAAGAAAGATCATCTCTGCAGTTCCCAGCTTTCCTCAGTTGCCTATAGTCCTTTGTAAGGTTAAGTGAGGCCTCATGGGCTTTTCCCTGCCCACTTTAGCATGTCCATTGATGTCATTCTTGTTCAGATCATGCTTGGGCAGTCATGTTGTTAAGACTTAATATGGATGTAGCTTCTGACCTTTAGGAGACACAGCCTCACAGCAAACTTCCTGACCCTCTTCTTGTTAAAAATCTTTCCACCCCTTATGCAAGTTCTGTAAGCCTTGGGTTGGGAGTGTTTTGTAGATGTATCCATTGGGACTACGCTCCACAATCTTGCATACTGATTGGTTGTGGTTTTCTGTAGTGATCTCCATGTATGGCAAAGAGAAGTTTCCTTGATGAGAGATAAGTACTACACTTACCTGTGAGTATAAAGACAAATGTTTATAGATTGTGGTTGGTGATTATATTGGTTTAGTAAAATAGTGGTTGTGAATTTCCCTCTAACAACTGTGGATTCACTAGCACTTAGTAGTTAACTAGGTTTCCAGTACCAAGCATGGTTTCTCTCTTGTTGAGCAGGTCTTAAGAACAAGTAGAGGACTGTTGGTTACTGCCAAGGTATGTGTACCCCACTGCACCCTTAGGATAATCTTGCCATGCTGGTTGTTGATGTAGTTCGTGGGCATTATAGCTGGGTAGGACTGTATGCCTCCATTATTTAAAAGCTTACATGGTGCCAGCTGGTTCCATAAAAGCTAGTCCTTAGAAAGGAAGGATCTAGGACATCTGAAGTTCAAGGGTCTCTGGGCCCTGTTTCTGAAGCACATGGTGTCTTCAGCAATATAACTTACCTTCCATCTCTGAAGAGCAATTTTATTTGTATAAAATTGTATATTTTAGGAATGTCCTGCACAGCTCTGGCTAGCAAACTCACAAGAGTGTTTCTCATGCCTGGTATTTGTAAGGTGGTCTTTGACTCTTGGAGGGAGCACCATTAACCCATATAAAAAAAGTTCATTAAAATTACAGATGCTATCAGTTTACGGAATTACATGTATTATAGGTCTCTCCAGATGGAGAGTTAGTAGAACGTTTGTTTCCGGGCAGCGGTCTCAGACACCCTCACTGCCATTTCACCCTCCTTTCACGTTACTTCCCCTCCGGAAGAGCCAGCCTCCTTTCAGATTACTTTTATCCTCCCCCCTCCTTTCCTCCTCCCTTCTTCCTAAAGAGCCCCCTTTCCCATTTCCCTGATCAGATGACCTGTATCCTGCCATTCCCTCTCTACTGTTCCCCAGCGTCTCTACCCTGCAAATGGTTGTTTTACTTTCCTGGTTTCTGTAGTTGCTACAGGTTTTGTACTTGCATCTGAAGATTTGGAGCTAGGAACCTCCAGTGAGAGAATTTACCTTTCATGTATCTTTCTGGGTTACCTTGTTCAATATCATCTTTTCTAGTTTTATCCATTTATCTACAAAGTTCATGAGTTCATTTTTCTTTACATCTGAATAGTATTTCATAGTGTACATGTACCACATTTTCATTATCTATTTTCAATTGAAGGACATTTAAAGTGTTTCTATTTCTTAGCTATTGTAAATAAAGCATTGGTGAAAATGGCTGAGCAAGTATCTACAGAATTAGGTGTCTAGTCCTTTGGATATATCCCAAGAATGGTACAGCTGGATCATGAGGTAGATCTGTCCCCAGCTTCCTGAGGAAACACCACACTAGTTTCCATAGTAGCTATACAAACTCGCACTCCCACTTGCAATCCTCATCAGTATGAACTGTCATTTGTGTTATTGATTTGGCTATTAATTTGGTCATTCAATCTCAAAGTAGTTTTAACTGACATTTCTCTAATGACAAAGGATGTTAAATATCTTTGTTCCTCAGACATTTGTGTTTCTTCTTTTGAGAATTTTCTGCTTAGTTCTGTAGCCCATTTTTAAATCGCACTATTTTTCTTGATGTCCAGGTTCTTTTTTATTTTTAATTCTTTATATATATATTTTATATACTAACCTTCTATTGCAGTGTATCTCAACCGTCCTAATGCTGTGACCCTTCAATACAGTTCTTTATGTTGTGGTGACCCCAGCCAGGAAATTATTTTTGTTGCTATTTCATAACTGTAATTTTGCTAGCTACAGATCATAATGTAAACATCTGATATGCAGGATGGTCTTAGCTGTCTCCTATGAAAAGGTTGTTCAGTTCCTCCAAAGGGGTTGCAACCCATAGGGTTGAGAATCACTATTCTACTGGATATACAAAGATGGTTTCCAATTTTGTAGCAAGCTGCTTTGCCCAAAGGACAATACCATTTGCCAAACTGAATCTTTTCAGCTTCATGAGGTCCCATTTATTAAATGTTGTTCTTAGTGCCTATGTCATTGGTGTTATATTCAAAGTCTTTTCCATGCCAATGAGTTTAAGACTAGTCTCTGTTTTTCCTTCTATAATATCCAGGGTAGCAGGTGATAAATATGGATCTATCTGTATTCTTCTATATGCAGCCATCCAAATGTATCAGTACCATTCAAAGAAGATTCTGGTTTTTCTCCAGTTTGGTTTTTTTTTCCTTCTTCTTTGTCAACAATCAGGTGTCCATAGGCCCTATGTCTAGGTCTGCAATTTGAATGAACTGATCAACATATCTGTTTTAATGCCAATAATATACTGTTTTTAATACTATAGTTTTGTAATACAATTTGAGATGGTGATCCCTCCAGCAGCTCTTTTATCCTTCAGGAAGGTTTAACTACCCTGGCTACCTAACGGAAATTGTCCTTTCCATCTCTGTGAAGAATTGTTTGAATTTGGATTGGACTGCATTAAAACTGCAGTCTGTTTTTTACAGGATGCCTACTTTCACTATATTAATCCTGCCAATCCATGAATCATGAGTGATCTTTCCATCTCTTAATGTCTTCAATTTCTTTCTTTAATGTCTTAAAAGGTTTTATTCTACAAGTCTTTCACTTGGTTGGTTAGTTATCCTGCAATATTTTTCCAGCTATTGTGAAAAGTATCTGACTTCTTTCTCAGTCTGTTTGTCATTTGTATATGAGAAGGCTGGTGACTTTTGTGTGTTAATTTTGTATCCTGCTCCTTTGCTGAAAGTGTTTATCAGCTGTAGAGTTTTCCTGGTGTATTTCTTTTTTAAGGGCATTTTATGTATAAAACTATTTCTGCAAATAGAGATAATTTGACTTCTTCCTTTCCTATTTGTATCAAAGTGATCTTTTAAAATTTTTCATCATAATGAAGGCACATGCCTTTAATCCCAGCACTCGGGAGGCAGGCAGATCTCTGAGTTTGAGGCCATCCCGGTCTACAGAGCAAGTTCCAAGACAGTCATGGCTACATAGAAAAACTCTGTCTCAATAAAAAAAAAAAAAAATCATAAGAAGAAAGGTATATTAATACTAAAAATGAGACCTAAATAATATATTTTATGGGAAAGAGTCTAATTTAATTCTATAAAGAAGAAGATAGATAAAGAAACAAAGAATAAAGTCACCAGTGTCGGCTGGCTGACTGAAGCTCTTCTTTGTCCTTATCCCACACTCATAACTTTATCTCATTGTTTTAAACAATGTTTTTCATTAGGCACAGGCTCCAAGAGGAGCCACAGTTACAGTTAAAAGCATCACTAAGGACTATGTAGGGAAAAATGGAAAGTGACCACAGAATAAAACAATGACTTAGAGACTTTCTGTCTACCACCAGCAGCATGAGACTTTCCACAGTCGCTACTCCATCCACCCCTGCATGCCTACTGAATATGGAACCTATTAACACCACAGAAAAGCCTTGATTATGTAACTGTTGGCTTCCCACAAAACTGGTTATATCAAGGAGTATTTAAAATATATTCTTACGTTTTTTAAATGCTTCATTCTTTTCAAAGGTGAAAGGAATAAAATTAAAATACAAATTCCCTGCTGGGTAAATTCCTATTTTTCTCAAATATGTTCTGGAGCACAGAAGTTAAAATTATATTAGATAATTCGGTAAGATTCTAAGAATCATTTAACAAGTGTAGTTTATGAAATTAACTGCTATATTTCTAACAAAATAAAACCTTCCCAAATATATCATTGTATTCCATTCCCACACTATGACCAAAATTCATCATTTAAAAGTGTTTTGTTTTGTTGCTTTTTGGTTTTGTTTTGTTTTTTTTGTTAATCCCAAAGATGTGAGGAGAAAGACCACTAACTAAATCACCATGGCCAAATTAATTAAAGCAAGGAATTAAATAAAGCAAACTTTTTAAAAAATTTGTGTACACAGGCTGCCTCCCCCTCCTTCAGGAGGTCAGCATTGAACATGGGCAGGGAACTTCTCAATGGGGAATTTGGGAGGTAGGATTACAGGAGCAGCATAACCAAGTAGTCATAACAACTTTTTGAAACTAAGACCTGGTTGCCATTTCCTGGAACAGGCAGTTCAGAACCATTTGTAGTTAGGCTTACAGGTAGGGCAGAGCCCAATCCTTGAGAAGCAACAATTTAACCATAAACAGAAATGAACCTACTTTCTTTTTACTATAAGATGGCTTTCAAGCCTAGGATGGAAGCAGGCTGGTTCATTGGTTTTATCATCAGCCAACTGAAAAATACAAAAAGCTTGAACTCTAAAGCTAATATTTTCTTCATTCCTCCTCTAATTTCATATAACCCCCTTCATCATGAGGTATTCAGTACAAAGTGAAAAAACGTTTATATATATATTCATCTTATTATTTTGACAATCAAGTTTCTATTCATGGACAACAATATATCATAAATTTTTAAAGTTTTTCATTTATTGGGGGGTGGTTACATGTGAAGGTGAGTGGACAACTTGCAGGAGTCAGTTCTCTCCATCAACCTGTGGGTTCCAGGGATTGAGCTAAGAGTGTCAGGCTTGGAAGCAAGCACTTTTACCCACTAAGCCACCTCACCAGCCCCACATCATTAAATTTTAAACTTCTCCCCTGTTTGAAGGACCTATTGTGACAGCTAATTAAGTGCTGTCAGAATGTTCTCATAGTTATAAGGAAAACAAAGTAGAGGTAACTGTTCAAATTATGTCATAGAAAAAACTGATTCCATCTCTGGATTTTACAGGTCTGACTAAAATGTTGTATAAAGAAGCAGAGGATGCAGTGGGGCTGGCTGCCCATAAAGGAACTGAACTACTCAATACCTAAGGAAAGGCAGTAGGCGACCTGTAGGACTCTCTAGGCATCCACTGTGTAAGCCTGGTTTTCCTATAAGTCACAAATCACCTATCTGGTTACTGGAATTTGAGCATTTTTTTAACTCAAGGAAATATTTTTGAATAAAACATTTGCCTAATCCAAGGACAAATAAGAACATGTTGTAAAGTCAGCTTACTATGGCAACCAGCCCTGAGGGTGCTTGTTGGAAACAACAGGACAATAGAAGGAGAGATGGCAATCCTGACTCTCATTTCCATCTCCTATTCTTTTCAAATCCTCCAGAACTTCAGAAAAATACCTTGTCCAGGAAGAGAATATCTGATATACACTCTAAATGAGAAGTTAGAAAGAAGTATTTTTCAACAACAATACTAATATCTGAACTAGTCCTGTAGCTGCTTTGATGCTACCAGAAGCCCTGCACTTGTGGTTCCTCCTCCTGCAACTCAGGTAGCACAGTTAATGAAGCCCAAACCACCACAAAGGCTGTGTGGGAAAGAACTGGAGCCCTTGCAGAGCTGCAGCCATGAGACTCCCACAAATCTTAGATGTACGTCCTCCTCACCATGGAAGTCTTGCTGGGCTAAGCCACTAAACTTGATGGTGGTTTGACAGGGATCAACAGATACAGAAAACACTATCCCTCTCTGTGTCTCACTCCTCTCTTCTGTCTTCTGTCTTGCTATGCAGTTCAGGCTGGCCTCAAATTGGCAAACCTTCCCTGACCCCCAGATGCTGAGATCAAAGGTATCTGAAACCATGCCCAACTAAAACACTATCTTTTAACATTTAGAACATACCATCTCTGTACAGGAGCCCCCAAACAAACTTTTACAAGGTCAATACAATATGGAATTCAGGGTTTATTTATGGAATTCATTATTACTGTGATTTTCAGTATAAAATGGGCATTAGGAGGCTAGAGATGGCTCAGCAGTTAAGAGCACTTGCCTTCCAGAGTTCAGTTCCCAGCACCCATGAGACATCGACGGCTCACAACTGCCTGTAACTCCAGTTTCCAGGGAGCTAACACCCTCTTCTGCCCTTCATGAGTACCCATGCATTTGTCTGTCTGTCTCTCTCTCTCTCTCTCTCTCTCTTTCACACACACACACACAAACACACACACGAGGGGGGAATAAGAAGAAGAATAAATATTTTAAATGATAATTTAAAGAAAAAGTTTATAAAGTTCTCCAACAGTACAGTGATAGATATATCATCTGTCTAGGATTGACTAAGTATAACTCATAAAAAACAGGAAATAAATGAGAAGATTCTTAGTATCTTCATATTCTTATGTGCATCATTAAAATGAGTTGCATAAAATGCACAATGCAAAAATTCATTACATTGTCTAGACATCATTAATTTTTAACATCTTAATGTTTCAGAAAAAGATATATGTGAAAGACTATAAAATCCATATCTCAACCCATACTATCTTAAAAGATGAATATACAGATAGTTTTCAAATGTTAATACTTTCCCAAGGAATAATTTCTTTTATTTTGATGACAGAACCCAGAGCACAATTTTATATAACACTTTTAATTAAAAATCTGAATTTTGAGACTTAAAAACTCTTTCAAAATCTGAAAAGAGGAGATAATCTCAAAAGATTTGGAAACGATATAATAAAACTACCCCAAAAAATATGGTTTTCTGCCACCAGGAAACCACAAATCATCAACCTCTCAGTATGAAACAGATGCTTGGGGTTTTGTTCTTGATACAGAGTTCCATGTAGCCCAAGCTGCCATCAAGATCCCTGTGTAACTGAGAATGAACCCCCTGTCTCCACCTCCCAAGTGCTTAGGTTGCAAATGTGCACCACCACACCAGGTTTCTTTCAGTTTTGTACATGCTGTGCAGATACTCCAGCATCTAAGCTATGCTCCCAGCTCTAGAATGATTTCTAGAACAAAGCTAAACCCTGAAGCATGTGCTATTCTCATAGCAACAGGAAGTGCTCATTTCAACATCTGCATGACTCTCTCACAAAAAAATTGGTCAAGAAACTGAAGTAGTTTCAGAAAGGCTGCGTGGATGCTCACTCAGAGAGAACATCTTCAAAGAATCTGACAGACATCCAAGGAACAGAAGTGCGGTCCGGTCCTTGAGAAAACTTGACATAAAAGTTAGAGGCCGGACATGCTCTGGTCTACTGTCAGTCCACGTTATTTTGCTCTGTTATTTTGCTGTGTTACATTTGCTGTTACTTGCTCACTGGCTTCTTAATTAAAGTGCTATTGTTATAGCCCAGAGTGGCTATTCTATCATCGTGTCTACAAGCACTTCCACATCAAACCTATGTGCCTCAATGTCCCAATTCTAAACTCTAATTTCCTATATTGGGCTGAATACAACTCCTTGCCATCCCAGAGACTAGCTCCCCGGAACAGATGTTTAACCATGATCCAAAAGTTGAGACCAAGGTAAAGACTTGGGTAGATAAAAGTGTGTTTACAAGAGTCCTTTAAAGTATAGAAATAGTAAACATATCTAGTATCTGTGTAAATATAATAACCTGGAAAAATTTAACAGGATACAATACTTCTATTAAGGACACCTTTTAGAACTTTCCTTAGCAACCAATGTTTCACAGAAAGAGTTCACATTAGGTTTGAAATTAGTAAAACTTCAAAGTCTTCAAAAAAGCAAAACAGCCAGCGTCCAAACAGATCAGTATTTTCTTATACTTACCTCGTCATAGTTTTAACATTTAAGTCACAAGATGGCCTTGTTGTTGGCTCACACATAATAGGTACATAAATACTTGTTTCATGAATGAAAAAATAAACATTTTTTTTTTTTACTAATTTGGGGCATGGATTCTGGTTTCAGGCTAGCCTCCAATTTATGGTCTTCCTGCCTCTACCTCCCAAGTGGTGGGATTATGGGCTCAAGCAACAACATCTGGTTTATGTTGCGCTGGGGAGCAAGCCCAGGCTTCATGCATGCTCAGAAATCACTCTTCCAAATGAACCATATTCCAGCCCCATTCCCAGTTTTAATAGTGCATTTGCTTCATTAACTAACCATCCCAAGATATGTGACATCATTGCATGCAGTAAGAGTGATCCTAAAAAAAAGAAAGTGTGCATACACATGTGTGCGCGCGCACACACACATGCCTGCAATATATGTGACAGTCAGAAAACAAGTTGCTAGAGTCAGTTTTCTCTTTCCACCATGTGGTTTCAGGAAATTGAACTCAGGTCACTAGGCTTAATGGCAAGTGTTTTTCCCGTACTGAGTCCTATCACCAGTACAGGAATTTCATACTAAAGAAAATGTAGGGATCATTATTAGAGACACATAAAGTCATCCAACAATAAATGTTAGTGTAATAGCAGTAAATGATTTACCCAAATTGGGTATAGTCTGAGGGTGGGAGGTGTAAAAGTAAGTAAATATTCATGTTAAAAATCCGTATCATTGTATAGTTAATATAGAAATTGAATAGAGTTTTATGCTGATGAGAGATTCAGATA
This sequence comes from Rhynchomys soricoides, assembly GCA_019843965.1. Taxonomy (NCBI): domain Eukaryota; kingdom Metazoa; phylum Chordata; class Mammalia; order Rodentia; family Muridae; genus Rhynchomys; species Rhynchomys soricoides. The sequence goes on along the minus strand of JADRCH010000093.1, from coordinate 5,871,610 downwards.
AGACATGAGATCTTTATTTGATAAAATAGGAAAAATGTCAAGGGAGAAGCATTAACTGTAAAGATTGATTCCCAGAAGATGGCAATGGTGATGGCCCAAGAGCACACAATAGAACAATGACAATGGGATGGAGTCGATGGAAGCCAGGCTTTCACTGAGCTCTAATGGGGGGAAAACTTAAAGCAACTTAAGTTGGAAGTACATTTACAATTATGAAGGTTTATTAGCTACTTTTCTGTTGCTGTAATAAAACACTGTGACCAACACAACTTATAGGAGGGGTTTATCTTGGTCTTATAGTTCCAGAGAGATAGCAGTCCATCACTATCATGGCAGGGAACATGGCAGCAGGTAGGCGGGCCTGGCACTGGAGCAGTAACTGAGCCCTCAAATCTTGATCCAAAAACAGGAAGCAGAGACACTGGGAACCAATCCAATCTTTTGAAATCCAATAAGGCCACACCTTCTAATCCTTCCCAAACAATTCCAACAAGGGACCAAGTATTCAAACATATGAACCTACAAGGGGACCATTCTCATTCAAACCACTACAGAAGGTAAAAAAGAATGCACTGTTTTTGTAATATTACTGTACTACTGTAAAATGTTCATGTTTAACTTTCTCATCAACAAACTAATACACAATGATTCCTAACATGATGGTTCATAACTCTTGGCCTCATTATGTATGTACATTTATATCCCGGCATGCAATGATTATATATTAATCAACATTTACTTAAGAAAAACACTATTTTATAAGAATGGCTAACATCATTAAATGGACTCATACTTTTTTTATGTTATTGGCTCTAAGCAGAGAAAAGTCCTTTAAACTTAAAAGGACTTTTCAGTTTCTTTTAAACTATCCCACAACTTGCTTTAAGTAGTGCTTAACTACTGTAAGTACTACTCTCCAGTAAAGAACTTCCTTCCTTTTTTCTTTTCTTTTCTTTTTTGTTCTTGCCAGAAGACTTCTTATCTGATTAAGTAGCTGCCTTCCCATTTGCTAATCAAATAAACTATGAACTATCCAGAGAAAAATGTTTTGCTTTTTTTTATTTCTGTATATGTTGGGGAGGTTGCTCTCAGAGTGAGAAAAGGGCATCAGAGTCCCCTGAACTGGAGGTATAGGTGGCTGTGAGCCAGTAATGTGCATGCTGGCAACCAAACTAAGGTCTCTGGTAGAGCAGCAAGCGTTCTCAACTGCTGCCATTTCTCCAGTCCTTGCTTTTCATTTCTGAAGGAGCTATAGTATTCACCTAAAAGCACAAACCTCCAGAAAAAAACACACTGAGAATTCTATTACCAGAGCCAATTATTTATCATTTTACTTTATTATGTATTTACTTTCAGCTTTTTTTGTGTGGCCCAGGCTGGCCTGGAGCTCATGGTGTCTGTTGCCTCAGCCTTCCAAGTGCTGGTATTACAGGACTACAAGTGAGCATCACCATGCCCAGTTCATAATTTTATTATTTTAAAAATATTTTACTTCCAGTTGTTCTTGCTTCATTGGGTGGTTGAGACAGGGTCTCACTATGTAGGCTTAACTGGACTAGAACTTGCTATGGCAGGCCAGGCTGATAACAAACTCACAGAGATACACCTGCCTCTACATCCTGAGAGTGTGCCCCCACACCGAGCTAATGTAATGTCTTTAAATACAAATTATGTAACCATTTTGGGTTTGAGATGTAGCTCAGTTAGGAGACTGCTTGCTTGGCATGCATGAGCCCTGGTTCTGTCTCCAAAACCACAAAACAATAAAAATATAAATATAAAATATAAAATTAGGTAACAATTTTAGAGCTTAAAATTGTGTTAGTAATTATAGAAAAATAGGCTGAGATATTATTAGCACAAATACATACAGTATCTAATAAATATCTGCTGAATAAAGGAGTAAAGTTCACCCATCACAGTGATGCTTGTCAAATTTGCCATCTGCTGTCCACCGCCACAGCAACTCCAAGAGCCTGCACTTTATTGTCTCTGCAGTTGCTCATGTAGCCTCCTGCTCCTGGACTCCTCCCTTGTGCAGTGCATCATGCATGCTACCATACTGATCTTCCTGAACCATCATGCTCCTTCAGATGCGACCATCATATCTCGGGCCCTCCACATCAAACTCACCCTACAAGACAAGGCGTCAGTCATCTACTTCTCTCAACTTCCCTCATCCACTGCAGCCTCGGTGTGACAACTTCTCTCTGCTCTGTCTCCCTTTTGCTTGTCAGCTTTTTACAGTCTACCCAGAAAGAACTCGGGGCTCATGCTGATGAGGTGTGAGTGTGCAAGGGGAAATGTTAGGGGAGTGTCATGTATCTGTGAACCTCCAAAGCCCCTCTGAAAGGCAAGGGGGACTGATGGGCTGATATATGTAACCACTTAGAAGACCTCTTACTAGAAATAAAATTATGTACTTCATTAAACATAAGAAACCATAAATAACATTTTCAAGTATACTCTTAGGCAGAAGTCTGCCAAGATTCTTTCCAAAATATCTGTATCATCTTTCACAAAATGTAACTGTTGTACATGTTAGGTGATTCAAGTGTTATCTCAATCAAACGAACTTCATTTAGCTCTAATGATGAAGACATAAAAATCTTAAAGGCCACTGACAGATTTTAAGAGGTTGCTAAAAAAAGTGAGCTACAAACATTATCTGAAGAGCACTCATTGTCATGACTATTGTGTAGCTGCACAGTCGTTAGGAATGCTTTTCATACATTTACTAGACCAGAGCCTCAGGCTGACAGTTCAGTCACTCAATCCCGGTCTAGCTCATGCAATTTATTCAGACTATAGGCTGATAGCACCAGAGTAGGAACAAAGAAAGAGGCTATGAATAGGCAATAAAAGATAGCCAGGGGGTAGTGTTAAGGGCTGACTTGCAATGTTTATAGCTGCAAAAAGTCAACATTACTATATATTCAAATTGCAACATTAATAATTCAACAAGCCCTTGATTGCTTACTGAGCATAATGTAAGGCTTTTCCACTACTTTGCACTATTGGCAAAAAGACTGTAAGGTCTGCTCTCTGTCCGCCCTTCAGAAGCACACCATGCAGGTGGCTAAGAAAGAGAGGGGAGTGCGTGAAGAAAGAAACCAACCGATGGAGTACCGGCCATGTGGTGAGCTAATTACAAGTGCTTAGCACCAGTATCAAATGTTGATCTGTGTGTGTGTGTGTGTGTGTGTGTGTGTGTGTCTGGCATACTAGTATACACCTGTAATCCCAGTACTTAGCAAGAGGACCCTATCTAAAACATAAAAAATGTTGGCCTTCTTTAAAAAGCTTATTGAAAGCACTAGAGTGGTTATACTTATTTTTATATTTATGATATTTATCATTTTAAAAACATATTTTAAGATTTTAAGTGTTCATTTAAAGATAAAATGTTATGCCTATTCTATGTCAATATAAAACAAAAATACTATTGAGATGAGTGGCATTGTTTCATATTTTTGCAAACTTCCTTAATGTTTTCGCGTAACAGAAAACAGGTGGATCCTCATAAACACTTTTGATTGCTGTGTAGTTCAAGTGGCCTCCAATTCTCTATAAAATTCATGCTGGCCTTAAATTCACACCAAACCTCTGCCTCAGCCTCCTGAGTGCTGAGATTTACAGGCATAAGCAATATGCCCAGCTTTGCTTTATTGTATTTCTCTTTTAGTCTGTGCCTCCACATAGCCCAGGCTAAAACTAAAACATTTTTCCTGCCTTAGCATCCCAAGTGCTGGAATTACAGGTATACTAAACTGACATGATTATTTTCTTTTTATTAGGAGGGGAGGGAGGGAAGGAGAGAGGGAGGGAGGGCGACAGACAAAATAGGGGGTGGATAGATCTAGATAAACAAGAGGGCCATAGAAAGGACATAGTAGAGTACTGGAGGGCAGGTCTTCAGTTAGGACTCAGACCTGACACTTACCTGCATAAGATTTTAGGGAAAGCCTTGGTTTCAGTGTTTTCCTCAAGTTGTAAGAAAGGAAAAGGCCTACAGAAGCTGCACCATTAGTTAGGGCTTAGCTCATTGGTAGCATGTTGCTTCTATAAGCTTAGTAACTGTGCAGCTGAAGGCTCAATTCTTAGCATAAAAAATAAAATAAAATAAAACACATCACTAGTACTTACCAGGCTCACATACCCACAATAAGGATGCTCCAAAGATGCACAGATTATGACACAAGTTTTATGCCAAAATCAAGTAAGAAGTTTTACTTTCTCACCCATCAGAGTTGTTGCTTTTTCTTTGTTAAATGATCACAGTTACTTTCAGAAGTCTAGTAAACTGCCTCCACATGATGAAAGAACTCCTTTGTACATATTCAAAACTAGGTTTTCAGCAAGGAATCTGTAAAATCTGACTAAACACAGCACTATTTGAATATGACTTAATTTTTAAAATGCTAAAAAATTTTTACACAGCTTTACATAAGCATATAGCTAAAGCATTTAACGAAAAATCGATAAATGGTTGTGGCAACTTAGTATGCTTGGTGACCAGAGGATACCAGAGGGTATCCCAATCATCAAAGAAATGGTCATGAGCCTAAAGACACAGTGTGCTACCTCTGCTGGCTGTACCACGGGCAGAATAACACAGATAATACAGAGCTGCAGCTGTAATGCAATTAGCTCAAATTAGCATCATTCTAGAAAGCACTGCACTGGGTCTTCCATTTTCTACCTTGAAAACACAACCAGGTATGTTGGATTCGGCTCCTGGGCCCTTGCGAACATAAAAGCCCATAAACACCTTATCTTGGTCAAACCAAAGAAATTCAAACTAAAAATTTAGCCACTTACCACCACAGAGGAAGCAAATAGCTACCTCACTTATCTGCCATATGTTGCCTAGAAGAAACATAAAATGTTTGGGGGGGAAGAGGTTCTTATGAATAAGCAAATGACAAATAACGGGATTTGAGATGTTGCTGCATGCAAGCATATAAGCCATCTACATTATTTCTCAGAACTGTAGTAACAAAGTAGTACAGACTTTGTGAATTCAGCACAGAAACTTACACTCTCAAGGTGCTCCAGGCTAGAATCTGAGATCAAGGTAGGTTCCTGCTAAGAGCCAGGAAACAGGAATCTGCCTCCGGCTTTTCTCTCTGGCATGAAGGTAGCTGCCGTCTTCACATCCCATCCCTCTTTAACTGTCTTGTCCAAAGTTCTAGTTCTTTCAAGAACTCTGGCCATACTGGATTAGTGGCCACCTTAACGGCCTAATTTTTACGTTAATTACCTCTGTAAAGATTCTACCACCATGTCCAATTTTCTGAGGAACTGCCAGACTGATTTCCAGATAGGTTGTATGAGCTTGCAATCCCACCAGCAATGGCGGAGTGTTCCTCTTTCTCCACATCCTCGCCAACATCTGCTGTCACCTGAGTTTTTGATCTTAGCCCTTCTGACTGGTGTGAGGTGGAATCTTAGGGTTGTTTTGATTTGCATTTCCCTGATGACTAAGGATGTTTAACATTTCTTTAGGTGCTTCTCGGCCATTCGATATTCCTCAGTTGAAAATTCTTTATTTAGCTCTGTACCCTATTTTTGATTTGGTTCTCTGGAGTCTAACTTCTTGAGTTCTTTGTATACTTTGGATATTAGCCCTCTATCGGATGTAGGATTGGTAAAGATCTTTTCCCAATCTGTTGGTTGCTGTTTTGTCCTATTGACAGTGTCCTTTGCCTTACAGATGCTTTGCAATTTTATGAGGTTCCATTTGTCAATTTTTGATCTTAGAGCATAAGCCATTGGTGTTCTGTTCAGGAACTTTCCCCCTGTGCCCATGTGTTTAATTAAGACTCTTCCCCACTTTGTCCTCTATAAGTTTCAGTGTATCTGTTTTATGTGGAGGTCCTTGATCTACTTGGACTTGAGCTTTGTACATGGAGATAAGAATGGATCAATTTGCATTCTTCTACATGTAGATCGCCAGTTGAACCAGCACCATTTGTTAAAAATGTTGTCTTTTTTTCCACTGGATGGTTTTAGCTCCTTTGTCAAATATCAAGTGACCACAGGTGTGTGGGTTCATTCCTAGGTCTTCAATTCGATTCCATTGATCTTCCTGCCAGTCTCTGTACCAATACCATACAGTTTTTATCACTATTGCTCTGTAATACAGCTTGATGTCTGGGATGGTGGTTCCCTCAGAAGTTCTTTTATTGTTGAGAATAGTTTTAGCTATCCTGAGTTTTTGTTATTCCAAATCAATTTACAAATTGCTCTTTCTAACTCTCTGTAGAATTGATTTGGAATTTTGATGGGGATTGCATTGAATCTGTAGATTGCTTTTGGCATGATGGCCATTTTAACTATATTAATCCTGCCAATCCATGAGCATAGGAGATCTTTCCATCTTCTGAGTTCTTCTTCAATTTCTTTCTTCAGAGACTTGAAGTTCTTGTCATACAGATCTTTCACTTGCTTGGTTAGAGTCACACCAAGGTATTTTATATTATTTGTGACTATTGTGATGGGTGTCGTTTCCCTAATTTCTTTCTCCTGTTTATCCTTTGAGTAGAGGAAGGCTATTGATTTGTTTGAGTTAATTTCATACCCTGCCATTTTGCTGATGTTGTTTATTGGGTTTACGAATTCTCTGTTGACAGCAGATGCTGGGGAGGATGTGGAGAAGGAATACTCCTTCATTGCTGGTGGGATTGCAAGCTGGTACAACCACTCTGGAAATCAGTCTGGCGGTTCCTCAGAAAATTCGACATAGTATTACCTGAGGACCCAGCTATACCACTCTTGGGCATATACCCAAAAGATGCTCCAACATATAACAAGGACACATGCTCCACTATATTCATAGCAGCCTTATTTATTATAGCCAGAAGCTGGAAAGAACCCAGATGTCCTTCAGTAGAGGAATGGATACAGAAAATGTGGTACATTTACACAATTATTACTTACTCAGCTATTAAAAACAATGACTTCATGGAATTCTTAGGCAAATGGATGGAACTAGAAAATATCCTGAGTGAGGTAACCCAGTCACAGAAGAACACACATGGTGTGCACTCACTGTTAAGTGGATATTAGCCCAAAAGCTCAGAATACCCAAGATACAATTCACAGACCACATGAAGCTCAAGAAGAAGGAAGACCAAAGTGTGGGTGCTTCGGTCCTTCTTAGAAAGAGGAACAAAATACTAACAGGATCAAATATGGAGGCAAAGTATAGAGCAGAGACTGAAGGAAAGGCCATCCAGAGACTGCTCCACCTGGGGATCCATCCTGTATACAATCACCAAACACTACTGTGGTTGCCAACAAGTGCTTGCTGACAGGAGCCTGATATAGCTGTCTCCTGAGAGGCTCTGCCAGAGCCTTACAAATACAAAGATGGATTCTCGCAGCCAACTATAGGACTGAGAGTGGGGTCCCCAATGGAGGAGTTAGAGAAAGTACTGAAGGAGCTGAAGGGGCAACCCCATAGGAAGAACAACAATATCAAACAACTAGAATGCCCCCCCACCCCCCAGAGTTCCCAGGGACTAAGTCACCAACCAAGAAGTACACATGGGGGGACCCATGGCTCCAGCCGCATATGTAGCAGAGGATAGCCTTGTCAGGCATCAATGGAAAGAGAGGTCCTTGGTCCTATGAAGGCACCATAGATGCCCCAGTGTAAGGGAATTCGAGGGTGGGGAGGCAGGAGTGGGTGGGTGGGTGGAGGAACACCCTCACAGAAGAAGGTAGAGGGGAGATGGGATAGGGGGTTTCCAGGAAGGGGGGAAACCGGGAAAGGGGATAACATTTGAAATTTAAATAAAGAAAATATACAATAAAAAAAAGAGAGTTTTATTGAAGGAGCTAGTTGTTGAGACTTCCATAAATATTTCAGAAGGGGACACAAGTCCACCCATAGCAGCACTGAAGCTATAATCAACCAGGATACAACAATCAACCTGGCTCTTCTTTTCTTGTATTAATGCTTAAATATCATTCACTTATTCATATTTATTAAATGTCCACTAGGTCCTACTTGCCACAGAAAAGGGTATGACCTAGCAACTGACTTAAGGGATTCACAGTCTATTAATGGAGACAGTAAACCTAAAACAGCAGAAGCAAGTATTCATTTATCCCTTTTGAATAAATCAAGATGAATCAGGGTGTAAGCAATGAAAAAAACAATAAAAGCAAATGCTCATTATATAGATTTAAGAATAGAAAAGAAAACACAAAGTAAGTATGTTCCAACCATTTTGCTATCACTCCCTGTCCTTTCTCTTCGCAAACATTACAGCATACAAAAAAACAGTCTTCAAAGCATACTTGTTTTAACTTCTTAAAGCCTTTTGCATTTTAAGTGGCAGTTTTCACTGCTAGGGACAAAAGCAAGAAGGAAATGTCAAGAGAACCAAATTCCAATTAACTCGTGGGTTGAAGCTTTGGAGTGAGTCACTGCCCTTTAATAAGTTGGAATGGGATTTAACCATTAGAGAAGTCAGCCAGTGGGGCCCAGATGTTCAATGGAAAATGTTGAGCAATGAGGCAATACAGTGAGAAAATGCAAGGAAACACTGTTAATGGCATGAATGCCTACTAACAAGACATAATTTTAAGACACTACAGATCTAGGCTGTCAATGTAGCTTAGGGGTACAGCACCTGCCTAGCATGTGAAAGGTCCTCACCCTAGATTCAGTCTACCATGTCAGTAGAAGATAGGAGACAACAGATCAGAAACTTGGTGGTGGATTATCACTAATACAGATGTTTGTCTTAACAGTTATAGTAATCAAAGCGCTATGACTGTGTTGACTGGCAGAACAGTCAATTTGGTTTAGTAGACACTTAAGTATAAAATAATTAAAAATATCCTCCAATAATATTAAGTTTTATACTAATATAACAAAATGTTGCTTTATGGCTGAGTAGGAAGCTAAGCAAAAGTTTTTATCGTGGCCCCACCCAAAGTACTTGAAAGTTCTATAAGGATTACTACTCGCTAAAGTATTTTAAGCATTTCTTTCTCAACTATGTGTTGTTTCTGAAGGAAATGTTTTTAAAATAATTTTTTTTAAGTCTGCTTGGATATTTTTACCAATAATTAATTCATAGCTGGTGGAATTCCAATTCAATAAATCAGATTATATTATAATTAATTATTGGAATTAAGTCTATAATATAGTGCCATGGAGAATTTCTGCTCCAGTTACTATTTTACAGCTAAGTCAGTCTTATTCCCATGATGATGCTGACCTTTCTAAGGAGTGAACTAATACTGCAGAACATATTTGTAGAAAACATAGAGAAAACAAGTTTTACTCTTATTTTTCTTAGTCTTTCTTGGCTGGTCCTTTTTTTTTTTAATCTTCTCAACCTAGCATTAACTAATAACTGGCACTCTGTAGAAGCTCAAGAAAAGATGAGTCTATAAGGTAACTCTTAGGAACTCTACCACTTGAACAGCTGAGAATGCGGTCTGGCGGTTGGAAGACCGACTAATCCAATTCCAGTGCTGTTTCCACCCTAAGGCATTCTCTACCAACACCATCGAAGCAGGCTCATCTACGCCTCCAGCTGCTTGCCATCAGCTGCTCCCTTAATCAACCCTGTTCCAGCTAACTTTGGTTTCAACATAAACTCCCCACAGCCTTATAGGTAGCAAGTCAGCCAGCTCTTCTCCAGGTTCATGCTTTAATTTTGCACCAGGTTTCCTCCTTCTATGCTGAACTTCTTTCTACCTTGACCTCACAGATAATAACACTCTGGTTTTTATCATCTATGTGACTGTTTTCTGTTTCCTACGTACTTCTAGCAGTCTGTTTGACTTGCATGTTTTAGGTTCTGCTTCTTGCTCCACCCATTTCTAAACCACTGTTACCTTCCTCTCTATTCCCTCAGTAAGGACAACCTCATGCTTCATAATTACCCAGAATGGTCTCCCCTCTTCTTAATTATGTGTGCTTCTTTGAGGACAATGCTGTCACTCTGCCTACCACTCTGTCTGCAACATCCACCAACTAACAAATCACTGTGAACGTTGACATTCAAGTCAAAAGAATAAGTAGTACTTCCAACTAGTTCAGAGATGTCAGAGTGGCAACTTTCTAGAGCAGATGGGGATAGGCAATCTGTGGATACTGATCAGAATCAATGCTCTAAACTCTTAATTTATAAGTTCAAAGGGGGGCAGTTAAGAAAGTTCACAATTGTTTGCCCAGCTTAAGCACTTTTAAAGCTTACATTCTTCTCTTAAATTTCCTAGCCTACACATTATATCATTCTATTCTTTTTGTTTTATGTTGCCCAGACTGGTCTGATAGGCTCAGGTACTAGCTCCCACCTCAGCCTCCAAACTAGCTGAGACTGACTACAGACATTTGTCATAGTGCCTGGCCCTTACACAGACATAAACAAAAATAAATATGAATCTTCCAATAGCTAAAACTCAACATGACTTTCATAGTATAAATTTAAGAACTCATACAGAGGGCTTATTAAGTCAACTACAAATTACTGAATAAATTTTTAGCATTAGAATAAGAAACTATTAATGTTCATCAAGTAATCAAAAGATTCATTGTTCAAGAAAACACCAAACAAACTTAACATTTACTACTGAATGCTACCCTGACACAAAGCTTGACGAGAACAGACATTTGGACCACAGTGAAAAAGCACTGTTTTCCAAACTCACAGATCCCTTATGTACAATTCTTTTACAGTAACATTCTTAGCAACATACAAACAGGAGCAGGGACCCAACAAGTCTGGACCTTAAGCTTTAGTTTTGTCTGGACACATGTTTTAAACTGTTAAACATGTAGTGCATGTTTTAGACAAATCAGTCTTAAGCTTCCATCCCGCCTCACCCACATCAGTCATCTACCCCCATCACTGTATTAGGCAATACTCAGTAAGACTAGCAGAAGGGACACTATCAGCACAGAAGAGACCAGGAGTCATTATGATGGGACTACCAAAAGTAGAATTATACAAAGAAGAGAAACAATATGATTTCACATAAGTGATTATATTTATTTTTCAGTAATAAGAAAAGCAAGACGTGTCCAGTCAGGAACATGCTAGGGAACTGATGTGACACACAGGGACTAGGCCAAGTGCTTACTACATGAGGACCTGAGTCTGTTTCCAGCACACCCAAGTAAAGACTGGCATGACTGAGACCTCAGTGCTGGAGGTGGAGACAGGAGGATCTCAAGGGCTTTGTTGGCCAGCTAGTCTAGCCTAATTGACTAGCTGCAGGTTCAGCTGACTCAAAAAACAACAAAGAGAATGACTAAAAAAGCCAACCAATGCTGACATCTAGCCTACGGGAACATATGCAACACACAGACAATAGAAGCTGTGATTTTAGACAAAAAATTGGGTTTCAACTAAACTTAACTTTAGCTGAGACTTAACATCTGAGTGTCAAATTTTTACTGTAAAATAGGAATGATAATCCCTGTTTCATAAAGTTGTACAATTACTTAAAGTATTTAGAAAGGATGTAAGTCCAATTTGAGATCTCCACAAACTGCAAGGAAGACCTCATATTTATATAGTTAAACTATTGCAAACCTGCCAAGAGCATAGAGAAAAAAAAGCCCCTTCAAGTCTACTGAGACGTCTACTACAACCACCCATCAAAAGGTTAAAACAGTGGCACATGGTCATCTCAACATACATTCTGAGGACATGGGATCAGATTTAATATCTCACCTCAAAAAAAGGGAAAAGGACAGAAGAGCATTTAAAACACAGATCTTAAGTGAAAATTTTGAACGTCTGTTTCTTGTGCACTTAGGATTGTCTTCTTGGGATTGTTTAGCCTACCACAGGGCTCATCACTGAGGAAGACTTATTCACCCTCTCTCAAACACCCACTAATGCCTGTAGATAGTCTTACATTGAATAAACCTCATGAGAATTCCCCCATCCACACTGACATGTCAATTGGTGCAGTTATTTTTTGGTCTGGTTTAGGAAACCATATTGTTGCGATTTCCTGGTGCATACAGGAGATTTCCATCATATATGGAAGACACTGACAGCAGACATTCCAGCTCTACCCTCTGACCCCTAGCAATCTTCCCACCTTCTCTTCCATGGTGTCCTCTCAGCCATAAGTGTGAGGATGTGCTGAGATGCATTAACTGGGGCTAAGCACCCCATAGTCAATTTAAGCAGAATTTTCAATTGCTAAATGTCCTTTCTCCATTCAGATAGGCAGCCTAACTCTGGAGGACTAAAAGGACATCCTGGCAGCACTTGAATTTCAAAAAGAAGCAACAAACTGTTAATTGCCACCCACCCAACCACCCCCAAAAAGCATTCTATATTGATGCTAAGGATCTTAGGCTCCACAGAAGGGATTCTTCTGAAAGACGCCTGTTCTCACAATATTAGGATGCTCTCTTAACTTTTTTGAGGACCTCTAAAAGGCACTTTAGAAAACCAATCTTGGTACTACTACTAAGTGCCTATTTTAACAAAGAAATACCCTGTCTTTATTGTCTTGTTCCTTGTTATAGGTGCTGCGTTCAGAAATGTATTTCTTACTGGTCAACTTTCTCTCCAGCTCCCCAAGGTCTAAGTGTGAACAATCGCCTCATTCCCACCCCCAAATGTTTTACCTTGACTCTGCTCTCTTTCTTCATGCATGCACAAACAAACATTAAATTCTTTCAACCTATGTGGTGGGCTTTTTATAGAAGAATTATTTGACATGTTTGAGTGTTTTGTCTACAAAATGTGTGTGTGAACTACATGAGTCCCTGGTGCCTCTGAAGGTCAGAAGAATGCATCAAATCTCCTGGAACTGGAGTTAAGAATGGTTGTGAATAGCTACAACCATGTGTGTGCTAGGAACCAAACCAGGGCCCTCTTCCAGAACAAGTGCTCTTAATCGCGGAGCCAGTTCTCCAGCCCCTCAAGTGAATCTTCAACCATGTCCACACATTAAAAATATCTAGGAAATCAATAATATCTTTAAAAATGTAAACTTCTACAGGCAAGCATCCTATACCAACAGAAATTAAGTGTTCCCTGGGAATCAGAAGGAAACATTACAAAAGATACAAAACAAATTTTAGGAGATAATGTATGGCTCATTACTTTAATTGTGGTAATGATTTTATAAATATAAACATATTGAGCATTAAATGGCACAATTGAAATATGTATAGATTTTAAGATGCCAATTATACTTCAGAAAGTTGTTTAAATAAGTGCTGGTGTGTAGGTCCTATCCTGCCCTTCTTCTGAGAGTAAGAAAGTTTAAGTTCTGCAAAAGATCCTATATGTGTGGCCAAGACAGAGAAGTGACATTCCATAGCCAGCATTTTCTCCTTTCTTTTCCTTTCTTCAAAAGCCTCACTCACACATCTCTATTTTATTGCCACAAGCAATCTGATGACTGGTTTCTGAGCTATACTCTTAAAAGTCACTTATGAAGATTTCTTAGGCTTGATTACAAAATAAATAATAGGCAACAGGATGCTGAATAAGAGTGCCCTAGAAGGTATGTTTCAACTTATTGTCAAAATTACACTGTTCGTTTTAAAAATGCAACCAAAAGGGATTTTATAAAATAGAAGAATCAAAACAAACAAAAAAAGAGAAAAAGAAAAGCAGGGTCCTTCGATATGGCTCAAGTGGTAAAAGCACTTGGCTCTAAGCCTGGTGACCTGATAGGGTAGGCATCCACAAGGTGGAAAGAGACTGCAATTACATGCATCCTAGCACACATGCACATGCATGCATGCGCATACACATAAACACACACACACACACACACACACACACACCTCTTTTTTTTTTTTAAATTATTTTTCAAAAGGAAAGACAATAGGAACTGTTCGCTGACCCAACCCATTTCCCACCCGGCATTCATATCCAGAAACTGATGCTACTGATTATTAACAGGATTTCTAATCTGTTTCTGGAATAATGTTAATAAAGCAAATGACTGTAAAATGAGTCAATTGTAGAATCTGTTTTCTAAATACATGCAGGGCTTTCCCCTTGCTACTAAAGTGATATTATCTGAAGACTTGACTTTTTGATGCTACTCCTGACAAGCCTTTTTTCTTTCTTGTCCTTCCTTGTACTTCAAAACGTCGTACAAAGATTCATCCTGTAAACCTTAAAATGTATTCACCTAAAGGGGAAAAGTGCTCACAATGATGGGGAGTGGGGGTGGGGAGAGGCTGGTGCTTTGGCCACAAAGCAGTCTTAGGAAAACACACCTCCCAGAACTATCGCACTGTTTCAAGGTTACTCTAATCTTTGTGGCTTTATGTAGATAAAAGTTGTAACAAACTGCAACGCGTGGCATGACCACAGGGCTGGCACATCTCCTGCAAAACCTAACCGGGTTACCCAAAGGACACCCACTTTACAGAAAGCCAGTGTTACCCTGCAGGCAACCCAGTAGCAGTCTCTGGGTAGTAGCAGCACTCCCCCTACCTGGGCAGCAGAGCTGCTGCCCAAGTGCAATAAGCGTTTTATCCCAGAAGCGATTCAGTGCAGTGCAAAACCACTAGGACCAAATTTAAATCCTTCAGGAACCTCTAAACACTAATAAGGTACAAAGCAAACACATGCACGCTGCAGGGCAAGGACCCAGTTTTGCCGAAGCGTGCAAACCTGGGGTATTTTCTTGCAAAAAAGAAAAAAGGAAGGAAGATAGGAAGGAAGGAAGGAAGGAAGTTAGGAAGGAAGGAAGGAAGGAGAGAGAGAGAGAAAAAAAAAAGAAAAGAAAAGAAAGAAAGGAGAAAAGGCTTACAAAAAAACCCGTTCCGTGGAAAGAAAGCCCTGACGATCCTCGAGGGCGGTCACAGCAGCCGCAGAAGAGGCAGAACTCCAGGGTCCAGAGCGGCGCAGGCAGAAGAGGAGCTCTCCTGGTGGGTGATGGACAGACCGGGCTGGAACTCCGAACCCCCAGCCCCACGGAATTCAGGACCCGAGCGAGCACGGCTCTGAAGAGCACCGGGTATGTGGAGCCCGCGTGGGCCGCGGGCTGGACTCTGGGCGGCGCGGACGGGTGGGCAGCGGCCATAGGCTACGGTGGGCTCCGCACTAGGCCGACCTTAGGGCTCCCCCAGCTCACCGCCCAACCGGGAACCGAGCCTCGTCCACAGCAGGCAGCCGCGGCCAACTTCGGCTTCTCGGGCCGCGCCTCGAGCGGGAGCCGTTACCCGCAACGGGCCGCCGCCCCAGGACGAAGTCCTACCCGCCGCCAGCAACTGCCTTAGCCCCGCTCCTCCCAGACCAAAGAAAGTTCTCGGTCTCCCGGCGCCCGAGGGGCCGGCGTGCGGCTCGCAGCAGACTCACCAGAGCAGCTCCGGGACCCACCGCGGCCTCCCCTCACGACCACGGCGACCTCGGCGACCGGGCGACTGGCAGCCGCGCCACCTGCCCCTTTCCTTCTAGCAGCACGAGTCCAGGCGAGCCATCTTCCCTCCTCTCTCTGACTGACAACCCAGCCCGGACAGCCGCCACGGCCGCCAGCCTCTCTGACAGGCACCACCAGGGACCCGTCCCCAAGCAGCCAACCACCACCGCCCCACGCCGGACTAGCCTATCACTGACCTCCGGGGTGGGACCAGAACAACTTCTCCACCAATGAGAATCTAGAGTTACTGGTACTGAGGGAGTGCGATTTGAGTGGGCGTGGTCTTATCAATGGGCGTGGTGGGGGAACGCCCAGGGGAGATGAGTGACTGTATGGCTAGTGTTGGCAACTAAACGACGATCAGTGAAGATCTCAGGCTTTTGCTGAGCCCTTTAAAGCTTAAGTCTTACCAGATGCTATAAAACGTAATCGTAAAAGAAAAAGCAAGCTGATATTCCGTTACTCAATTCATTTCACAACAGTATATCAAAATTTGATCAGATCCGGGGGCGTGGGGGATGTATGTTTTTGGAAATAGCAATAAAAATACTTCCTTTTCTTATGTTCATTGCTTTTGGCCTTGGCCTTGAAATTTTTAAATATGGGGTTTTGAAGACGACTTAGAGGTTAAAGATACTTACTGCTCTTGCACCCACGTGAAAGATGGTGATAGAGCTCACAACCTCTCTTACTTCAGTCTCAGGAAATCAGTTGCCCTCTTCTGGCCTCTGCACTCATCCGGGCACACGTGCACCTAACACACACACATACATAAATTAAAAGAACTTTAATAGTCAAAGGGGGAATTGGCTCAGAGCTTAAGAGCACTTGCTGATCTTCCAGATGAATGAGGTTCAGTTCCCAACACCCACATCAGAACTCCAGTTCAGGGAATCTGATACTTCTGGCCTCCGAAGGTGCCTGCACACATACGGTACACATACATACACTTAGGCATACATATACACACACTAAACAAATAGATTTTTTTTTCTTTAGAAAAAAATTAAATATATTTCCCCACTTTTTTCCATAAGCCATTTTTTTACTTCCATACCTATTATCCTACAGATAACGTTATGTATGAGGACTGGAAAATAATACATTATGAGCCAGTACTGCATATGTTCCAAGTTCCCCGTATTTCAGCCCTCTCAACTCGAATATGGTTGAATTAGAAGGAAAGGAAGGAAGGAAGGAAGGAAGGGAAAAAGAGAAAGCAAACTCCAACCTAGAAGATAAGAAGCCATTCTAACTTAATGCTAGAGATGGCAAAATTTCTTCCAAAGCACTAAGCAAGTTTTTAAAACATTCCAAAGAAATAACACAAGCACATAAATTATATATATATATATATATATATATATATATATATATATATATATAT
>JADRCH010000093.1:5786478-5854829 GCA_019843965.1 Rhynchomys soricoides | reverse complement strand
ATATATATATATATATATATATATATATATATATATATATATATATACCTCAAACCATGTTAGGTTTCATTAAGCACATTGCAAAACCAAGATTATGGTGTTAAAGCCAATACAACCATGCTCAATGGGCAAAAGAATACAAGGCAAGAAAAATCAAATGCTCCACAGGGGAGGTGTCTGAGTCATCTGAAAAGATGGGTGTATCCGAGAGGAAGGCACAAGCCTCTACTCCCAGCTACCAGAAAAGAGGATGCAGAAGGATCACAAGTTTGAGGCTAGCCTGGGCAACTTGGGAAGAGCCCATCAAGGTTATTTTTTTAAAGGGCAGAGGGTAAAGTTCAGGCATGGGGCACCTGCTAGTACGTGCTAAGCCTCAAGTTCAATATTTAGTACCAAAAAAAAAAAAAAAAAACCAACAACAACAACAAAAACAAATGTTTTAAGTTAAGGGCTATTTCTGAAAGAAAGCAGTGTGTCCTAAGTCACAGAGCTGTGAAAGGGCACAGAGTGGTCAGGAAGCACAAGCATGAGTGGTGATGGATAAGAGGTCACAAACCAGCCTACAGCAAAAAGAGATGGACCTAGGCAAAATCTACAGACCTGATTGACACCAGCACTGTTCAGACTGATGTCTGCAATGCTGGTATTGTCCAAAATGTCAACAACTCACTAAATTTGGGTGTTGAGCACCTGAGATATGGTATGATTAGAGGAACTGGGGGTGTGGGATTTTTTGTTTTGTTTTAGATTTTGGTTTGGTTTGGTTTTTGTAGACAGAATCTCTTCTAATCATCACCTGTCAATAAAAAGGCCTATGGCCAATGAGTTGAGACAGGAAATAGGAGGTGGGACACTGGCAGGATGTTCTGGGAAACAGGAGTGATACAAAGGAGAGATTCAAGGGAGACGCTGAGGAAGCCCCTAAGGAAGAAGCAGGTCTGGACTGAAGGAGAGGTAACTAGCCATGTGGGAGACATAGGATAGTTTGCATGGGTTAGATAAGTTACGAGCTAGTTAGAGAAAGCTTATAGACAAGGCATTTAATAATAAATAATTAATCTCAGAGTCAACATTCCAGGAGCAGGGGCTACAGGGAAAAAAATTAATTTAGTTTTTTACAGAAAGGGGAGATTCACCTGCGAAGATGTGGTGAAATGGATGCATGGTACCTGAGCACAGGTTACCAGCCATGTGGCAGAATGTAGATTAGAACTCATGGGTTAATTTAAGTTATATCTAGTCAGAGAAGAGCCTAGCCATATGGCCAAGGTATTTGTAAATATATTTTGAGTCTGAGTCTTACTTTTGGAAGCATGGGGCTGGGAAGAACTAGACTTAACTTCTACATTTTAAAAAATGTATTGATGTGTGTGTGTGTATGTGTGTGTATATGTGTGTATGTGTGTGCATGTATGTGTATGTATGTATGTATGTGTATATGTGTGTGCTTGTGTGTGTATGTGTATGTATGTATGTATGTGTATATGTGTGTATGTGTTTGCATGTGTGTGTATATGTGTATGTGTGTGTATGTGTGTATATGTGTGTGTATTTGTGTGTGCGTGTGTGTGTGTGTGTGTGTGAATGTGTGTGATACATGTGCATGTGTGTGGAGATCTTTTTTTATAAAATTGTTTCTCTCCTTCCATCTCTATATGAGTTCCAGAGATCAAACTCAGGCGGTCAGCCTTGTGAGGTAAATGCCTTAAACCAGTAATCCATGATGGCAGCCCAGGAACTCTGGTTTTATTGTAATTCTAACAGCCTCGTTGGACACCTCTGGTTTGTGTTAAGTGTGGGGTGGAGGTATTTGTTTGAGGCTTTTAGGAAACATAGTTTCACTGTGTAGCCTTGAGCTTGCTTCCTGCTGCTGCTTCCAGGAGTCCACTGCCTGTGCAGCTCAGTGTGGCCAATATAATGTTACTTGGAGGGTAAGGTCAAACATGGTGGCACATGCGTTTAATCCTAGCACTCAGAAGGTAGAGATAGGTAGGTCTCTGAGTTCAAGGCCAGCCTACAGAGTGAGTTTTAGCAGAGCAAATCTTTTCTCTTCCCTGTTTCCCTCACCCCCAACCCCAGTAAGAAACAGGGATCTTCACAGACCAACCCAGTCTCACTCCGACATGATCATTTCTGTTACCCTGGGATAGATAGACTGTGGCGAGCTGGAGTATGTTGCCTAAGGCCCAGAGACAGGAAGATCATCCTCCTGAGAATGACCTCATAAAGAACACACAGTGGAAGCCTGTAAAGTTAATACTGCTTTCAAGCCTGGGGAATGCGGGAGTAAAAAGCCAGAGAGAGGAGGAAATCCAAAGACTCAGCTAGGTCATAGAATAGATAAAATATGTATAAGACACTCGTACCATCAGTTTCACTGCCCGTTAGCCATGATTGTCACTGATGCCCTGATTTAAGGAGACGGGGTGTCTGGTGGCAGGGAAGACAGGACCAGAGCAAGATTCCAGTAACTGAGTACCTGAACCTCACCTATGGAAAGAAGGAGGGAAAGTGGGAGGAAATCTTAGCTTCCTGGACTGCCCGGGCACTTGATCCATCACACATACAACTGAATGTTAGAAACCTACTGCACAAATAGCTGAATAAAAAATCGTGAAGAGTTGATGCCACAATAAATGAGATGACACAATTCATCACTTCCAGCAGAGGAGCAAGCCCTCTTGTCAAAGATGGTGAGAAGAGACTTGTGCAAGAGGTATCAGCTGGACTGGGTCTCAAAAAAAAAAAAAAAAATGGGAGGAATTTGAATCAGGAAAAAAAGTCTCAGGAGGAAACTCTTGGTATGCCTGGGAAACTTAAGTGGGCCAGCACAAGCAGTGTTCGGAGGGTACTGACTGCAATACGGCTGGTCGCAGCCTGGCAGGTGCTGGGTGCAGTACGCCACAGCCTGGCATCTCGGCTGTGAACACTGTACCCTGGGTACAAGAGTTCAGGAAGATAATATTCTTCTTCTGGTCTCTGTCTCCTCTCTAGGATGCTTTCCAAAAATACTAATGCTCAACCAACCCAATGGGAGAATTGGGGAGCAGGGATGAAGTCAAGGGTATGGCATTGGGACATCTTCCTAATGCTAAATTCAGACCGTGTGGATGGATTGACTGGAGAGACACTGAAATCTGAGGATACTTTAAATAAATTTGTTTTCTTCCTTCAGGATTACAGGAAACAGTGTGCTGCCAGGCTTCACTTCCTGTTCTACAGTCGTAAGCTAATATAAAGTTAATGTACACCTTCCTCTAAGTCAAAATCAAACCAAAGAACAAAGTTCTGTTCGCATCTCCTTGTTTCACAACTTGTACACATTAATTTCTAATAATAAGAGTCTAATAAGTTAACTGCTGCACAGAACTATTTATATTTTAGTAGCAAAACAGCAGGGGGGGCCTAAAAGAACATTCTGTTTTAAAGGGAAATGCTTTTAACCCACTTTATAGAAGTCATCATCTTCCAGGCCCTTCCTGCCTGTCTCAGCCAGTCTCCGGTATCTGTGAGGACCAGTTAAGCCTGTTAAAACAGCTTGACCATCCTGACAGCAGGACTCTCAGAAGGCCAGCTGAGCATTTCCCTATGGTACTACATCCCAGGAACTAGAAAGGGGGCATCTAAAATGTGTTTCCATTAAAGTTGCCTGGAAACAAGAAAATAATATGACTTTTTAATGAAAATAAGAATTTTATTTTGAAAAATGTGAAAAAGTCAGGCATGGTGGTGCATACTTCTGACCTCAGCAGGAGGGGAAGGAGCAGGAGAACCACCACAACTCAGAGCCACTGTGGGCTACACAGTGAGTACCAGGTCAGCAGGGGCAGCAAAGTGAGCTACTGTGTGAAACAACCAACCAAACAAGAGGCAGTGAGATTATGCCCAAGTTTTGCTTCAACGGTGTGTTAAACATATTACAGTCTAAAAACTTAGTGTGCCTAAAAGGGCCTTCAGGGGTTTTGCAGTGTCAGAGGCTGGACCAGAGTCCCACATGACCCACTTCATAGAACATATAACCTGGGGAAGCAAAACTTAAGAGGTGACTCTACTTGCACCTTTTAAGAACTTGAATTGACAACTGGAAGGAAAAAAATCAGTCACACAGTGGGATGCTAAAACTAAAACATCAGGGCATGAAGGCTTCAGAAGGCAGAAGAGGGGACGAGTTAACGAACAAAGCGATGTTGGAGGGTGAGAAGACAGACAGACGGACAGACCGAGCAAGTCACTGTCGTGAAGATGGGGCACCTAAGACCTATATCCAGGGACCCTGAGATAGTCTGTTTTCTGCAGCTGTACTGGATCAGTCCACACAGTCTCACCCCATCTTTGCATCCCACACCTGGGAGGGCCATCAGCAGCTGATCACACAGCCCCCTAAGATTCCCATCTCCATCACCTACAGCAGCCAACACAACTCATCCTGGTTGCTTCTGGAGAAAGCGGTAAGCAGATTTCTGGAACTGTAGCCTATGATATGAAACACATCTGGGGGGGTGTGTGTCCTCATTCCTGGCTAGTAACTCTCATAATCCTGGTATTTGCCCCTTTGATCTGATTCTAAAGCAACTTTGAAATGACATAAGAGGGACAAAGGAGAAAGCCAGGCTCTTGTCATGCTGGTATGGTTCCCCAGGGCTAAGATGCAGGCTTCAGTAAAACCTTTCTGACCTCCTCGAAGTGTTCATTCACCTGCTCCCTTTCTCCCAAAGTCCAGCCGTACAAATTGGAAATGATCTCTAATCTTCCCCGCTTTTCAGTCTTAGAGCTGGCCATGGGCATATACTCGCACATTCCTTGACTGATAGCAGATCCTTAGACCCCCATTTTGGAAGGGTGCTGTCATATACCCAGGAGAAAAGAATACCCCACAGAGACACCAAGAGGAATCTGAACAGACAGGCTTTGCTGGGTTTCCCCCCTCTGTCTGTTAGCATTAGATCATGCCTTTCTGTCCAGTCACACTTCTACATGCCTATCCATGTTTCAGTCATGCTTATTGCAACAAACTTTCATGAAAACCCAAAAGGGCAGGTTTCAGGAAAGTCTGGACAGCCGAACTTGTGGAGGCTTGCAGAAGTCCGAGAGAACTCATGCCCATGCAGAAGGGTAGCGCAACTAACTGCGTGGCACAGAGGCTCCTGCTCTGGATACTCCTCCAGTCCTGGCTCATGCATCTCTTTGTCTACCTGCTTATCTGCTTGCCTTTAAATATCCGTGGGAAGCTAGTAGGCATAGTAATATTAATGTTTCCCTGGCTCTACAGGGCTTTTAAAGCAAATTAATCAAGTCTAGGAAGAGGGTATGAGAGCTCCAAATTTAAGTCTGACGATCAGAAATTTTGGAAGCCTGTATTTTTTCCTGGTATCTGAGCCTCTCTGCCTTTGGATCAATTACTATGTCCGGGAAGAAAACAAAAAGTCAGAATTGAGATGTATTAGAAAACACTCTGCTGGGTCTGCAGGAGGAGAACCTGGGTTGTTTCCCATCTCTTCAGATGGGTAAACTGAAAGAAGATAGATGGATCTCATTTTGCAAAGAGGATTTACCCTTCAAGGTTTCTTATACATTGTCCTAGAAAGACTATCCCAGAAAGAAGAGAACAAGCTCCAAAGCTTAAAGAGAAAAGAAAAGACCGGTGCAAGGGTGTAGCTCAGTGGCAGAGCATTTGTCTGACACATATAAAGCCCCGAGTTAAATCCCCAGAGCAGCAGCACTCTTAAGTTAAACTGCTATTACAGGAGTTTGAAAGGGAAAGAGTGCTTTAGTAAAGGAGCTCACCTCCGTCACACTTATTGGTAAGCCATAAAGATAAGGCTGAGAATTCAATTGACTAACTGCTTCTCTCAAGTAACTGAAAATGAAAATAGCCATGTTATCGCCTAAGGTATTATGTTAGCCGGTGTCTCCTGGAAGAATTAATGTTGGGGAGGACTGTCGTGTCTGTTTCATAAGTTGTCTTTTATGAAATTATCTGTGATCTATTTTCTTCATCATGCTAGAAAGATATGGAGCTTTGTAACAACCTTATAACAGTTCTAATAACAGTGACAAGGTCACACTTTCACGAGAAGGCAAACCCGCATTGCATAAACATGGAGAAATCATAACCTTTGTTTCTTCATGTGTTTTCATTTTACTAAATGTTCTAAGAGATGTCTCTTATAAGATTTATTTTATTTTTAATTGTGTGTATACATGTATGCATGTGTCTGTGTGTGGGTATGTGCATGTGTATGCAGGTGCCCATGGGGGCATGGATGGCCCTGAAGCTGGAGTTACAGGTTGCTGTGGGCAGCCTGTGGGTGTGGGAAATAGAACTCAGGACCTCCGCAAGAGCAGTGTACATTCTTAACCACTGAGCCACCTCCCCAGCCCACAGTGTTGTTTTATAATCAAATAAGAGGAAGTACAAATTATGTTTTAAGATGAGGCAAAAGCAGACTGTACATTGTTGGTTATTAATTCTTCCTAAGTGGACTTCTGATCAACATTCTTCCTGTTTGCTCTTAGCCAATGCATTATTCAGACTTCTCTAGAAGGCACTTCTCCCAGCACTCCGGAGGCAGAGACAGAGGCAGGAGGATCTCTGTGAGTTTCAGGATAGTCAGAGCTACACAGAGAGAAACCCTGTCTCAGGAGAGAGGAGAGGAGAGGGGAGGGGAGGGGAGGGGAGGGGAAAGGAGAGAAGAGGCCAACCAGCAAAGTGAGGGACTCACTCCTGACTCCCACAGAGAGGCTCCCACTGATGCATGCAAGCAAAAGACCTCAGGGGGGAATGTTCAGGGTGAAACCATGGCCTGTCCATCAGTTTGCGCTGATAGATGAGAACCCAGGCAACAGGAAATATGCAGTAAATGTGATAAACAATGACTGCCCCAGAGGAAGTTGGACTGCGGTTTGTCTTCTTTAGGTCCCCTGCAGTAATAAAATGTTTGGCCCACAAAGGAAGTTCAGGAACACAAATTAAAGGAGCACGTGAAGTGACGGCAATTTTCTTCTCCCGCCTCAGTTTGGTTTATGGTTTCTTTTCAGATTTACACACTTCTCTCCACAGCCACAGGGTGCATGTTGGGAAACGGGAGGGGTCCCGTTTTCCACCACTCGCTCTGTTCATAATTGCAATTATGTTTAGCTTCATATTTCATTGAGTGCCACCTTAAATATCTCCAACATACTTAAGTAAATATTTCCCATGTGTTGATCTCTCTAACAGAACGCAGAAGTAGCAAGGAACACATGTCTTTGGTTGCTTTGCTGAGTTCTTGGCAATGCCCAAAGCAACTGAACAAGCACAAACTCTGGAGGAAGGGGTGGGCTGTGAGTCCAGCTGCACAGAGTGGAATGAGCGGGATAGTGAGGAGGGGCACACCCTACAGCAGCAGCTCTGGGTTTTAATGGCCAAGGGAGTCCACCATATGAAGAATACTTCCATGTTTCCATGTGCTTAGTCATTGCCACACCCTAATACTTACGCCAAGGACATGTCCAAAACAGGGCAGAACATGGCCACACAATTGGCTAAAAAGTCAGCTTCCACTTCTCATTCCACCTGTAAAAGTGACCAGGTTCATCATCACATGACGTCTGTATCTTAGCCTCTGTGCTGGCAAAGCCAACGCGCATAAGCTTTCACTTTCTCTTCTTACCCCAGCAGAGACATGGTCTGGCCAGCTACTCTGTGTCATTCTTGAAACCTCTACCCCTATAGGCTAGACCATGGCTCCAAGCCTTAAAGTCACCCAAGGATTTTGTTAATGTAGTGTTGGATTTTTTTTTAACAAGATCAGCTGCCAAAAAACGTATAGAAGATTCGCCGAATATCCTTAAGAAAGAATGTTGGAAAGAAAGGTGTAGAAATCTGCACTGGACGGAGCTAGAGAGCTCTGGAGACTGTGGACAAGAAGACACGACCTGAGGCTGTGAAGAATGAGGGAGACCCTTAAAGGAAAGTGGGTGAAACAAAGGATGGAGGTGCAGCAGGCTGTACGGAGCTGGTTCAGCCACCCAGCTCTGCTATTGTAACCTCCTACAAGAGAAATGCAGGGACTGAGGGTGTGGCTTAGTGGTCAAGAGCACCGACTGCTCTTTCAGAGGACCCAGGTTCGAGTTCCACCACCCACATGGCTGCTCGCAAACTTCTGTAACTCAAGTTCTGAGAGATCTGAAGCCTTCTTCTGGCCTCTGTAAGCACTACATCATGTGGTCCACAGACAAACAAGCAAGTAAAATACTCATACACATAAAAGCAACAAAGCATCTTTAAAAAAATAAGATAATATTGAAATATAGTAATGTCCTGCTCCCTAACTCTGGATATATGAGCCCAGTATCAAGCCCTATACATACTGTGGGTTTCTCTCAATATATGTGTACCTACGATAAAGTCTAACTTATAAATTAGGCAAATTGAGAGATGAACAACAATAATCTAATAAAAATTAATTACAGCAATCTGCTGTAATTTATTACCACCATCACTACATGGGTGTTATTAAATAAAATGAGAGGTGCTTGAACAAGCCTGTGATACTGAGACAGTCCAGATTCTAAGACAACTACTAGGGGCTAATGGGCAGGCAGCATAGATGGTGTTGGACAAATAGATGCTTCATGTTTCAGGTGGCAACAAGCACACCAGCATAAGATTTCACTGTGCTGTTCAGAATGGCTCAAAATTTGAAACTTAGAGTGACTTATTTCTAGAATCCTCCATTTAATATTTCCATACTGCCATGGACCACAGGCAAGTGAAAACTTAGGAAACAAAACCTTGGGAGGAGCAGGAGAGCTACTATTAACTACTACTAACAACATTTATGTTAAAAAATTAAAAAACAAAACTATAGTTTACTCAACATCACGGCAGGGGACATTCTGCAACCAAGTAAAACAATGCTGATCAACTAAGATCCTGATTGGATCTGTTGCCAACTGCCACTCCCACCCTCCTCCCCAAAAGGCCACTTCAGTTTACCTCTACCTGTTAAATTCGATGAGGTGGAATCATATGGAACTTAGACTTCCAGCTCTGGCTTTGTCTTTCAATATCATGTTTGCAGACTCTTGTCGTTCTGGTTGGTTCATGTTTATCACTGCATGATGTTTTCTATATGAATGTGCTTTGGCTTCTTGGACCATTTGAAGGGACATCTGAGTGGTTTCTCATCCTTGGGGAAGGCACTGTGACAGAGAAAGTCACTGGAAGCATTCCCGCACATGCCTCTGGTCACGTGTACGTGCTCTTCCATGGTATACAGCCAAGAGTGGAAACGCTGGCTGGAGGATCAGCACGATCTCTCCTTTACCAATTCTGCCAAATCGCTTTCCAAAGTACTTGTACCTCTTACACACCCACAGTTACTCCACATTCTTGCCAATATTTGAAGTATCAGTCTTTTAAATTCTAGCTATCTAAGTGGGTGTGTAGCCCTATCTCATTGTAGGTTTAATTTGCATTTCCTTGATGACTAATTTCTACCTTTTCATGCTATGCTGTTTTAAAGTACCTCTGCATGTCTGACTTATTGCAAACCACTGCTTGGCAGCATTTTGATTCAGAAGCAATAATCATTTATTAAGTCCCAGTGGAGACTCACGGTCTACATGTGTTTAATGCCTGCCATCCACAATGCTTCTGAGTGCTTCTTCCTGGTTGGGTGGTTACTCCTTGTCAGTTTTGGTTAAGCTGCATGATATATTATCATGAACATTATGTAGAAAGCTATCCCAAGTGAAGAATATCCTAGTGGGGGTGACGGCAGCAGGGTAGGATGAGATTGAGTGTGGAAAGTGAAAAAGAGATGGATTTTCAAACATTACAGCTCTAAAAGTGTAGAGGACAGTTTGCAAAAGTTCAAGTGTCAGTCATAGACATAGGAGGGTAATTAATGGTGTTTCCAAGAACACGGGCTCTCATAAATGAGAGAAAATCGCACTGGTGTAAGGTGGTACTCTGAATAAGAGTGACCTGGGAAGCCCTTGATGGTGAGTAACAAGCTCTCTGAAAGTGTGGGCAAATCCCTGGTAACATGACATGCTTTGAGAGCCAGACGTGGTTAATTGGCCTTGAATTCCACCTAGTAGTTTTGTGCAGAGGTGATGGGGAAGCCGATGAGAGACTTGTGATAGTTTTAGAAGACGCTCTAAATTTCCTTCCAGGGCATCTCAATAGAAAGGCGATACCAGTGGGGCCTCTCTATGCTGTTTCTAATCCTGACTGAGCGTAGTGTATGAAATATTCCATCTAAGATCAACTGACTAGACTGAGATGGGGTGAGTTTAGAAAGAGTAGCTAGGAATGAGAATGAAGGAGAGCATTTGTGACTCCACACAAAGCAAAGGTGAAGTTAGCTACACCTCCATGAGTGGCCCCACAAACCACATGAACACTGATTTCAGCCAGACAGGGATGGTTTGTTGAACGCACACCCTAAGACTCATTGATCACAACCTTGTAGCTCAGAGGCTGAGCCATGGCATTGAACATCTTTCTCTGTCAGCCTATAAAGGCTAAAACCACACAGACCACAATGAGCTCAAATGCAGGTTCAGGAAGTAATGCCTGGTAGTCGGCTCTGGCTCAAGCCATTTTAGATTTAACAGTTTATATTGACCTTTAATTTGATGGGTCCTATGTAATGCTTTGTGGAATTCCTTAAGAATAACAAACTTCAGAACATACAGAACATAACAGGGGATGTAGTCAGCATGACCCTGCTCTGAGTTAAGTTATTTTTTTGTGTCAATGACAGCCACAATATGAAATAGCTGGCAGGCATGGAACAAAATGGCTACAGCTATGCTGGAGCAGGGGGCAGACCTGAACACCTCTTTTTAGATCCCTTGCTGAAATCTCACTGAAAGGAAAACCCTAAAGACAAACAGATCTTGACTGAGTAGAGGGCCAAGGGCAGGCTACAGTATGAGGGGGAAGGAGGGCTGAGGAAGGGATGAACTGGAGGTAAGAAAGGGAAGTTGGAAGGAGGTGAGCAAACAGTCACCCACATATAACATCCATCCCTTAGTTTCCCCTAAAACCAGCCTTCAACCTAGATCCTTTTTCCCCTCTCTCGGTAGCCTGAGCTGTGACCAGCCCTAATAAAACCAACATTTTGGTTTGTCCTTAAGCATCCACTCAGATTGCCACACAGCACCCCGGGCACATTTAAAGGAATCATATTGATCAATCTTGGTGAGCCAGTTCTTCAGACACCCCCAGCTGGATCAAAGAGTAATGTCTAGGCTCATGCTGGTCAGATTTGTAGCACCAAACGGAACCCCTGACACAGACTACTTCAGAAGTTGGGGTTCATTTGCTCATGGATTTGGAATTTGAACTACGAGTGGCATAGTGCAAGTTTTCACACTGTTGCTGACACCTGGCTTCACCACCTCGTGGCATAGATAACAATGACAAGGGTGGTAGAGCAAGCAGTTGCATCAAACCAGGAGCAAAGGCAATGGAGGGCTGTTACAGCCGTGTTCCTTCAGTCTCATGACAACTTCCAGGACTCCCTCACATGCTTGGTGACCTGAACTCCTCTTACTGAGCCATACACCATAATGATCCCAGTTCCTCTGACCAGTACTACACTGGGGACCAAGACATTAACACATAGACCTTTTGAGGAAGACAAATAGAACTTACCCAAACAGTAGCTGGCACATTGTGATTTCTATGGAATGTGTGCCCTGTTATATCTGCAGGAACTGAGGAAATCTCTGGTTTTCGTTCTGTAGGGAACAGAGGACCTGAGAGAGTGGACTTTGAGGTCAAATAAGGGCAGGGGACCTGGAAGGATGGAAGGCAAAGCCACTATACAAAGAGGTGAGTGGACTCTTATTGGAAAGGGAAAGAGTTCTTCAGTTGACACGTAGGGGTTTTGCTCAGAATTTCTCTGAGAGGTTAAAAGTGTGGCAAAGAAGAGACCTGGCAAAGCCCCCTGACCTCAGAGTTGCTCACTCTACCCTGCAAGGGCTCCTCTGTTCCCACTTTCATCTGGCTTTGACCAGTGATAGACCCTTGCAGGAGAACTGAAGCCCTCAGAACAGGGAGTGAGAATGGGTACTTTGGTGTGGATGCTTGTGTCCCTTCTAGAATCCATTTGTTCAACCCTAGTTCCTACCAAGGCAGGAATGAGGTAGGTTGTCCTTAGGTAATTAAGTCATGAGTCTGTCTTGCTCTCTGCCCTTCCACCTCCTGCTCTGTGAGAATATGTCATTCTAGGCATTGTCTTGGAACCTAAATCACCAATCTGGCTGACCTTGACACTGAACTTCTCAGCCTCCAGCAATATGAGCTAATCAATTTCTGTCCATTGTAAATTACACAGTCTGTGGTGTTTTATTACAGAAGTGCAATGAATCATAGTATTTGTCCTCTACTTCCTTCCTGCATTGGTGTCCTTCATCCCCTTGATACCTCAGCCCAGCAGTAACAACCCCACCTGCTTGTCCTTGGGTATCTTAGCATCCTCACTGGCTCTTTGAACAATGTCCTAACTTCTACAAGTAGTCAAGAAGTGGAATCTACTTAAATGTCTAAACACAGATGAATGAGTTAAAACTGTGACCGAGAGAGAGTAGAGGAAGAGTGTGTGCATGTACGCACGAGGTGCAGTTCAGCCTTTATAAGTTACATGACCCTGTCACTGACAATAGTACAGAGGAGCTTGCATAATAGAATATGAAATAAATACAACACAGGGAGGCAAATACTACACAATTTCCCTTGTATGTGTAGTGAAGTGCTATCACAGACCTTGAGAATGGTAGATTTGGCTATTGGTTACCAGGCAGTGCTAGGGACCTGTGAAAATGTTGGTGGGGGTGGGGACATGCTACAGTCAGGATACAGGCAGGGATAAATTCTGATGCTCTGTGATACAGCAGAGTGACTATAGTTTAACATATGTTTATTTCAAAGTAACTAGACTTTGAGTGTTTAACTAGGAAGAAATGATAAATGTTGAATAATAGATATGCTAATTCCTTTGATTTAGTTATTGCATATCATGTACATGTGCCATATTATCATCCTGAGCCTACAATTAATGCAATCAAGTGGGGACTTCACTTCCTACAGGGACTCTGAGTGACACAAAAAGTCCCTCTTCAAAAAGAAGACTGCATTGCAGACCTCTGTAGCCACCCACCCAATGTGTGTGCATGTGCATACACACACAAATACTCACACACTCACAAATACACACAGATATTCACACACACACAGATACTCACACACAGACACACAGTCACACTCACACACACATACCTTAATGGTGCTTCCCGTTTCTAGAGAGCAATGAGATCTAGAGAATTGTGATGACTTGAGAGACAGAAAAGCACATGAGATTAAATTCCCCTTTCTATTCTTTACACTATTGTTTCCTCCCCTTCTACTGCTTGCACTATTGTTTTCTGCCTGGGATCCTTCAGGCGGCAACAGAGGACAGTACAGCCTCACACTTACACAAAAGACATCCAGCATGAAAATGGCTGAGTTATTTGGCTATCAAGAAGGGCCAAACCACAGGGTACAGCTTTTAAAGGACATTATCTCCCTTTCCACACCTCCTCTAGCCAGAATTATTAGATGCAATTACAAAATGAAACCAGATTAATCCAGCAGTTTCCAAGTTCTTCCTCCCCTTTGCCTCCCAAGATAGATGCGATCCATTACTTTAATCTGAATACATTTGGGCTCAGTCAGGAGCTGGCAGTTTTTCAGAAGGACTGTGCCAAGTTTTCATTTCTCTGCTGAAATTTACATTTTCCATTTCTGGTTCTAGCCTTCCTGATTATGCCCTCTTCCTCTCTCCACCCCCTCCCAGCCACAGACTGCAGATGGAGAGATCTTAATCATCTGGGAAACGAGGGATTTGAGAAGCTAAACGCCAATCACACACATCCCAGATCTGACCAGAAACTCCTGTGATATTTGAAACTAGAAATGCTGAATTTGCAGAAGGTTGGTGAAGAGTTTGCGATCGTGGGGACAAAAACTGGGAACTTTCAGAGCCTTAAAGGACTTGAAAGGAAAAGGCAAAACAGCAAAAGGAAAACCATCAGAGCCAGAAGTCATGATTCATGCCTGTAACCTCGTGTCTTCAGAGGCTAAGGCAGGGGATTACTGCAAGTCTGAGGCCAGTTTGGGCTACCCGGAGAGTTCCAGGCTGGCTTGAACTACAGACTAATACTTAGCTCCAAACATACTTTGCCTTTCTCCACACCATATACCCACATTTTAAAAAAGAAAAAATAGCTGTGTTTGTGACTTGGTACCCCAGTAGGACAACATAAGGCAGTGGGTTCTCTCCCTCTACCATGCGAGTCCTGGGAATCAAACTCAGGTTGTCAGGCCTGGCTGCAGGCCCCTTAGCCAGTTGAGCCATCTCTTAGCCACCCCCCAAAGCCTCCTTAATGGTTGAACCCTTGCATATTTTTCAAATAACACCCATTTTCACTATAAAGTTACAATATGTATCACATCAGAAGCAGAAACTCGGGGGCACGTGATTCCTAGCCTCTCCACTGTCTGTCTCTCTGGCAAAATGACTCTTGACCTGGAGTCCCAATGAGACATCTCTCCTTTCCGTCCAGTGGACACTGTAGCAGCGGACATCACAAAGAACAATTCTAATAAATGGGATGAATGAATTATGATTGAAGTGAATTAAAAAGCACTGTGAAATACTCAGTCCAGTGCCTGAGAAGGAGTAATGTCTCAGTGAATGTTATTGCCCCTACTCATCATGGTTTTTAGCTTAGAAGAAATAGAAAAACTTCAAACATACTGGGCTCCTTGTTAATGCCTTTAAAGGCTTGGTAATCTAGAATTTTCAGAGAGATCCAAACACTGACAATTCATCAAAGTGACCTTTCACACAGAGAAGCCTTACATGACAATGCACCAGAATCACAGGGAAAAAAATATTTGCTCACAGTCATAAACAATAAATGGCAAGTTTCTACAAGAAAGAAGTGACTATATTCTGATTAGCCTAGTGCTGGTTCCTGGGTAGAAGGCAGATCTAACAGGTTATGTGACTGTCCTCATTCCTTTGATATCCTTGCCATAGGTGCATGTGCTTACAGTTAACAGGATAGAAACACCGGCAGCTGGGGAATCTCTTTCACTTCTAATCCTACCTGGACTCATACAACAGAAGAGTTGTCTAATAAACTGGCAAGAGCTGGCACAGTGCAAATCGACTTCCTTGGAAGGGATGGGTCTCATCTGAGAATTTCAAGTGTTTCCTAATTTAGTAATGTACTGGGCTAAGTTTCTCGCTGACATCTAACTAATCACACTGAATCTTTTGAAAGAGGCTTGTTTTTCCTACCCACAGCATATCAAGGCAGCATTAAGAACAGGACCTTGCCTTTATAGAGTGCTTTTTGTAATTTACAGCACAGAAATAGACTTGCATTCATACATGCATTAGCTCACTAGTGAAAGATGAAGTTGCCAGTTATTTCAAGAAAAAAGGCTGATGTTATATTAAAATAATACTTATTTTGAATACATGTTCCTTCCTTCGGTTGAGTCTTAGAAATTTATCTGACATTTGGCCAAAATCAGTGACTTTCTTGTTTGAACTGTTCAGACAGCAAGGATCCTTGCACAGTTTGTTGCATGGGGAGATGTGCAAGATAATGAAGCATTCACCCGGGGCTATTGATGTCATGAAAGATGTGGGCTCTATCCATCTGTCTGCTCTGTCATCAACAGCAGCAGCTTCACACTGTAAGGCGGCCACCAGCAAACTCTAGAACAGCCCTGCAGACCAGAGTACATCCTCCGGTAAAGAACCAGGCATCTTGATGATGAGTTCCGAGCTATCCCTGACTACCTACACCCAGAGTAAGACCTTATTAAAATCATAGCTTTTGCAGTGCTAGGATCAAACTCAGGGTCTTGTGCATGCTAAATGGGCAGTCTACCAAAAGAGGTAGTCTCTTCAGGTTCTATCTCCCCTCTGTTGGGCATTTTGCCTAATGTTATTCCCATTGGATCCTGGGAGCCTCCTACATCCCTAGTGTCTGGGACTTTCTAGAGATTCCCTCTGTTCCCCAACCCACACTGCTGAATATTTCTGTTCATTCTCCTGGCCCTCTGGGCATCTCTCCTGTCTCCCTCTATACCTGATCCTGCCTCCTTTTTCCCTCCCCCTCTTCTCTCCTACCCAGATCCCTCCCTCCCTCTTCCCCCCATGATTATTTTGTTCCTCATTCTAAGTGAGATTGAAGCATCCTCACTTGGGCTTTCCTTCTTGTTAAGCTTCATATGGTCTGTGAGTTGTATCATGGATATTCTGAGCTTTTGGGCTAATATCCACTTCTCAGTGAGTATATACTATGTATGTCCTTTGGGGTCTGGGTTACTTACTCGGGATGATATTTTCTAGTTCCATCCATTTGCCTGCAAAACTCGTGATGTCCTCATTTTTAATAGTTGAGTAGTATTCCATTGTGTAAATGAACCACATTTTCTATATTCATTCTTCCATTGAGGGACATCTGAGTTGTTTCCAGCTTCTGGCTATTATAAATAAGGCTGCCATGGACATAGAGGAGCATGTGTCCCTGTGGTATGGTGGGGCATCTTCTGGGTGTATGCCCTGGAGTGGTACAGCTGGGTAGAACTATGTCCAGTTTCCTGAGGAACTGCCAGAGCGGTTGTACCAGTTTGCAATCAAAGGGCTCAAAAGTGGCAAAATTCGCTGAACACTTTTTCTCAAGCAAAAGAAAACACCCAATCCAGCACTCAGGAGGCAGAGGCAGATGGACCTCTGAGTTCAAGGCCAGCTTGGTCTATAGAATGAGTTCCAGGACAGCCATGGCTATACGGAGAAACCCTGTCTCAAGAAGTCAAGAAATAAATAAATAAATAAAAAAGATAGAAAAAAGAGAGAAAGAAAGGAAGGAAGGGAGAGAGAGACAGAGAGAGAGAGAGAGAGAGAAAGAGCGAGAGAGAGAGAGAGAGGAAGGAAGGAAGGAAGGAAGGAGAAAATATCAAAAAAGACTATGGGAACCAGCTAAAGCAAGAGAGACCTGAGAACTTTATCTTCTAACTCAGCACAGCCATGCCAGCAGTTCCCAAAGTATTCTGTTTGTTTCTTATTTCCTTTTATTTAGGGAGCTGAACTGGACTCTCAGATTTTATTCCTGTAAATGCTATTATTTACATTTGAAAAAGAAAACAATTGTAGACAGCATTTATTTTGTACTTGTCCATGCAAGATTTTACTTATCTCAATACCATTTAATACATGGATTAGCCCCTAGGGTGCAGGTAACTCACCCAGGCCTGAGTAATCAATAGTTCCTGCCCTCAGACACTCTGCTCTGCGTGCCACTTTCCCACGGTCCACATCAAACTGACTTCACTGCTCTCCACGTCACGTGGTTCAGCTTACTAAGCCTTTTGTCATGAGGCAAAAGAATAACAAGGATATGGACTTTGATTTTAGGTTATATTTGAATCTTGAATTAATCACTGTACATGATTTTGGACATGTTAACTAGTTGCCCAGTGGAAAATATTACCATCTTAGTGAAAGAGGAATATTTTGGAAATTTTATTAATTCCCCCAATTAAATATTTCCATTCGTAAGTGACCTAGGAAAAGACAAAAAGCAAAACTGCCTGTAGCCTTTTCCAGACCTAAAAACCCAGACAGAAGACCTTATCCAGACCAGGACAACTCTGGAAGCTCGTGTTCTTCTCCCTGTGTCTATCCCTTCTCAACCATTTCATCCGGGAGCTTCCAAACTGATCCACCGGAGCAGGACAAAGGCTGTGGTGGTCCTGAACGCTGCTCACTCTGAGTAGCCATATCTAGGAGGAAGGGTTTACCTCTAAACTCAGAAGAGGGTGAACTGTGTTCAACATGATTCACTCCCTGGCTTTTGAAGAACTATTTAGGACATTTTTTTTTCTGGGTCTATTATCATCTTTAATATCGAGAAATGACAGAATTAGGAAGCATCCACTTTAAACTCTTGGAAGGAAGAAGTCCCTAGGTTTGCTTTGAGTTTTAATGCTACAGTTGATGGTAGGTTGTTTAATTTTGTCATCTTGAAGACTAACAGGCACTTTGGAGAAAGTTTATAATAAATAGCTTCTGAAGTTATCTATTTTAAACATTTTATTTGAGCACAGTGGATGTTTATGGCTTTGTATTTTTACAAGGCTGTGACCAATGGCCCTTACTGACACCCTTTGAAGCAAACATTTGCCATCCACCTAGAGAACAACTCCATAAGATGTTCTTTATTGTAATTGAGATGCTCTACCAATCACGACACTGAATGTATATTATTGCATTTCTGGTTCATTGAGAAAACAAAATAAGAAAAGTTTGGTTTATCCCTTCTCTACCACAATGTCAGGAATGCCCATGGCAATGTATATTGTTCTTCACCAGCAAAGGAAATTATAAAATTAAGAAAAACTTTATAAATGCCATGTATTTATGGTCATTATTAATCATCAAAGCTTATAATTGAGCTATTATACAAAATTATAATGTGGAATTATTCTAACTATTGCATAAATATATTTTTGATTACTAAAGCTAATGCCGGCTTAATACCAAGGACCTTGAAATTCCATGGGCTGAAGGCCAAGGGCCCCAGTGGTTTGTTTGGTTTTGTTTTTCAAGACTTCCTGGGTGACTACACTGCATAGATTCTACTGACCACAGTGAGTACTATATTTTTAACCTCACTGGAAAGATATGAATATTTCTAGTAACAAGGAGTCAAATTACAGATAAGCTCAAGGGCCTTGTTGACTGTCCCATAATCCTTCCTTAGCTTTCCCTTAAACAAATGTTTGCTGTGTGTATGCATATGTGTATATGTGTGGGTATCATAGCTCTTTGTTATTTTTCTAGATATATAAAATTAACTTAATAAACTAAAGATATGGAGCAAAGCAGAGATATCAATCAGAGCTAAATCCTTGAGGAAGAGTCTCAAACCTGCCTAGATCCTGTCCTTGGTCACCATCAGGACCCAGAGCTTCCCAAAGCACATTTTTAAAAAAATATCTGGGTTTCTGACACTAATGAGCTTCATTCCATCCCCTGCTATTAAGAAGGCTTAATACAAATGTGGCAAGAAAACCCGGAGCTATCTGTGGAAGTCAACTGATAACCAGCCCCACCCAGGAAGCTCTGGATCTACCCAAGAATGAAAATTCATAAAAATGTTTTTAGCTTCCATATTGACAAGGTTTTATGTCATTGTTGGCTAAGGTTTGAGTTGTTTTGTTTACTCTTCTGTTCTCTTGGCAATGCTAGGTATCAAACCCAGGGTCTTGCTCATGCCATGCAAATGCGCCTCCAGTAAACTACATTCATAGTCCTGGACATATTTTTTTAAATTTTGAAACAGGTCTTGCTATGAATTCCAAGCTGACCTGTACATTAATTAGCTTTTCATCCCTCAGTCTCCCAAGTGTTGTGGTCACAGGTGTGTGGTCATGGTGTGTGGTCACAGGTGTGTGCCAACACACTTGGCCTTCTCAGCCAGCACAGGATTTTCTAATAGGTCAAAGAATAAAGCAAGCTGTCCAATGTGCTGCATTTTTCTCTCATGTATGGTCCTGCTACCTCCAAATTTGGTCTTCAAAAGCATCCTAAAGGACCTAGAAAAGGAAACCCACTATATCTCATCACATAAAACCAAGGTTGGAGGAGGGAACTAGCTGAAAATGTAGAATGCATAAATACACTCATGCCTTACAGCAGCTCAGTACTTAATATTTTGTAATTCAGTATGCTAATGCTCAGAGACATTAAGCAACTTGCCCAGGGTCACCCAGTGTAGGCATGAGACTTGATCCATAATTCTCCATTAGAATTTCTAACTGCAGACACCATCAGCTCTTACTACATTGGCTTGTTCTTTAAGATAAGGCATTGATATTGACTCCTGCCATGGTGCCCTGGTCAATTAGTGATTTGTTAGTTTATCTACAATTTGTTACTGAAGTGTTCCTAGCTTCTGTGGCCCTGAGTGTAATTATAGATGTTACTAGTGAAACATTTTCTTCCTTATCTTCTCAAAGGAAAGAGCTCAGCTAAGAGACACACACAGTTTAAGTGGAGTTTACTTAGCAATGCAAAGGATGTTCACTCTGAAGAGAGAAACTGCAGCAGGTAGACCCAAAGGGGGCAGTCAGTGGCCTTCTGGGTTCTGTGTGGTGGATTTTTAAGATGTTGTGAATATTCATGGAATGTACAGATTATTTACGAGGGAAGGTGATCCTTTTTCCTTCCCCACATTATGATGGACAGACCTCTCTACTAGGATATTTCTTCCCATGATTTTCTTAGAAAGGGAGGAGGTCAAGACCTCAATGAAATTTGGAAACAACATTATAAAGAATTCCAGGTCTCCTGCTAGTGCATGTGTGTGCCAATTTCGGGGTTTCTAATACAATAGAAAGAATGTAACTGCAGCATCAGAGATGTTTAACTGCCAAAGGGCATTCAGAGGATATAGAGACACAGTTACCAACACACAAAAAAACAGTTACAGTTTTCTTAGTTCCCTCAAGCTTATATACTCCAAGATAAACCAAAAAAAAAAAAAATCCTGCTAATACAGTCCAAGATAAACCAAAATGAAGAGGATTTTTAAGTAAGTTAAACAACCAGCAAAAGTAAATTGGTTTCACTCATCCTTTTTCAAGCAACTGAATAAAATAATGTATAAAAGTCTGGGATGATAGCTCCATCCATATGTAAAGTGTTTATCATGTAAACATGAGGACTTTAGTTCAAACCTGAGAATCCACATTAAAAAACAAAACCAGGTATGGTGGTCCATGCTTGTAATCCAAGAGCTGGGGAGACAGAGACAGATGGTCCCTGGGGTTTGATATTCAGCCAGTCTGGCCTTCTTGAAGAGTCCCCAACCAATGAGAGACCCAGTCTGAAAAGCAAGGTCAATGGCCCCTGAGGATTGACACCTAAGGCTGTCATCTGGTCTCCATGCACACACATGAACACATGCTCACATGCACATACATATATGTATGTATATGTATATACATACATAAATATAAAGAAGCACGTATAAATATAACACATTAGAAAATAAAATATGAATGTGGATAGAATGTTAAAAAAATATATAGCCTATTTCTTTTGTTGCAATGTTAAAGTGAAGTGACAACATGACCTGATAGCTTAAGGGAGAAAGATGTATTTTAATTTAATAAGAATTTCAGAGGTTTCAGTCCATGTTGTTTCTAGATCTGTGGTGAGGTAGAATCTTAAGACATAAGGAGCATGAACTCCCCAGGATGATTAGAAAGCAGAAAAGAGACAGACAGGAAGGGACCAGGAAAAATACACATCTCAAAGACATACCCTTAAAAACCTGCTTTCTCCAACCAGGTTTGGTTCTACCAAATTTCCATCATTTCCCATCAAATTATGAATCTGCCAATAATGAAGTCAGACCCTCCATTAGCCAGTCATTCCCCCAAAAAAACCCACTTCTGAACACTGCTGCATGTGAACCAAGGTTTAAATGGATGAGGCACTGAAGAAACACTTTAATACCCAGCTGTAATGGCTAGCTTTAGTTTTCAATTTGGTATAACTCAGAAATCACCTGGAAAGAGTCTCAGTGAGAGATTGTCTACATTGAGTTGGTCTGTGAGCATGTCTATGGGGAACTGTCTCAACAAAGTTAATTGATATGGAAACCCTAGCCCACTGTAGGGAGCACCATTCCTTAGGCAAAGGGTCCTGAACTGCATATGCATGAGTGTTTTGCCTATGTATATGTATGAACACCGTGTATATGCCTAGTGCCCTAGGAGGTCAGAAGAGGGTGTTAGGATCTCTGGTATTGAAGCTATGGATGGTTGTGAGCCACCATGCGGGTGCTAGGAATGGGACCCAAGCTCTTCAGAGGAACAGTAAGTACTCTAAACAGATACGCCATCACTCACGCCCTTCTTTCAATCAAGATATTTTATAACAATAAAATAAATGAAACTAGGATGCCAACTATGACAAATACTTTTTGTTTGTCTAGAATACTTACCATTTGAAACCACATATATTTTTCAAATGAAATAATATATCTATGTTCTACTGCAAAATAGATGAATAGAAAGAAGAGATATTAAAAAATAGTAAGCCAGTAAAAAGGGAATAAGATTGAATGAATTAGCCATTGAAGATAAATGAGGGCTATACAGGCTTCATTATATCATGTTGCTTCACCTTCTGTTTATATTAAAAATTTCCAGTAATTTTTGTTTATTTTTCTAGGTATATCTTTAGCCAATGTGATGAATGGAAATTTCAAGGGGTTTGGAGTCAGGCAAAACAACTACAAAAACTTGTTCTTTTCACTAATTAGTTAATAAAAGCCTTGCCTTAGGAAAGATTCTTATGCTTACAGAGTTCCAACTTCATCATTAAAGTGGTGATTATGGGAGTCCAGGAATCACCTCACAAACCACATGAGCACCAATCTCAGTCAGACATGGCTTACTGAACACACGGCCTAAGACTCATTGATCAGGACCGTAACTCAGACAGAGGTTGAGCCACTACATTGAATATCTTTCTCTGTCAGCTTATAAAAAAAAAAAAAAAAAAAAACATAAAAACCACAGTAAGCTCAAATGCAGATGCAGGAAGTGCTGCCCAGTGGTCAGCTCTGACTCTATCCATTTTAGACATAACAGTTCATATTGACCTCTAATTTGATGGGTCCTACATAAAGCTTTGTGGAATTTCTTAAGATTAACAAACCTCAGAACATACAGAACACAACTGGGTATGTGGTCAGCATGACCCTGCTCTGAGTCAAGTTATTTTTTCTGTGTCGATGACTGGGAGGCATATTACAGCCACAATATGAAATAGATGTTGGGCTTGAAACAAAATGGCTACTGCTGTGCTGGGGGCCAGGGGACAGATCTCAACAGTGATACTGCCTCATAGGTATCATGGAAATGAAAAGAAATCTCATACAACCTCCTGCAGAGCAGACAAGGAACCAGCCTGTCCCATCTTAGGCTTAAAAGCCATTGTATACTAAAGACAAACTAGGTCCATACCTGTTTATGATTAAACCTCTATTTCTCAAGGACTGGGCTATGCCCCATTTGTAACCTAACTACAAATGGTTCTGTACTGCCTGTTCAATGAATAGAGACCATGGTTTGTTTCAGGGGGTCATTCTAACTAACATGTTATGCTTATGTTCTGCTCCTGCAGCCCCACCTATTTTGCCCAATAAATCCCCCATTTGGAAAGCCCCTACCCTGGACTATATAAAAATCTTGTTTTCCTTACATCTAAGACTGCTCTCTAAAGTCTCAACTTTAGGTGAGACAGCCAGCCCCAGGTGTACCTCTAAAATAAAGCTTGCTCTAATTAGACATTCAGGGATTTGGTCTTTCTCCTCAAAACATTAAGACAGACACTCAGTAACTGCTGTCAAAATTGTAGAAGTCGTTGAAGAGGTACACTTCTTTTTAAATGTATTTATTTTTATTTTATGTGCATGGGTGTTTTGTCTGCATGTACATGGGTGCTCACCATGTGCATGCAGTGCCCACAGAGGCCAGAAGAGGGTGTCAGATCCCCTGGAACTGGAGTTACAAACTGTTGTGAGCTATCATATGGGTGCTGGGAATCAATTAGTGCTCTCAATCCTTGAGCTACCTCTCCAGTCCTAGATATGGGCTTGTTAAATAAACTTGGGACACCTTAGTTTAAGATTGCAATGAAAATCTCAAAGCAGAGAAAAATAAACTTAGAAAAAGAAGTGGTACCTACCCTTTTACTGAGAGCCTGAGGTTAGAAGTTTTCTGCCTAGGCAACAAGACAATTATTCACACCAAAGTAAACAACTCTGCGTCTGCCTCATTCCCAAGGAAACCACTGCAGCACTAGGGAGGACTCCAAGCAAGAATTGGCCATGGTCTGAAAGATCTCAGATCTCACCCTGTTTCAGTAATTGAATGGAAAGTAACAGAGAAGCATGTCCTTGGCAGGGAAGGAGAATAGGTTGCAGAAGATGGGGCTTATTGACATGTTTCTCTAGTTTTTCATCTGTTCTGCTTTTACTCTCTAGTGTGAAAACTGAATTCTTATTAGAGAGCTGTGCTTGAATCTGCCCTTGCTACGTAGCTGAGGAGGTTAAAGGCATCACTATCCAACCATCCAAACCAGAACTCTGGGAGGTGGCCCGTCCCCTTATCTCTCTGGGCAGATCCTCCCACACACTTTCAGTTGATCCATCCAGGCATCTCTGGAAAACGCCTTTAATCTATATTCTCATAACTATTGCCTTAAGCCAGACCCTCCGTGTACCACATGATAATTTCCATAGTGGGAAGCAGATTGTTTTCCTTTATATCGTCTCCCCTTTTAACCAAAATTCTAGAAATACAGGCAAATTATTCATTTTAAAGCACAAATCTAATCACATCATTGCTCTGAGTAAAATATCCCAGTAACTCCCTCCTGTCTACAGAAAATGTTCCAAAGCAGACTGATAAAGACCTTATGGTTTTCCCGTCCCTACCCATGCCTCCTCATCCTTTGCTTGCCTGTTGTACTAGGGCTGGCTTTCTCCAATGACTCCTGATATTCACAAGCTATATAATACCAACACCTCACAGAATCAAGTTTTCAGGCATTAAAAATGTTTATATGGGCCTCTGAATTTCTTCTACATTAAATTCCTAGTTGGGAATGGTACACACACCTTTAATCCCAGCACTAGGGAGACACAGACAAGTAGAGCTCTATGAGTTCTAGGCCAATCAGAGCTACACACTGAAACTCTTTGTGTTTGTTTGGTTTTGGTTTTTGGAGACAGGGTTTCTCTGTGCAGCGCTGACAGTCCTGGAACTCACTCTGTAGACCAAGCTGGCCTTGAACTTGGAGGTCCCCCTGCCTCTTCCACCTGAGTTCTGGGATTAAAGGCAAGCACCACCACCACCACCTGAGACTCCTGATCAAAATAAAACAAGGCAAAACCAAATGCTGTGTTAGGTAGCTTCCCAAAACTATCACCTCCACACTGCAAACACAGAGTAAAACAGTACTGGCTTTATAAAGTGAGTCTCCCGTGCTGACCTTCCCAACACAAACCATAGCTTTCCAATTCCCCAGGTACTTGACAAGCATCTACAAACAAATACCTCTCCAGAGTGACTGTATGAAGTGGGGCCTGCATTGCTGAGGACTATTTGGGTTGTGGATGCCTGCAGTGAGCTATCCTTCCCAGAGCAAGTGACTATATCCAAAGCAACATCTCCTTAGGAACAAGAAAAACCTTCTCAGCCTCAGCATGGTGCAGCTGAGAACAGCTCATTAGTTTATTGGTGTGTTGAGACTAGAGAAAACACATATTTTGAGTCTGGTTTTATCTGTGTAATCATTACTTGAAGTTTTGTTTCAGAAAATTCACTCTCACTGAAATAAGATCTCATTGTGAACATGGTATTAGCACAAATCATGACAATCTTGGAGCATTAGAAAAATTTATTTAGTGACTATACAAGCCCTTCAAAATTAAAGCAAAGTTCTTAATTTTTGGTTCAGTTTTTCCATGCATCAAATTCTTCTTATGACAGAATAAAGTGTTCTCTAAAATAATCTATATGTGATAAAGGTTAAAATTTAAATCTTTCACTGTTACTAAAAGTTTTCAATTTATTGTTAGGTTTTAAAGAGAAGAAGATGACATCAAACATAAGTTATACATAAGTTATGGCTGGTTTATAAGATTCAACAACCCTCCAAATCTGCGCAGCTATACTCTCCAGATGCCAGCCATATCATATGTTAGATTAAAATATTGATAACTATTCATACTCCTTTTGCAGTCATATTTTTAATTAAGCTCCAAAAGGCTCCTTAAACTTTTCAAATAAATACAGTTTTGTGTCCATGGCAGTTCTGATTTTGTGTTAATAAGAAAAAAAATCCTATGAATCCATTTTGATATGTATAGCAGGCAGCACAAGGGAAAAAAAGGCAGAGGGAGATGTGTAAATGTCATCAAGTCAGGGATCTGACCAGGTTAGCCCAAGTTCACTACAACAACATCGACTGGAAGGACTGGCACTGAGTGCCCAAGAGATAGCCGGTGAAATGACAGAGTAGCCTTGGTGTGGCCCCTTTGACTGCAGTTTGACTAACAGGAAGCAGGGGACCAGGTTTCTTGAGAACAAAGACCATATGCTGTTATGTACCTCCAAGGACTCATATTTTGCTTGTCTTACTACAGATATGCCAAAGCCTTGTTGGATTACTATTAATGGAATTATCTATCATTTAACATTATTAGAAGGATGGACTCACAATCAGAAGACATTGGTTAAGAGTGATTGATTTTTTTTTTAATATTCATAAAGTCTTCTTAAAACATAAATGCTTTGTCTTTATAGCCAACAAACACCTTTTAAATTCCAGTAGTAATAAACTGGGTGCTGTGGTGCATGTCTGTAATCCCAGTACTCGGGAGGATGAAGTAGGAAGACCATAAGTTCAAGGCCAGTCTCAGCTAGGCTGGGTATCTGTGGTAGACTTGGCCTAATGCTGCTTGTATTCTAATG
Source organism: Rhynchomys soricoides (assembly GCA_019843965.1). NCBI lineage: Eukaryota > Metazoa > Chordata > Mammalia > Rodentia > Muridae > Rhynchomys > Rhynchomys soricoides. The sequence continues at coordinate 5,828,206 of JADRCH010000093.1, read as the reverse complement.
TTAATTTATGTCCCCCAAAATTGTTTGTATGAGAGCCTGCACAAGACACTGAGGGACCCTGCCCCCAGTTAATTCTGATTGGTAAATAAAGATGCCAGCAGCCAATGACTGGGGAGAAGAGACATAGGCAGGGTTTAGGTTTCTTGGGCTTGGAAACAGGAGGAAGGAGCAGGAGGGAGAGAGCTGCCATGCCTTAGAAAAGTGTGCAGGAGAGAGACAAGAGCCACCATGGGATAGAGAAGAAGCAAGAAGAGAATCCTGGGCTCTGGCCAAGAGATCATGGCTCAGAGGATTGACTAATTGGAGTTAAGAGCAGTCACAATGGAACATAGAAATTAGTAAGTAGTAACTCAGAGTTATCGGTGGGAAGTAGATTCTAACAGCATGGAAGGGAGGCAGTTGCCCAGCTATTGTTCTGCTTGTATTCAAGTATAAAGGCTGTGTGTGTGTGTGTGTGTGTGTGTGTGTGTGTGTGTGTGTGTGTGTATTTCATCTGGGAACATAAATAGTCAAAGGAGGAAAGGAACCCTGCATCAGGATTTATTAAAATATTCCCACTACAGGTGTCCTATTTAGTTTTGACTATCAACATGACACAGCCTAGGATCAGCTGAGAAGAAAATCCTTGTCTATGAATTGCCTAAGGCAGAATGGACTCTGAGGGATTGACTCCATTGGTATAGGAGGGCCCAGCCCAGAGTGGGCCCCATTCCAGATAGGTTAGCTATGTAAGAAAGCTAACTGAACATGAGCAAGTCAGAAATTAAACTGAAAACCAGAATTCCTCCATGGTTCCTGCCTCCAGGCTCTGCTTTGAGTCCATGCCCCCTGCCTTCCTTAGTGATGCATTGTGGCCTAGAAGTGTATGGCAAATAAATTCTTTCTTCCCCTAAACTGCCTTGGCCAGAGTATTTTAATCACAGCAACAGAAAGCAAACTAGAACACTGAGCTATATGAAGCTCCCTCAAAAAAAAAATCTAATAATAAAAATAACTCCCACCATTCGACCTTACAGTTTTATGAAGGTCCTAAACCTCATCTCTCAAATACGAAGTTACAAGCTGCAGGGTAGGAGAAAACCGTGTGTTTTAAGATGCTCTGAAATGCATCTGAGCAGTAATACAGCTAAGAACCCAGTGGAGGCTCTTCAGGATGCTCAAGTCCAGAGCAAAATCAGTAACATATGCTGGGGCAGGAGCTGAGCAGCCAGAATGCTCACTGAGTGCTCACAGAAAGGAAGGAGGTACAGGTACCTGGGAAGACAGTCTGCTAGCTTCTCACAAAATCAAACACAAAATGATCAAATGGCCATGCTCATGACATTACATTTAAAGCACACTCACCCACACAAAAATATGCTCTACTGATAATCAACAATTCTGAAACAACCAGTATGCCTTCAAGTGGGTAAATGAAAACAAAAACTGGGGTATACGCATCTCAACTGTAACTAAACAATGAAAAGAAACCACGAAGGGTCTGATGAACCTGAAAGGCATGTTGCTCGGTGAGAGAGCTGGTCTGGAGGGTGCATATCATGTGACTGTGGACATAGCACATTCTGAAAAATGGAGACCACCATGGAGACAAACGAAAGTCAGGAGCTGCCCGGAGCTGGAGAGGAGGGAATGAATGGACTAGCATGGGGTGTGTAAGGCAGCAAGGCTGCACTGCATGGTACCTAACGTGGATATATGTTCTCATACATCTGCCGAAACTCAGAACACCTGCAACAACACAGTCTGAGCCCTAAGGTGGCACTATTAATCGCAATACCAAGGTATTCATATCTGTTCATCGACTGTAACAAATGTACTGTACTAACTCAAGATGGTAACAGTGATGAGGACTGAGTTGTGGAGAGATCCCGGGATCTATGGAAAACACCCTTTCTCCTCACCCTTTCTGGATCTCAATCTGCTCTAAATCAGTCTATTAACTTAAAAATAAAAGAAAGTCATTCTTGTTGCATTGGATACATTTTAGTGTTTATTTGCTCCATTTCTTTAAAAACTCCTGTCAGCCCATGAGTAGTGAACTCAACAGATTTACATTTACTCAAATGTTTTCCCCTGTAACAATTTACAAGGTACATCATCTATCACAGGAACTGATCTGGGGAGTACTCCTGTAGTCAGGCATCTAACAGAAGGCAGTTTTGCCTGAAGAAACTGAAAGAAGTAAAACTTTTGTACTTATTCTTGGGTTGATAAAATTAAACACTTCATTTGGTGAGCTTTTCATTGTGACATCCCTTAAGACTGGAACTTGCCATTTCCAGAGAGTGCTATAAATCAACTGTGAGGCTAGGGAGTTGGAGGAGGATGATTCCCTTACAGCTCCTGCCAAGAGCTGTCAGGAGCAGCCAGCAAGCCACTGCCAAGAAATGCTTAATGGTGTGGTAGGGAGTGCTACTCCCCAGATGCTGGTGAAAACCAAAACTTGTTTCTGGTTTGTCAATTCAATTCAATTGTAAGAAGTCTCAGTCTTTGAAATTGATGATTGTTTCATCCTTGGGAAGAGCTTCAGCTTAGCACACCATGGTCCCTGAAGGTCTCTATGGGAGGCCCAGACGCCTACCTTCTTACTTTCTATTGCTGTGAAGAGATACCATGACCAAGGCAACTCTTACAAAAGAAAACATTGCATTGGGGACTTGATTAGAGTTTCAGAGGTTTAGTCCACCATCATCAATGGCAGGGAGCCTGGGAGTACACAGGCAGACAAGGCACTGAAGTCATTGAGAGCTAGACTGAAGGTGACAGATTTCCATCAAGGCCACACCCTTTAACCTTTCTAATCCTTTAAAACAGTTCTACTCCCAGAGGACTAAGTGTTCAAATATATGAGCCTGGGGGGTGGGGTTCTGATTTACCACCACACGTACTAGTGCCGAAATGTTGTTAGGCCCACTTAATAAGCCCAAAAGGAAGCAGACATTTGGGCGGTGCCTTATGCCATCTCAGGGCAACTATCTATTGCTCTGACCAAGCTATTGTCATGATAACAATTTCACAGAATAACAACTTTATGCCTTCACTCTTGAGCACTCCTGAAAAAGTCTAATCTTAGCTATCATGGGGGAAAAATCATTGTAAGATTATAAACACAGTTTTTCGTATTAGTTAGGTGAAGCATGGGGATGTTTGGGGCTGTGAAACATTTGTTTAGGTCTAATGCATTAACGTGTGGTGTATGGCTAAGGAAAGACTGCCATAGACAAGAGCTGAAGCAAAGGAAGCGAATCTTGGTATCCTCCTTGTAGTCCTACTCTGCACTTAGCTTGCTCAGCTCCTCCCACCAGAGCATCTGATAACTCTCAACCCCAAAAGCAAAAACTGCAAGCTGTGAGAGGCCTTAGGGGACTCTCCTGACCAGAAATCTCTGTAATTCTCATAACAAGTGCATTTCCTCATCTTAGTTTAAATTTTTAAAATATTTTTAGATATTCACTATAAATGACAATTATAGAGATCACCAGTAATTTTGGGTGAACCCATTTTCAGAGTTTCTTCTTCTGTTATATCTGGTTAAGGAAGAGGGCCCTAGAGAAGCCAGTATCATATGCTTATAGTCCCAGCCACTTGAAAGACTGATGCAGAAGGATCATTTTAGTTCAGAAGTGAAAGGTAAGCTGGGACAACATAGAGACCCCATCTCAAAAACAAATACACATGAGGCTTACAAAATAGCTTAGTCCACAAAGGAACTTGTCACCAGGAACCACATGGTAGAAGGTAGAAGGAGAATACTGACAAGTGGTCCTCTGACCTCCACACAGGTGTGCGCGCACACGCACACGTACACACACACACAGCCTAAATAAATATGTCAAAAAATTTTTAAAAAAATGTTGAACCCAGAAGTCATTGATGACCAAATTAAAAGCCCAGAGGTCAGTGTTGTATTGAATCTCTCCCCTTGAGTTGTTGGTCAGAGGTGTTCTGGAAACCCTCAAACCAATACAGACTATTATCATGGCTCTTGGTTATCCATCAGAATTTGATCGTAAGTCCATAAAGACACCATACATTTTAGTGTCAGGACATGGAAAGATCCAGCTGCTACTGCATGGGAAGCTGCCTCCCTGATGGCTAGTTTTCACAGCAGCAGAAGGTGCTACTCAGGCAGCTGAAGGAGAAACCATCACTAGTTGTACTGATGTGAACCCTGTGAGCTATTATAATGACCTTTGTGGCAATATAGGCCTATGGGGGCAATAGTTACAGAGATGTGATTGGGATAACCATCTGCTTTCTTCTGGCATTTAAAGCCTAATCCACAAGAGAAAAAACTGCCTGCTACTATAAATTTACCAAGAGCCAGTGGCTGGGGAACTTACAGGCCCTAAGGTAGAACCTACTTCTATTTTCTAAATGGATATAGTATCTAACTGCATACATCTATATGATGTGCATCTAACTTCATCCATTTGCATCTATAGATTAGTATAGTTCTCAACCCTCATCAAAGCAGTTTCTTTGTGCAGTAGTTAATTCAGAAACTCACAATTGGTCAAATCTCAGAGAATAAGTGTCTATGAATGCATGTATGGGGTAGCATTCTACTCCATAAATGGGTCATGTATCACACACCCTATCCTGAAGGTGCAGGAGCCACCAGGGAAAAGAGCAGAAAGATTGCAAAAGCCACAGGTTGGGAAGGGCTAGACACAAACAGGACATAATAGGACCTCTGCACTCATGAACCCACAGCATCTGTGACTGCCTACACACCATCAAGCTAGTCACCGTTCTAGCATGCAGGGAGACAAAGTTTACTTAACCCTTCACCCCTAGCTGAGGAGCTACTGACAGTTGACAGATTCTGTGGGAGGGAGAATCAGTTTTCTTCTGAGGTATGACCTCCTAAGAGGTCAACTAAGCTCCAATGGATATCGCCATGTCTTAGTTTCTAGTTTCTAGTGCTGTGAAGAAACTCCATGACCACAACTCTTACAAAGGCGAACATTTAATGGTGGTTGGTTTACAGCTTCAGAGGTTCAGGCTGTTATTGCCATGGCAGGAAGCACGGTGATGTGCAGGCCTACTGTTACTGTCGTTGCTATTACTTTCTTACTGTGATACACTAGAAACACGGGGCACGGTGATAAGAACGGTTGCTATTTTAGGTTGTATTTGTATGTGGGAAGGTACAATTCCAGTCCCGTGTAAGAAGACTTCTTATTCTGCCTTTGAAATCTTTTGAAACTGAATAGTAAGAATTCAGAACAGCAGCACATTTTGTGTTAAAACATCATGAACCACAGAACGGCAGTTATTTCTCACAAGTGAAAAGACAAAATTTGTTGAACCCAACCCTTTCACATGAGCCTTGGGGCAGGATGACAGGGTCATTTGCTACTAAGGCAAATTCTCTTGAAGCAAGGTGACTCAGTGCCTTGACTGGCCCACACAGGCCTACTGCAGGCCTCTTTGGGCTCAGGCTCCTGCTATAGACACTGTGACTACAGTTCCACCATTTTCCAATACCATTGCAATGCCAAATTTGTTCAATGAGCAGGCAGCAATTTGCACAGGGAAGGAAGAGTCTGCCTTTAGGAATGAATCACAGCTGGCTGTATTTACACGGTGTGATCACATGGCCAAAACTTTACCAGGGAGAAAGGCATAAGGGGACAGGACCTCAGCTTTGTGGGAGAGCATGTGCTCAGCCTGTCATGAGGCCCTGGATTCAGTTCCAGCATCACTAAATACAAAGAACAGGAGCTTCAAGCTGAGATGAATTTAAACAGGAAGATCTGCCTCTTAGCCAATCATGTGACCTTATGCAAACTATTTGATCTCTATGCTTCAATCTTTTAAATTGGATAAGTAATATTACTTAGTAGCATGTGTGGCAGGGATCAAATATTTATATAAAGTACATTCTCTTTCATAATTTCCTTTCAGTTATGTAGACCAGGGCACATAGGAAAGATTAGTGACCATGTATCTTGTTTTATGTGAGTGAGATGGAGCTGCATAACCTAAGTTGCCTTATGTTGGGGTTGATCTGGTGCTGGTATGTATTCAAATGCTAAATACTGTATGGGTTGCCACAGACCAGTGAGTTCTCACTTACGTCAGCTTCTGTTGTGTAAACCTTACTCCCCAAGTCAGTTGGCCAATAAAGGGCTAAAGCCTGTGATTGGGCAGTAGATGGAAGTAGGTGGGTTTTCAGTACCTGTCTGAGGGTCGATGGTAGGAAGAAACAGGGGAGGAGAGAGGAGGAGGGGTGAGGAAGCCACCACGAGAGAAGATGGACTGTGAGCATGTGGCCAGGAGAAACAGCAAGTAACAAGGGACACATGGCTGAGATGTAGCTTAAAATAGCTCCAAAACCTGCCTGATCTAGGCTGACAGCTTGTAAATAAAACACCTGGATTCTGTGTCTTTATACAGGCTAGCTAGAATCTATAATTCCACTCACAGCCTCAGTGCTGTCTCCTTGTACGCTCCTCCTCTTCCTCTTCCCTCTCTCCTTCCCCCCTTCTTCCCTCCCCAACTGAGACATGATCTTGTTCAAATCTAATTTACTTGTACTGCAGCTCACCTGGAGGAGATCCCAGCCCCCCAGATCTCTGGTTACTTCCATGAGTAAGAGAAATTCAAGAGCCTAAGATTTTAGTGAATTGTGGCCACCAGGTCCCCTCAGCTCTAGTGTCCTCGGAAGTTACTTCTGCCCCACACCTCTTCTTTCAGGTCAAACTTGGGACTTTCAAGTGAATGTCCACAGCATCAAAAGCAAAAGTTCCCACACCTACCATTCCTGAGCATGCTAGACTCTCCTTAGGGCCTCAGGTAGGACAAGAGGACTTATGTTCACTAGGCAGGCATTGTTATTCCCAGAAGCCCACTGACTGAACTGTGGCCTTTCTACCGGCTTTGCTTAATTACAGCCTTGTTTTAACTTTTGTCTGTTTGACATTGTATTTATTTTAAATTTCATTATGTGTGTGTGAGCACGCCTGTGTGTTTGTTTGTGTATGTGTGTTTGCGCTCAAACTGAGGTCAAATGACAACTTGTAGGAGCCTGTTTTCTTCTACCATGTGGGTCCTGGGGATAGAACTCAGGCAGTCATATCTGAAATGGGCCTTTGCCCACTGGGCCACCTTGATGAACTTCAATCTTGTTTCATCTTCTTAGTTCCTTTCTCCCACCAACCCTCCCTCCCTCTCCCTTCTCCTCTCTCCCTCCTTCCCACCTTCCCCCCTCCTGCTTCTTCTCTCTCCCTCCCTCCCTCCCTCCCTCCCTCCCTCCCTCCCTCTCTTTTCTCCTCCCTCCCTCCCTCCTCCTCTCTGTCCCTCCCTCTCTCCCTCTCTCCTCCTCCCTCCATCCCCTTCCCTCCCTTCCCCCCTCTTTCATTCCTTCATTGTTTTCAAGCATGTTGCATTTGTCCCTGCTCTGCCCTCTGGGGTCATATCTAATCCTCAAGCACTCAGCAGAGCCTTTATTCCTCTCCCATGTGTGACAGTCTATAAGACACTTTTTTGTTTTTGTTTTTGTTTGTTTGTTTGTTTTTTGTTTGTTTGTTTTTTGTCTTTGTTTTTCAAGACAGAGTTTCTCTGTATAGCCCTGGCTGTCCTGGAACTCATTCTGTAGACCAGGCTGGCCTCGAACTCAGAAATCCGCCTGCCTCTGCCTCCCGAGTTCTGGGATTAAAGGCATTACGGGACACATCTCGTGGTATTTGCGCCTTTTCTCATCCCTGTGAGCAAGATCTGAAGCTTGCTTCTAGTGACTAGAATAGAGAAAAGATAATGAAATGTACCTTCTGTGGTTATATTGGGTTATACGAGACTCTGTCTTGCTAGCATACTCACTTATGAGACTCTCCTTGCTGGTCTAATGAAATAATCAGCCACAGGAGTCCCATATACCAGAAATCTGAATGTGTCCGCTAGGAACTGGCTGGTCACCAGAACTGAGGCTAGTTTACATGCAGCGGGAAAGGCTGGGTCCTCAGTCTTATCACTGCAAGGAAATGCATCCCACCAACAATCTCTACTAGTTTGGAAATGTCTTATCCAGTGAAACTTTCAGATGAAACCAACTCTTCATTTGCCATCAAGGGACACTCTGAGGAAAGGACCAACTAAGCTGTGCCTGACTCCTGACCCACAGGAGGTGTGAGAGAGCTTTAAGCTGCTAAGTTTGTGGTAATCTTTAATGCAATAATAGCCAGCTAATACACTTTTTGTTTATTTAGCAAGATTTTTTGCCAAGTAAGAACATTTTTCTCTGTAAGAAAAACAAACGACAAAAACACCTAAAATGTGTGGTGATACTGCAGTAATAGTAACTTCTCTATCATGTGATGTGCAAATCTAGAAATGGGAGCCCAGGAGACTTAGTGACCATATTAACCTAATGATGAGGTGTAACTAGAGTGTAGGACAGAGAACAGATCGGGGTTAATGGGGAAGGCTCACCTCCAGACAATGGGGAGAGAAAGGAAGCAAGGCCTGCATGAAGGGGCTGACGGTCCGTGGTCACGTGAGATGCAGCAGAGCAGGGGGAATAATCCATCCTCACCATCCTCCCAGCTCTTCCCAATGCCCTGCTTTTGCTCAATTCCTCTGGTACCCCTGAAGTCCTCACCCCAATGTCTTCCAGGGTAGAGAAAGGCAGAAAAAGACAGGAAGTACTTTTGCAGGGCCCTACAAAGAAGTCTAGCCCATGCTTCTCCAGGACTTCACAGCTGGGAACCAAAATGGCACTGAACTCGATGCCTTTCACTGTAGCCTCATCTCATCTGGCCAAGGGTAGGTTGGGGATGTTAGGGCTGGTAGAGTGACCGAGTTTGAGGAAGCATATGTTACTTGAGGAAGCTTCTCCTTTTATATAGAGCCTAGAATGCATTTCATCATCAATATAATTTTACCAAATGAAGAAACTTATCAAATAATGAGAGGAGTCTGGCTGAGTCACAACAATGCAGCCATGCAGGCTCACAGGACCCACTGTCCTCTGCAGTGTACAGTGACATTAAAGGCTGTACTCAGAGCCATGCGGTAAGACCCTATGTTTCTAGACACTGATGATTAGAAAGGCCGTGGGACTAGAAGCAAGTTGATCTGGCTCCCAGAATCTTGTCTGCCCTATTTTCTGCATCTTCAAAAATCATTCAACAAGCCTCTATTAAGGACCCACTCTATATGAAACACTGTGCTGTGGCTGCTATTACATCATGAAATTCTATGTCTACCCTCAAGAGCTTTATACTTTTAAGCTCACTGACAGACGCCACCAATTCATTCACCGTAGCTTCCTTACCTAAAAATATGGAAAAGCCCATGGCATTTTCTTTTTAAAATTTATTTTTATTTTTCATTTTATGTGTATGTGTGTTTTGCCTGCATGTGTGTCTGTGCACCATGTGTGTGTGTGATGCCTCTGAAGTCAGAAGAGAGTATCAGAGCCCCTGGAACTGGAGTTACAGATAGCTGTGAGCCACCACATAAGCACTGAGAGCAGAATTCCAGCCCTCTGGAAGAGTAGGCAGAGCTCTCAACCCCTGAGGTACAAGCTGGAAATGATAAACTATGGTTTATAGCAAAACAAACAGCAAACAAAACTGAAAGAGTTGAACCTTGGAAGGCGTGTTACCATTAGCATCTCCTAAGCCCATACGCCCAGAAAGGGTCTAACGCACTAGTTGGACCGGAGCTGTGATGATTTCACGTTGGTCAGTCATTTGTTTTCCTTGTAAGCAAGAACCAATTACTAGGTTTGAAACTAAGCATCAATATGTCTGCACTATGGGTGTCTGAACACATAATCTCAGCCCCTGGGGCTCACGTAATGGCCAGTGACATTAAGTCTTCAGGGAGCAGACATATGGTTCACAGAATGTTCTCTTTAAGTGGACTCAGAAATATGTGCTGTGCTCCTCCTGTTTGGATGACCACTCAGACGGGAGGACAGTCTAGACTGTCCACTAAGGTTTGCATCTGCACAATTGTATTGCTCAACACAAAGGTCTGTCATAGAGGCTCCTGTGTCAGCAGTCAGAGAACAGAAACAGCAAGCACTGCCCTGCCTTCTCATCACTGAGGTCTGCTCGTCTCCCAGATTTTAGCAAGTCCTGATGGGATTTCAGATCAGTTTGAACCCCTTCTGCAGGAAACCTTTCCATTCTCCATGCTGGAGAGGATTCTGGGAGATGATCGAATATATATGGAGTGCTTTCAAGGTCTTAAGAACCCCAAAGAGCAAGTGCAGCATTCATTCTAAGTTGCTTCTGCTCTTAAAGTTGCTATCCTTTGTTTGTTTAAGCCAAGGTCTTCTTGTCTGAGCCTCCCCCATCCCTGCTGGTGCTGGTGAACTTTTACCCCCACAGCAACATCTCCACAGGCCCACTTTGAGCTCTTTTTTTGTTTTTTTTAAGGTGTGTATAAGAAACAAAACAACCAATGAAGAAATCACTTGAATTTTTAAAAACTGCCACTGCCGTTACACTGACAAGTTACATTTGCTGAAGCTGAAATGGAAGAGAATTTTAGAAAATCACTCAGTGGTCTTCCTGCCTCAGTCTCCTGAGTGAAAAGGGTTCATTACTATTGTTAAGGCCTAGATAACTGTTGTCTGTCTAGCCAGCCATTTTGTGCCGTTACTAGTATTAGAAGGAAACTTTTCATGCCCAAGTTGATTGCATATTCTGTTAGGTTCTGTGCTTTGATGTTCTTGGAAACCATTCACAACAGAAGTCAGTTAGAACTGCTTCGTAAAATTAGCTACAATAAACTTGGATCCAAACCAACCACCCAGCAGCACTTCCTACTCCTGTGTGCAAGCTTTTATAGTATTTGCCTGTATAAGCTGCCCCTGGAATGGACCTCAACATAAGAGAGACACCTGCACCAATATAAGAAGCTATTTGGAATACAACTTCCATTTTTTGAGTAGGGGTTGAGTAAAGTTTAAGTTCCCAAGACCTCCCTAGGAACTGACATCCTGCTTTGCATGGCAGAAAGAGACATGTACATCCTGGTTGTCAAGTTAAGACATGAGTGTTAGGCAAGGCAAGTCCCCTGCCACAGTGAATGCCCCAACCAATGAGGACAGGCTAAGTGTACAACAAAGACATGTTCCTAAGGAAATCCCCCATCCCTAAGTCCTGACTGGCAGAATAACTTGTCACAGATGCTTGTGGATTTCAGGCTTAGAAAGCTCTGTAGGATTCTAGCTAGGCATTGAAGTTCAGCTCCTGAGTCTGGACTGTGTCTCTGATCATCAGTCTTGGGGTGTGCATTCAATAAACCAGCCCTGATTGACTAAGATCAGTGTCTGAGTGGTTTGTGTGGTGATTCCCAGACTCCAACAATTATTAAGGTTCAAATATGAACTATCCCTCACAGGGTCACCTGTTTAACACTTGGACCTTGGCATTATGGTTTTGTAATCATGCAGGATTTAAGTGTTCTAGAGTCATGAGGACTTCTCCAGAATCACACATCAAAGGAAAGCCTAAAAGGGCGAGCAGTGTGTGACAGTCAGGTTGCCTGTCAGAAGTTCCTAAGGGCACAAGACATAAAGATGTGAGTGTAAAACCTAAGCTTCAGTGGTAAGTCCAGGAGGGCAGACACAACAACAACATGGAGCTTCTGTTAAGAAAAGCCACAGGCAACAAACAAAACCTTCCCAAGATGAGAGACAGGCCTTGAGGACTGTAGCTAGGAAGGCTATAGGGACAGGGCTGTCCAAGTCCGCTGGAGCTTCCAACACACCACCACAGTCCAGACGCTACACACAGAATTACAGGATTTAATGTTTGCCTTGTTAGGTTTCAGTCTCACTTTGGTCCAGTCGTTTCTTTCTATCCTTCCCCTTTGGGGTGGAATCGTTTACTCTCTACTATGTATCTTAGAAACAAGTAGCTTTCAATTTAATTTAACAGAAGCTTATAGGTAAGTACTTTGCCTTGAATCTCAATAGGGTTTTTAGACTGATTTTTGAACAATGTTGGAACTGACAAGACTTTAGAAACTCTTGGGGTGGGAGAGATGGCTCAATGGTTAAGAGCACTTAGTGCTCTTACAGGGGAACCCAGGTTCACTTTCTAGCACCCACATGGTGGCTACTAGATACCAGAGTATCTGATACCTCTTCTGACCTCTGAGGGCACATATGGTATGCATATGTACACTCACCCAAACACATATACTCATAAAAATAAATAAATGAATATTTTTAAAGACCTTAAGAAATGAAAATAATTTGGAGATTCCTGAAGTTGAATTAAACACATTTATTTATTATTATGAGATGGCACAGGGTCATATAGTGAATACTCCATCTCCAGCTGGTGACAATGTTCTAGGAACTTTAGGCACCCTCCCTCCCCTCCTCTTCTCCATTATGATGTTTCTTCTCCTGTGCCACACACTCCCACCTCTCATCCTGTTCTGTAGAGCACACTGAGCCAAGCAATCATGAAATGAACACTGAAAACCTGAGCCAACTATGTCCATCCTCTTCTGGGTTGTGTCTGTTACACTTTTAGCCACAGCAAAAGTAACGGATACAATTGTACTCTTTAAATACTTAAAAATCACAGATTTGCTGTGTTATGTTCTTGCAAATATTTTAGATAATTTATACTAAAGCAAAGCATAAACCAATATTATATTGATTATCAGCTCTGCAACATTTAGGTTGTTAAAGGATTAAATCTCAATTGGATTTGAAATCTGATCACATTGTCCAGAATTATTTAACTTCAAACCACTAGTTATTAAATTAAAATATTATAACTGAAATTTACTTTTACTACTAAAAAATTGCCTTTTGAAGAGACTTGAATCTTTAATAAACATTTATTTACTCTTTTCTTTTATGTGTATGTTTCTGGGCACATGTATGGAAGTCAGAGCACAACTTTCAGAAATGGGTTTTCTCTTTCTAGTGTGGGTCCTGGGAAATAAACTCAGGTTGTCAGGCTTGGTGGCAAGTAACTTTGTCGATTAACCAACTCACTGGCCTCCATGCTTGAATTTTTGGTACATTGTTTTTCTTTCATGTTTTCCATGTCCCACAGTGCCAAACATTTCAGGCAGAATATTCTGGATTAAGGATATGATTAGAGATGTCCAGCTCCTAAATAGTCTCTTTATAGTAAATAGAGAATGTAGATTAAGGTTTCTCAGAAATTTAAGGTGCATTCAACTTACCTGAGAACTTTAGCAAGCTGTAGATGCTATTTTAGCTGGACTGGAGCAGGGCCTGAGATTCTGTGTATCTAACAAGCAAACAATGGCAACCATATATATGGCTGTTGAACTACAAATTGCAACATTGAAAAGATATTTTCTCAGTGTGGCCAGTTCTCTTCTTTCCTTCATGGTTTCAGTGTGACAATCAATTTCTCACTTTCTTGGAACAATACCTACTTTTGATGTTTCTTCCCAGTCTGTGTTTTTCTTATAGACAGACAAAGAAATAAAGATATTCTACATTTTATAATTAAACTGTCAGGAGTAATGTGAAAAACAGAAACATGGTTATTGGAACTCTTACTATTGATGGGAATGCTAACTAATACAGTCATTATGGTAATCAATGTGGAGTATCTAAGAAATGAAAACCAGAACTACCATATGATCCAGCTATACCATTCCTCAGCATATAACTAACGGTCTCCATATCCTACAGTAGAGACACTTGCTCAGCCACATTCATTGCTGCCCTACTTACAATAGCAAGGAAATAGACCAGTCTCGATGTCCATCAACACAGAAATGGACAAAGAAAATGTGATTCATTTAAAACTTGGAAATTTTATTTAGCTACAAAGAAAAATGAAATAATTTAATTTGCTGGATCTGGAAATTATAATGTTAAGCAAGATGGCCTAAATTCAGAAATACAAAAAAGCACATACTCTGTCCTATATGTGGATACTAGACTGTAAAACATGCAGGTACATGCATACGCACACACACATGCACACGCCCATGTGCACACCCATGCGCACATGCACGCATGTGCCGCACTTACATATAAATGGGTGTCAGTGTGGGTAAAGCCTAAAAACTATAAAAGAGACTAGGAACTGGTAAAATAGAGGATGAGGAAGGGAGGAGTAGACAAAGGGACATGTAAGTCACAAAGAGGAAAAGAACTTGGGAGAAGCAGTGATGTCTCAGACACTTTGCTCCAAAATGCAAAAACGATGTCTAATGAGAGAGAGAGAGAGAGAGAGAGAGAGAGAGAGAGAGAGAGAGAGACATGGAGCCATAAGCCTTGGAGTCTGGGAGTCTAGTCTACAAGTCTTTGCCACTCAAGGACGCAGATCAGCCAACACTGAACAGTTCACCTGCATCCAGCACAGCTGAGAAACCACAGCCAGCATTGATAGGTAACACAGCCAGGAGCTGTAACCAATGTAACCCAAGGGACTGCGATTCAGATCTAACAGGCATCTGGGTTTCCCTCATTAGCAGTCTCTAATTGCTCAATTGGATACTGACTGGCCTCCAAGATTCTAACAAGCTTGGATGTACCCAAAACAGCTAGTTATCTCTAGAGACATGAAGGTGAATGACTTAATCTATCATCAGAGCTGCTATGCCAAGGGATTTCCACCCAAAGAGGGAATATGAATTTTAAGAAAAGGTTGACCAGAGAGATGGCTCAGCAGCTAAGAGCACTTGCCACTTTAGATATATGGCAGCTTGAGTTTGATCCCCAGAACACACACGGTAGGAGAGAATTTATTCCTGCAAGTTGCCCTCTGGCTCTATATGTGAGCTATGCCATCACATGTGTGTGCTTGTATGCATGTAAGCTCACGCACACACACACACACACACACACACACACACACAAACTAAAGGAAGGAAGGAAGGAAGGAAGGAAGGAAAAGGTAAAAAATGAAATTCTTAAGATTTTTGGCAGTCTTGTCTGGCACACTTTTCAAGGTTTTACTTGAAATATTTTACAACTTGGTTAAATCTTAATGAACTAATAATGTTACAAATGATTCTTCTGTGTAGAAATACAAATTGCCAGTGGAATGCAATTGATTGTTGTCTTTTAAAAAGATGTATTTTGCACCTATTTGTAAATTCATTTTAAAATTTCTCTCTCTTTAATAAAATTCTAATGAATCACTATTTTTTCACTAATTAGTTAAAATCTTTCACATTGATTTTATACCTACATAAGGAAGAAATTTCTGTCTTACTAACTGCCTACACTGATAAGTGAAAAACAGTCTATTGTGCTTCATTCTCTTGTCTTACACTTACATTTTTATGCCTAACTTTTTTCTCTTCATTAACCTTATGAACTTAATAAGGAAGTCACCACTGGGTATGGCCCATGCCTTTGATCCTGGCAATCAGGAGGCAGAGGCAGGTGGATCTCTGTGTTTGAGACCAGCCTGGTCTACAGAGCAAGTTCCAGTACAGCCAGAGCTACACAGAGAAACCTTATCTCAGAAAACTAGCCAAACAAACAAACAAATAACCCACAGTCACTTCTTATTAACTGTCAAAACCTTGCCGTGGGGGCTCCTTCAATCTGGTCCCACAGTCCTGTGAGCCCTCACCCTCACGCACATTTAACAAATCCCTGTTTTCTAGGATTTCAATCCTTCAACGGACAAGGAGTTTGCCTTACAACATGAGAACCTGAGTTTGATTCCAGAACCTACTTTAAGTCCTGTGCATCTGCAATCCAAGTGCTTCTCCTGTGAGATAGGAGGTGGAAAAAGGAGAACTCCTAGAAGCCCATGGGGCAGCTAGACTGGTGTACAAAGCACCAAACAACAAGAGATTCTTCAAACAAGGTGGAAGGCAAGGACTGATAATCTAAGGTTGTTGTCCTCTGACCTCTACTTACAAATTGTCTGGGGGGGGGGGGGGGGATGTGCTCGCCCCACCCGCCACCACAACTGCTGGCTATTGTTAAGGCATGGGGTCCTTGTTTTCCAGTAGTAGAAGGCAGAGGATAGTTTACAACCCATTATTTTTTTTCCCTTGTCTCCTGTCTTGAAAATTGCCGTTATCTAAGGCTTAAAGCTCCTTCTAGTGGAGAGAAGTGTCACAGGCTGGCTGGGTGTGAGTGCCAGAAGCCAGCAAGCTTTTTGTTGTTGTTCAGGGCCTCTTGAGAAATTGTGGAGCTGGAAAAGGTCTCTTGACAGGCTCGAGTTTATGTTGATTTTCCCGAGCATGTTAAGTATCAGTGCTCTCCATTTCACATAATTTGAGGTTTCACTTTAATATGCTTATTGTTTAAATGAAATGAAAGAGAGAGAGAGAGAGAGAGAGAACATCAAAATATCTGGATTATATAGTGAAGAAGACAGGAAGCCCAGCCCCTAGGCTAGAAAGTTCAGGGCAGAGGGCAGGGAAAGTCAGCCATGCCAATAACAGGTAAGGACTGAGGGATGCTGGGAGAAGCTGGAGACCAGGTTCGTTTTGGCATGTTAAATTCGGCACCTTAACAGAGAGAAGTCAAGATTTAAAAAGAAAGTTTGGAGAGAGCTATAAACACGGTTTGTGTTTGGATTCTAATTTGTTTCCTTACTCCTGTGAATGTTTTTTGTATGACTGGAAAGGGAAATGGTCAGAAAACAGATGGCTTCAGGAAAATCACATGAGACACAGCGTGGAAACAAGATATTGACCATAATCAAGAAAAACCAAAACTTCCCATTTGGCAGTGACAGAGACTTCTGTGGTCTCTAAGGACACTGAAATAGTCATTACAGTCCCCAGGGCTTTCTCTAAAGCAAGAGTCAAAATTTTCCCACTCAGAGTTTTTCCTTCTGATGGAAATCAGGTATCACTTGATTCTGTTTTTTACCCCTCTCCTTAGCTGCAGTTTTTGTAGACACAAGATTGCATCCTGTGCTACCCAGGGAACTGAAAAATGATGACTAATACTAGATCTTTGTATCTGCAGGTTCTGACTAGCATGAACACAGAGGCATCTGAGTTAGCGGACTCAGGCATCCTCCCAGGTCTTCTGTAAGACAGCCAGAGGGCACCGAAGAGGGAGTCCTCTCATGGTGGTCACTGGCCCAAGTGCAGAACTCACATGATCTCTAAAATCCCTAGACTGTTTCTCAAACAGGCACTAATATTTAAGTTACTGTTCTCTCTTTTACATGTACACAGACACATGCATGTATAAGCACACATATACGCACAGATGACAGGTATTATGCTATAATCATTATGTTATAATCAGACAATGCCACAGATTATCAATAAAAATATACTTACTATTCATATGTACTTTATGAGACTGAGGCAGGCAAGCATAATGCTAACTTAGCAACCTTGGACACCATTTGACTTGAGGTACACACACACAAACACACCTCTCCTAACAAAGCACTTAGCAACCTGTGAGCTGCACTTCCCTGGAGCTAGACGCACATTGCTCTCCAAACAAAGCAATCTGGTCATTCCTAGTGCTTCCTAGCAACCCCTTGGTAACTCCTCATTTGTGGCCAAATGCATCCTGGAACATATCTAGGAAGGAGGGGCAGTGTGCCAATCCAGCCTACACTGGTTTGGGGTGCACACACAGTAAAGTAAACCATGTCCTCTGAGTGAACACTCAGAGAAATTCATCTACTTACTATCATATGCCTTTGCAGGATTCAGTATGCATATGGTTAAAATCAGATGCATCATGGCAAAGGACAGTACACAGTGAACAAAAGATTATATGTCCAAGCCTATCAATCAAAACAGAAAACTACCCACACTCCACCTCCCACTCCTTGGGGATTCACAAAGAAAAACCCATAGCAATAAGCAGTGTCCTTGAGCACTCTAGCTCAGGTAGCTGAGGACTTCACACTTCAGCTTTGTCTTGCCATTCACTGCTGCTCTGTTTATGTGCACGTCTTCAATACTGTGAACAAGACACCAAGCCCCTGGAAACACTCAGTCCAGACACATACCCTGGCCACAGGAATCCTCAGATGCCCATAACTGAAAACTTTTTATTTCAGCCTTGAGGAATGGCTTCCTCTGCACCCATGTAAAGCAAGTAGCCACCAATGTTAAGTGAGCTGAGAGAGCAATGGTATGCTCTAGTCAATGCTTATCACTAAAGAGTTAATACTATCTCCAAAGAGATAGAAATTGTTCTTTCAAAAGGCTGAATGGCCTGTGAAGATGATAATGTCGATGGTCCAGAGGCAAATGGTCTAGGTTCTTTATTGCCCACCCCAATGTCTAATCTGACATCCTTTGGTTCTTAGGGGAAAATCTTAGAAATGTATTCTTTGCAAACCACTGGGTTCTGCCAATCCTAAAGTTTGCAATGTATCAAACAGCATCTAAGACCTGGAGCTGGGCTTTCTCCACTTTACCTTAGCCTGCCTTTTCTAGCACTCCCTAACAATGCAAATGCCTTACAATTTCTTCTGTGACTAAAAAAAAGTCATGTTACCACTTCTGTGGTGGAACATGTTTTGCAGAGCAGCCTAAAGTCATTTCTTGGGTCATGATCAGTTGGTGTTTGGTTGGTTGGTTGGTTGGTTTGGTTTGGTTGCTTTGAGACAGTTTATTTTTTTTTTAGCCCTGGCTGTCCTGAAATCACTCTATAGACCAGGCTGCCCCAGAACTCAGAGATCTGCTTGCCTCTGCCTCCCAAGTGCTGTCCCGAGGGCTGGAATTAAAGGTATGCCTTGCTTATGAGCAATTATGTAAGGCTCAGAATAAGCTCTTTCTTATTTTTTTTATAGTGAAAACTATATTTTGTATCAACAATCACATTCCAGTGCTAGAAAAGCACCAAGAATAATTTATAATTTATTGAGGTTTATATGCTTATTTTATTTACTTAATGTCTACTATTTGCCATACAGAGTCCCCTTAACCCTGACACCAAGATTGCTATTAATCTTGGGAGAATGCACAGTTCTGGCTCACACTAGTTGCAAAGATATCTAAAGAGGGAATGGTCATTCTGTCTGAACAAAACATAATCGAGTTATCTGGTAAGCCAAGGGTGCTGCCAAACATTCAAAATAGATTCCACACATTCCAGGTCCTAAAAGTCATGTAGAATCTGAATATCAGACTCTGAGAACACACCTCTTACACTCTGTATGCAGTTTTGGCCGTTGTGGTGTGTGAAATACTAGCTTCTTTTCAAAGAGAGGTTTGGAAAAGTTTGTTCTAGAAAGAGCGTTGAGTTGGGGACATGGTGAATCCTGGAAGTCATGGTTCACCAGCTCTCCTCATGAATATTGTAACCAGGTTTCCAGAGTGTACTTGACTGCCAATCCACAACTGATAAAAACCTAAATGGGGCTACAGCTGTAAAGCTGGAGGTCACCCTCAAGCATTTGACAAGGTGATGCTGAACAGTCTTTGGAGAAATTCGCCCAGAGATGCTACAGTTTTGTTGCCAGTAGAGCACTTGCCAGAAGCTGTAAACAACCCACACTTTACGCCTAGTAGTGATGGTTTAGCAGCGTCTGGAGTGTTGCTCTCTCTCTGGAGAGCCAGAGAGCAGGAAGTTGATGAATGAAATGATAGGGGAAGAAAGTGGATTCTTCATTTACTGTTTCCAGTGGCTGGCTGGCAGGATAGTAGATGCTAGGGTAAGCGCCAACTGGATTCACTGTTCCCCCCAGTCTTGGCTTAAGAAAGAAGCAAATTGAGAAGTTTATCTTGTTCCCCTAGAATGTGGAAGAAAGAGCTGGTACAGTGACTCTCATTGCCAGGCACAAAAGATGCCAGGGCGCAGAGAGGCGGAAGCTGCCTTGGGGGTAGCTGACTCTCAGCCCTTTCAAGTCAGTGCTTCCTTGCTTCCTTGAGGCAGAGAAGAGGAGCAGCAGGGTGGCTTAGGAATGAAAGTAAGAAGGATGAAATCTGTGTGGTTGTTAGCCTTCACTGTTCATTTGATTGGATGTAGAATCACCATAGAAACATAGCACTAGGTGGACTATGCAAGTGTTTCTAGAAAGGTTTAGAAGAGAGAAGACCCACTCTGAAGATGGGTGACACTATTCCATTGGTTTGGGTCCTTGACTGAATACAAACAAGAAAGCATGCTGAGTACCAACATTCATTATCCTCTGCTTCTTGTCAAAGGACGAGTTGTCACTAGCTGGTCACGCTCCTACTACCTCGCCTTCCTGTCCACACTCAAGCTGAGAACCAAAATAAAACCTTCTTTAGGATACTTTTGTCAAGTTTTTTTTTTAAAACAGCAATGAGAAGACAATACAGCCTGTTAGAGGGTGCTCTGGGAACCAGTCCCTGCAGTCCCTTGCTTCAGCCTGTGATCAGCACTCTCACAGATATCACCTATGGACAGAAGCTGTAAGTCCCACAAGCTTGCTGAGCCTCTCCTTATTGGCATCTCCCAGAGTGTCTTGTCCAATTT
Organism: Rhynchomys soricoides; assembly: GCA_019843965.1. Taxonomy (NCBI): domain Eukaryota; kingdom Metazoa; phylum Chordata; class Mammalia; order Rodentia; family Muridae; genus Rhynchomys; species Rhynchomys soricoides. The sequence goes on along the minus strand of JADRCH010000093.1, from coordinate 5,807,838 downwards.
CTGTTTCTTCATGGCTGATCAGGAACATGTTTGCTCCATGGTCCTCAATTCTTGATTGATTTCACATGCACATTCCGGCAATATGGCTATGTGAAGTCACTTAGGTGCAGTTTCAGTCATCACTGGTTCAAGAAGGAGGTGTTTCAGGCGCCAGGGGCTTGCTTCCCTGAAGGAAGATCTGGCTCTTTGCATAGTTCCTAGCTTCATGAGTTCCTAGCAGGAGCCTGGTGAAGTTCTTCAAAGATGGACGTCCATGCTCAGAATAGTAAGGCAGGGACATTTAGATGAGGACGGAGAAGAGGACTCAAGAAATTCCAGGTGTTCTGGCAGTCAGTGGCCTCCACAGTCTGTGATAGGGATGGGGGTGATCATGGCAGCAGCTGAGAAGAGCCTGGGCGGCAGACTTGGGGTTCTATAAGAAGGTAACCATGATTTGTCAGGCTCCGATCTGCCCTGCTCAGGTTCACTCAGTAGATGAGTGTTTGATTCTACTTGTGAAAACCTACTTCTGCATTCAGGGTTAGTACCATAGAGAAGTCATGTGGGCTTCTGGGCTCAATTTGCCTGTGCTGTCCACCTCTCACCCCTCCACCCCTACCCCAACCCCCACTAAAACACTGCATGTTGTCCATTTTCCTCCTGTGACTGTAAGAGCAACTTTAAGCTAGCATCCCCCCCCCTCTCTGTTTGTGTGTGTGTGTGTGTGTTTGTGTGTGTGTGTGTGTGTGTGTGAGAGAGAGAGAGAGAGAGAGAAGAAGGAGGAGGAGGAAGAGGAGGAGGAGGAGGAGGAGGAAGAGGAAGAGGAGGAGGAGGAGGAGGAGGATAATCTCGTTGTATATCCCAGGCCAGCCTTGAGTTCATAATTCTACCATGTCAGCTTCCTGAGTACGAAGATTAGAAGCGTACTCCCTCATACCTAGCTTCCATTTCAAGTTCTTTTTGTAAAACAAACAATTTCTAATTTACTTTGACAGTTTCACACATTCATATATATATTTATACATATATAAATATATGTATGAATACGTTCAGGGCTATGGCCATGTGTTTGTAGGTGATGATGGTGAGGCCTATCCAAAGCTCCTATGCTTGGATATATCAGGAGTGGATATGTCAGGGCACAAGAATGTGCCCCACCACTCCTGCCGCCTCTCTGACACAGTCCCTGACCCAGGCTGGCCTCAGATTCTGTGTATAGTTAACCACCTCCCAAATGCTGGAATTACAGGCATGCACCACCACACTCGGTCTGTGTGGTGCTGGGATTCAAGCCAGAGCTTTGTGAATGATAGGTAAACAACCTACTAAGAGAGATATAACCCCAGCCTTGCCTGCCACTCTCTGTATCCTAAGGGGAATTGATTAATCTCTCAAAACCTGTTTCTTTATCTGCAAAATGAAGTTAGTAATATTCCCTACGCCAGGTACTGCTTGTTGTTCTCATTAAATGAGACAGTGAATATGTAGATGTTATTCACAGTGGCTAGCACGTAATGAGCATTCCGTCGCTGCATTTTCTTTTTTACTCTGTTCACAAGTTTCAGTCTTCCTCAGGAAGTAATCTATGCCCTTCAATTGAGTATCTCAGAGCACTCTCCCTGCTGGGCTTCTGACATCAATATTGGAAAGTACACAGAAGCAAGAAGTAGGTCTTGTACATTCAGAATCCCCTCAGGTACTGAGCTACTCTCTGTAATCCACCTCCAAGGTCGCCTGGTATGTCTTGCTAATAAATGACTTTGAAGGAAGCGAAATAACCAGAAGAGTTTGATAATTTATGTAATGAGAAAAGATTGCGTTCACAATCTTTCACACTGGGCTTCACATAAATATTTATATGCTTGAATCAAGGTGGCTGTGAGATACTCTATCTATCAGAGCCAACACTGACTTTCATTTAGCAAATGTGAGGCACAACTAAATGCCTTGGACTGAAATCCATTCATAGCATAATTTATTGTCATGGTGTCTTTTTAAACTAAAAATGGCATTTCAGTTTCACAAGTTATGGTTGAAATGAATTGGTGTATAACCCAGAGGCAATCAGCCAATTATGTAAGTATAAGAAATATATCAACTTCATTTGGATTTCAGTTTTTTGAGGATACACACACACATACACACACACACATACACAACTAAAGAGATGGCTCAGAGGTTAAGAGCATTGACTGCTTTTCCAGAGGTCCTGAGTTCAATTCCCAGCAACCACATGGTGGTTCACAAACATCTATAATGGGATCTGATGCCCTCTTCTGGCGTGTCTGAAGATAGCTACAGTGTACTCATATACATAATTTTAGATAAATAGAAACATAGATAAATAATTTTAAAAAAATACACACACACTAATCTTTTTAGGTGAAGATGAGGTTATAACTAAATTACTTTTTTTTTTTTTTTTTAGTTTAAGAATCAGTTGAAAGTGGAAGAGTAAATATATTTGTTTGTTAATTGGAGGGGGGGAAAGAACTACTACCTTCTTGGATGCAACCATGGAAACAGATGTATCTGAAGAGTCTAAACACTGCTACTTTGACTTTAGGTTTTGTTTTTGAGACAAGGTCTCATATAGCCTAGATTGACCTCAAATTCACTAAGTAGCCAAGGATGACCTCGAATACCTGATCCTTCTGTCTGCATCTTCCACGTGCTGGGATTATAGGAACATGATGATGGAATGGCTTGCCATCTTGTTTGAAAGAATGCTCTCCTCTTACATTATTCTTTCAATGTCATGGGGAAACATATGGTGAAGGCTCATGGTCTAGTCTTTTTTACCTACACTGAAGTCTTAGAAATAGAAAAAGCAAAGCAATCCTCTCCCTCAGAAAACCTTAAATTTAAGATATACAGGGAAAAAAATAGTGCTTAGTGATCGACTAAATCAATATGAATCACTTCTGGCTTCCTCTTCTTTCAAATTCAAGGTTGTGTTTGGTAAAGCCTAGTTCAGAGTGGATAGTCAATAGATATTTGGGGAACATGGGAGATAAGGGAATGCTTCCAAGGTAGTATAATTAACAAGACTATAAGATCCATGACAGAATTTTGACCATTCACTAATTAAGAAAATACACTCCAGGAAAAGACACTGAGGCACTGCATGCATGCCCCTTCCTTTCCAGCCTCCACCTTGGACCCTGCAGCTGCCAAGATGTTGATGCCTCAGAGGAACCAGATTGCCATCTATTAACTTCTTTTTAAGGAGGGAGTGATGGTGTAAGGCTCTGGGGATTCTTAACTTACCAAAGACCCTCTGAATGGACACACAGAGTCGGGGATTGATGCAAAATGCAAGAGAAATTTATTGATTCATCAGCATGCTGAGGTCGTTCTACATACCAAGATGGGAGGACGACCCCCAGAGCCCGTTCAGGGACCTTAAATAGGATTTTAGAGCAGCCGCCATTAGGTACAATGTAATTGGCAGAACAGTGTGACTTTTAAACTGATAGGTCTTTAAGGAATGAGGTAGCAGGGGCTTAATCAGCCCCTCCCTCCCAACCTACCTGCTTTCTAACCTGTTTCTTCTGTGTGCTCAGAGGGGGGAGGGGACCCTGGTGGAATATCTCAAAGTTCCCGAGCTGACCTTTCAATGGTTGCCAAGAAAGATGTCCACATGCCCAAACACCGGGAGCTGGAGGACAAGAATGTGCCCAACCTTCATGTAAAGAAGGCCATGCAGTCTCTCAAGTCTCAGTTTGCCTGGAGACATTTCTGTTGGTACCTTATGAATCCAGTATCTCCAAGATTACTTTCACCTACCTTGGGGGATCGTGCCTGCCAACCAGTGCAACAGCTGTCCTGAGACTGGCGGCCTCTGCCCAAAGGTCCAGAGGGTGAACGACTTGCAAGATTCACAAGAGGGGAGGCAGATAGAGATACCTATAGGAGTGCTGTGCCTCCCAGGTGCTGACAAGAAAGCTGAGGCTGGGGCTGGCTCCCCAGTGAACTCCAGTTTAGAGATAGATTTGGTAGTGGATGTGGTCAGCCACCTCGATGAGGTTGGTGCTTGTGCTGGGTTGAATAAACTTTAAAGAAAAGAGAGAAAGAAGGAAAGAAGGCAGGAAGGCAGGAAGGGAGGGAAGGAGGCAGGCAGGCAGGGAGGGAGGGAGAAAGGAAAGAAACAAAGAAAACAAAGAGAAAATACACTCCAGACCTAGGTCCAGGCCAATCATGTGGATGCATTTTCTCAGGTGAGAGTCCCTCTTCCCAAATGACTCTAACTTGTGTCAAGTTGACATAAAACTAGCCAGCACACAAGCCTTACATTGCAGATACTAGGAAGTAGAAGCAGGAATGAAATCAGACAGTTTTGATTCTGTTCCACCACCCTGCCACTTAACAGTTCAAAAGGTGATAAACACCAACAGCACCAACGGAAACACTTCTCATAGAGTTTTGCCTGGAATCAGGGGTGGCTTCAGGTGTTGTGGAGACTAAGTTAACAGAATCGGAGAAGGGAGGCAAACTTGTTTAAGAGGAAAATATTAAAATATCCTAGTTTGCAGATCATATCAAAAGTCTGAGAATATGTGAACAGGGCTTGAGGATAATGAAGAGCAGCTAGAGCCTGGCCTAGGGTTCTCGATATCTACGGTGGCAGTAATTGGGGCAGGTGAGCCTGCATACATAAGCCACAGCTGTTCGTCTTGCTCTCTTGAGACAGCAGTCCTGAGGCTCAGCTTTAATAGCAGTGGCAACTGCTCCGGCAGTCATTAGACAAGACTGACCATGGCCGTCTTCAGCCAGCTTGGGTTTCAGAGGCACCATGCCAGACAGCTAGGCCAGCTACAGAAGCAGCACATTCCAGATTTCCAGTGCGGAGGGAGGCGACTCTGCGGACTGAGTCCTGTAGTCTTAAGAGGCCACACCGAATTGGAGTTTGCCAAGACCAAAACAAAACAAAAAACCCCAACAACAACAGCAACTAGAGTAGGGCAGACACTTTGATAAACATCATCGACCTGGACTTCTTGCAGGCATGTATACCACACTAAAAGGAAGGCTGTCTGGCTAGGGTTACACAAAGACATGTTTTTCCAGGTCACTCAATCATCCACTGGACTTTGCCTCCACTGGATCCTTTTCATTCCTTTAACTTTAATTTGCTTTTGTTCCTTTGTTTTCTTCTCCTTGGAGACCCACTCCTACACCTGCGGGGACTTACTGAACATTTTTACATGCAAATGACCTCATGCTCAATTTGGCTAAAAGCTACCTCAACAAAGACTACATACAAACCAAGAAAGAAAAAGCCCCAAAAGAAAACAAACCAAGACAAATAGGCACCACACAAAGGAAAACAACAGATACTAATAAACACACAGAAAGATGCTCAGCCTCATTAAGGTTTTGAAAGTAATACTAAAAAAACAAAACAAAACAAAACAAACCTGCTTATTCGTATTGATAATTTCTCAATGCCCATTTGTTCCATTGGCAATACAGATTTGAAAAACAACAACAACAAAAACAGCATTTAAAAAGTTAATCATGGGCTGGAGCTTCTTTTCCAGAGGACCAGAGTTTGACTCCTGGAATTCACATGGCAGATCACCGCCCTCCATAATTCTAGTTCCAGGGCATACAACAACCTCTTTGGGCCTTTATAGGCACCACGCACACAAATACATACAGGCAAAACACACATATACATAAAATAAAATTAAAAGTTAAAACATTTTTTAAAAAGTTAATGTTTTATGTTAACTACGATCCTAGCATGTGATCCTAGCAATTAAGAAGTTACATAAGAGAATTTCAAGTTCAAGGTGAGCCTGGGCTACATACATAATAAAACCCTATTGCAAAATAAATACATAAAACAAGCAAAAAAACAGCAACAATTTAATTTAATGTTAACTACCATGTTTCCAAGCTTTTTTTAAAAAAATTATTTATTTCTATGTATACAAGTACACTAGCTGTCTTCAGACACACACCAGAAGATTGCATCAGATCCCATTACAGATGATTGTGAGTCACCATGTGGTTGCCTGGAATTGAACTCAGGACCTCTGGAAGAGCAATCTGTGCTCTTAACCGCTGTGTCATCTATCCAGCCCAAGTGTGTGTATGTGTGTGTATGTGTATCTGTGTGTTTTAATCAGCTTAAATGTGTTAGTTAAAGCCAAGTACTAGTTGTTTAAATAATGAATTGTCATGTTTCATATATGCAAAAGCCACCATGGACTCGTGTTTAATAATTTAATTGAAGTATAATGGGCATACAATGAACTACATATACTTGAGATGTGTGATTTGGTTATTTTTGCCATGACTTGGCAAAACCATCATTACAGTCAGGATAATGAGTATCCATCACTCAAAATCCTTCCCTGTGCTCCTTTTTGGTCCTTCCTCCCTGTCCATTATGTGTACAACCTGTGTTCCAATATTCCAGTGATTTGTTTTCTTTCATTTAAGATGAGTTTGCACTGTTAGTTAAGTAGAATTATGCTTTGGGTACTGTTTTTGTCTGTACTGTAAATATTCATAGCTAATTCCTTTCTATTACTTCATGGTACAAGTTGAGTATCCCTTGTCTGAAAGGCTTGGGACTTGAAACATTTCAGATTTGGAAATATCTGTGGTATATTGATGTGTGTATACAGGGTAAGGGACACAAGTTTAAACACAAAGTTAATTTATATTTTGTACACATAGCCTGAAGGCAATTTTATACCATTTTAAAAATATTTTAATATCTAAGTATTTTAAAACTTTACAGAGAAAGGGGGGGGGAGAGGGGGGTTTCAAGGTATTTTATGTGTGGGCCAAGATAATTTGTTTTCACCCAGCTTGGGCCAGAGAAGCCAAAAAGTTGGACACTCCTAATACAGACCTTATGGTATCATGTTAGTGCTCAGAGAGTTCTGGATTTTGCAGCTGTTTGACTTTCAGATTTCCAGATTAAGACTATTCAACCTGCCTTCCAGATATGAATGTATCATTTTTCTCAAACTCTTCACCTGGTAAACACTGAATTGCTTTCAATTTTAGGCTATTTTAAATAAAAGTTTGATGAGTTTTGTCTTCATTAGCTTATATGTCTTCATTTCCTTGGGGTAAGCATCTAGAAGCAGAATGGCCAGTTCATACAACAGGCCAACAGTCAGCTTTAAACAGTGGACAATCTGTTTTCCAAGGTCCATATTTGTTCACATCCTCATTGCAGTGTACACCTTGAGCTCTTCCACAACTTCACCAACACCTGATGTGGTCAGTCTTTCAAAGATAGGGTTATCTGAGGGGTATGAAGTGGTATCTTACTATGTCTTTATTTTTTTATTTCTCTGAAGGCATGCAAATACATATTTGTATACACATATATATTCCTAAATATAACCTCTTAAGCCCATATAATGTTACTTCTGCGCATGCTTTCAGGGCTGACCATTTGACACTGGAAAAAACATTGGTGTGCTCTTTCCTAGGGAGGACCACCTTTCCCACTCCCAGCTTTCTAGGTTGCCTGAAGTTCTTTGGTAAAGTTAAGGTCCTTGGGCATGTTCATTGGTGTCATTGCTTTTCAGCTCATATTTGGGTGAGACTATATAGGTAGAGCTTCTAATGTTACTAGGAGATTCCATCTCACAGAAACGTCCCTGATTCTCTAGCTTGTACAATTCTCAACCCTCTCTTCTATAATGTTCTCTGAGCCTTAGGTGCAGGAATGTTTTGTAGATGTATCCATTGGTACTAGATACATATTACAACTCTGAATATGTAGATACATTACCCACAGTTCTGCACATTGATTGGCTGTGCTTTTCTGGAGTTTTCCTTTGTTGCAAAGATAAGTTTCATTGGTGAGGGTTAAGATTACACTTACCTGTGGATAAGGACAAATGCTTACAGATTGTTAGAGATTTTACTGGTTTAGTAAAGTAGTGGTGTAGACTCTCCTACAATGACCATGTTTTCACTCGCACTGATTAGTAGTTAGGTAGGTATCCAGTACCAAGCATGGTATCCCTTTTTAGACAAGTCTTACATTCAATTATAGAGCAGTTGTTTACTACCAAGGACTGTATGCTACTACAGCACCTGTAGGACTATTGTGCCATGCTGGTCATTGACATGGTTCAGAGATATCATAGCTCAGTAGGCTGTTGGTTTCCTCCCTCTTTTGCAAGCTAGCATAATGCCTTCCTTTTCCATGAATGCTAGTCGTTGGGGAGGGGTTAATTCAGGTCAGTACCAGCTTGGGGGCCTCTGTGCCCTGTATCTGAAATACATGGTGTCTTCAGCAATAGGGACTTACCTTACACCTTGGAGGGGAGAGAGTAAATAAGGACACCAGCAATGGGAAGTTTGGGAGTCAAGCCTAGCCAACAACTCAAAAACGAACACCACTTATTTTTATGAAATGTCTTGCTGACAGGGTTATTTGTGCAAAGCAAGTTGTAAATCGGGTCAACTGAAAGCCACTTTCTAAACACTAGAAAGTCCCGAAGTCCAGGGAAGTGAAAGGCTCCCATGACTTTAGCCGAAATACCCAACAAAGTGGAGATACAACCTGTAGAGACCACCTCCAGTAGATAGGCATGGCCCCTAATTGAGGGACGGGGCCACCCATGCAACTCAAATTTTTTAACCCAGAAATGTTCCTGTCCAAAGGAAAGACAGAGACAAAAAAAATGGAGCAGAGACTGAAGGAAAGGCCATCCAGGGACTGCCCCACCTAGGAATCCATCTCATCTACAGACACCAAGCCTCTACACTATTGCTGATGCCAAGAAGCACTTGCTGACAGAAGCTGGATATGGCTGTTCCCTGAGAGGTTCTACCAGCACCTGACCAATACAGATGCAGATACTCACAGCCAACCATTGGACTGAGCTGGGAGACCCCAATGAAGAAGCTGAAGAGGAATGCAACCCCATACAAAGAACATTATCAACTAACTGAATGACCCAGAGCTCCCAGAGACTAAACCATCAACCAAAGAGTATACATGGAGGGAGCCATGGCTCCAGATACATATGTAGCAGAGGATGGTCTAATTTGACATCAATAGGAGGGGAGGCCCTTGGTCCTGTGGAGGCTTGATGCCCCCCATAGGGTGATGTTAGAGCAGTAAGGAAGGAGTGGGTGAGTGAGTAGAGGAGCACCCTCATAGAGGCAAAGAGGAGAGGGGAGAGGGAGGATGGGAAGGGGGATATCATTTGGAATGTAAACAAATAAAGTGATTAATTAAAAAAGAAAGTCCAGAAACTGGCTTTGGTGGGGATTGGGGAGCAGGGCCTTATGCTGCCCGGCTCCTCCAATGGCATATAGGCTGCTTGCTACCACAGTTGTCAGGTTACTGATTTCCAAGTAATCTGGGGACAGGAAAAGGGATTATTGAAAATTGAATTGTTCTTACAGAGATTAAACTATTTTTATTGAATAAAAACTCCCTGGTGGCTATAATAAGCCTTTGATTAATTTATAGCATTCTAAAAATTTAATTTTGACAATTTCCCAATGTTCTTGTTGGTAGCACAGAGGGAGGGGTTTGCAGAGGCCTTGTTCTGCCATTCTGGAAGTTGAGCTCATCCTTATGATGCATGTGCTAAGCTTTCAATATAAGCATGACAACTTCATTTCCTCCATGCTTGACTATAGTGCCAAATTTCTACCTTATAGTTTCTACATAGCTGATGATTTCAGGAATTTACCATTGAACAGCTTCCAAACTTGTTTCAAACTTCCTCCAGTGAGTACTGCAAGGCATTGTGGTAATATCTCTGGTCCCTCACCTTTGGATTACAAAACAGGTGGACAGTTGGCATAAGGATAGTCCCAGTAAGATTCCTACATGCAAAGGGCTGAAAAGAGTTTATTATGTGGACCTCAGTGTGATCTGCGAATAGATAGTCCACTAGGCAACAATAAAATGGACTTTCAACTTTATTCATCCTTAAGTTCCCAAAATGCCTATGCTTACTTCAACTCACCCTGAAAGTAAGAAGTGTGTAGAGAGGAAATTGGTAGAATGAGACAATGTTCAAACTATTATAATTAACATCTTTTATTAATTTTACAAAATCAAATGATAATGTGAACACATTACTAGCCCCACAACCTTACAAGTAGATTTTCTCAAGCTAGAGACAATAAATTTTGAGCTTGGTTAACCTCAGCAAATTTCACCCACTGCTTAATGTCTCCTCTGAGTCTCCTAGGGTTTCAGCTTTGCTTTGTTTTCCTAACTGCAATCTCTACAGACTGCTTTTCTGTTCTTATTTATATAAATGGTCCAGACCATGAGTGGTTCAGCCCCTTGTACCCACTCTTAGATGAACTGCAAAATAGCAAAAATACCAAGATCCTTCTATTCAAGGTCCAGAGAACACTTGATGCTATATGCTGAAGTTTACCAATTGGCTGTGTGTGTGTGTGTGTGTGTGTGTGTGTGTTCAGCCTTGATTCAACAGCTGAAATAGATCAAGTACAGCTTCAGCAAACCACACCACAAATGGATACAGAAGTGGGTAATTCATGGAAAAATGGAGACCTGCTGAGCTGACGTTTCAACTAAGTCAAATAGGTTCACACAATAAGTGCCACCAATCTCCAAACCTGAAATATAAATATATGTGTGATTTTCTCAAAGAAGGTTATTTTTTAAGATACCTCTCAGAGTTGTTGGCAAAGGCTATCATTTTCATAAATCCAATGAGACAGAACATTCATGCAAGAGGTCAGACATATCAGACTTATTACTCACAGATAGGCAGCAAAAATAGCAGCCTAAGAGCCATGACTCCTCCAAGTCACAGAAAAGTAGTCCAGGCAAATGTCATATCATCTGTTCATGCCCCATATGCTATTATGGTGGAGAGACCATGAAAACACTCTGCTCTAGGGTTTCTGCCCTAGATATTGCTGGGATCATGGGGATCAAGTCCATAGCAGACCTTAGTCTGAAGCAATGAGGTGAGGACATAACCAGGCTTGTTGTAAACATTGCTTCCCTTGTCAGCATGTTGCATTATACCATTACTCTGAGGACTACAAGCAGGAAGGGGCAAAGCAGGGTTGGCCAAGCCCATCTGTTCTTCAGGTATGCTCCCAGGGAGCCAACTATAGAAGGATAGGGGAAAGGGTTATGAGATTAGAATTCTGTTGGACACATTTAGGGAAATTATTAGTTAAATAATTCTATTATTAACTCAGAAAAGTAATACTGAGCACTTTGTGCTGATACCAATCTAAGCATTTTTTCTTTTATTTTTTAAAACTTTTTATTATTTCTTTGCAAAGTTCAACATGCACCCCAATTGCACTGATCTTCCCCTCCCTTTATATTCATTTTATATCCATCCTCTGCTCTTGCAACCTCCCCCTCAAAAAACAAAAATAAAATAAATAAGCATAAAAATATCTCATCATGGAGGCTGCAGTGTGTCACAGTACACAGTACGCAGTACACAGTCCGCACATCTTAACTTGGAAATGTTCATTGCAATGGACATTGGTCTGGTTTGAGGCCTCTGGCTTCTGCTATGCTATCAATCCTGAATCCTCACCAGGACTCCTCACAAATATCCAGTTGTTGCTCTGTCATGGAGATCCTGCAGCTTTGGGTCTGCAGGACCAGCCCTACTGCACACTCCCGAAGTTCATAGACAAGGTAGATGTTAGGGTGAGCCCAGGTGGTAGCTGAGTTGGTCAGCACCCCAGCTCTCCCAACCCGCACCACTGAGGTGAGCTTTCCAGCACTGTCAGAGATAGTTCATCCAATGCTGCAGCTGGTATACAGGGAGATGTGATAACTGAGAGCTCTATATTCAGATCCAGGCAGCAGGACAGAGAGAGATACTGGGCCTAGCTTGAGCATTTGAAACCCCAAAGCTCACCATCAGTGACACACTTCTTCCAACAAGGCCACACCCTGTCAAGTAGTATCATAGCACCATTCCCTAATGACTAAGCATTCAAATATATGAACCTGTTGGGGGCATTTCTATTTAAGCCACCATAGACAGACAGACACACAGACAGATGATAAACAATAGATGATCGATCTCTCTCTCTCTCTCTCTCTCTCTCTCTCTGTGTGTGCGCGCGCGCATTTCTTTCTACCAAGTAGTTTCAGGGATCTCACTCAGATCATCAGTCTGGTTTCTTTTTTTTAAAGAATTATTTATTTTATGTGTATGAGTACACTGTAGCTATCTTCAGACACACTAGATGAAGGCATCAGACCCCATTACAGATGGTTGTGAGCCACCACGTGGTTGCTGGGAATTGAACTCAGGACCTCTGGAAGAGCAGTCCATGCTCTTAACTGCTGAGCCATCTTTCCAGCCCCAGATCATCAGTCTTGGTGGTAAGTATCTCTAACAACTGAGACATCTGTTGGCCTCAAGATGTAGACTTTATAGAATAGAGACAGAAGTGAAGAGCAACATCTGAAAATCAGGTCTTGATGGGAAGAGGGATTCATATGTGCTTTTTTTTCTTATCTCTTTTTGCCTTGTTAGAAATAACACTCTATCATATCACCTTTACTGATGACTTTGAATCATGGATTCTTGCTGTCTCAGAGGCTTAGAATTATGTTTTCATTTTCTAGCATTCTGCTTCATTTAATAAAGTACGTGGGTTTTTTCCTCCTGATTTCTATGTTAAGTAATTCTGACTGCTAACATCCTACTTATATGTCCTCAAATTATCAACTAGCTAAAGTAAACAGACGACACTATCGAACCCCTAAGTTAAAAAATCATATAAACAGAAACACACATCTTTCTGGTATGTAAAAACAGATCCTTACTTGCTATTTTCTCTATTACCCTATTGTTTGTACTAATCAAGAGAAAGCATAATGCTTCAAAATGTATAGCAAACTTCTCTGAAGAAGCAGCATCTCCACTAAAGATCCTGCAGACTGTGTGACTGCTGTGAATGTGGAGAGACAGAATGATGTAAAGGGAGCCAACATAAATTCTTGGCTCAGTTTATCTACTTACATCAAGTTTGTATGTGATCTAACATTCTCTTTATAATTAGTAGATACTCTTCTCAGAATGTAGGTGTAGCAGACCTCTGGCTTCCACTTTCCTAAGGTTAAGAGTGCAGAAACTTCCTAAAAGACATTCACATACATAGGCGATCTAAAAGAAAGCACCAAATAACAGGGGACACAGAGTTCTAGCTGGCCATCTCTTGTCATCAAATTAAGCTTCCAGGACCAGGATTGGGTTACATCTCATTGAGCTGTAGGCCAACAGGGTCTTATTGTAATCCCCAACCAATCCAGGCTGTTGCCAAGACTATAGGCGGCTCTCCACGACTGACAGCAAGACCCTACTGCTGAAGACAACATATACACCGTGGGGCAGTGATCTGGCAGGCAGTTGGCATCCAGTTAAGCACAGGCTGAAAACTCTGGGAGACCTGGCCGAGTAATTCGAAAGGGACTGGAAATGTTATGCCAAAGCTCCCGGGAGGCTTTTTGGCTCCAGCCACAGTCACATATCATGCCCTGTAGAGACGTAGCCACACAGACACAAGCCATCCCCATGTTAGTGGGACACCTAGAGGCTTAGCCACGCCCCTTCCCAGTTACTATATCTGCCCTGCCTCTCTGGGAGAGGCAGGAGGTACAGTTCCATCCATGCCACTTTCCACATGATGAAAATAAACGCCTTAGAATTATGGACTGACTCTTTATCTGGACCCACCGTGGGAAGCGAAGGATCCAGCCCTCGATTAATGAGCAGAGGCTAATCTCTTGCCAAGGGAACCCCAGCACTCCTAAACAGTACCCATTCACCCAAGCCTAAGCAGCTAGCCCAGCACCCAAAGCAGACCTGGTCCTGGCAGGAATTCCAGCTGTGCTCCGGCTAACCTGTCTGCGGCACCCTGCAGAGACTGCGGTGCCTCGGGCTAGAGAACCCACGGAGCCGGCTGCCGCACATTCCCAGGGAATGGCCCCCTCCCCCACCCACGGGCAGGGCCCGCAGAGACTTCCTACAGCCCCCCAACCTACCCATCGGACTGTATGGGAAGATGCTTGGCCACTTCCCAGGTGTCCTGTCCCACCCAGAGCCACAGTGCCCTTGGACAGGCACATGGGGCTTCGTTCCACAGCACCTGCATGCTCCCAACACTACACAACTCATTGAACATGGAAAGCTCAAGCTGGTGCCTACATAGAGCTTTCGACCCTATGTGCTAGCATTCAGGAAGGTACTCTTCACACTACCAAAACAGAAACATAAACACCAAACCAGCAACAAACTCTTTACCTACAATGGTGTACTACTTACAAGATATGCTAGGGCAATGGTGGCACAAAGCTTCTGGAGTAACCAACCAACTGGTAGTCCACACTGCTTAGGTGGCCAAGAACCAGAAACTAGATAGCACAGAGACCTAGGATAAAATCAAATACTAGTCTAAAAAAAGAGAAAGAAAACAGTGTAGTGATAAAATACAAATAATATTTGTTAGTCTAAAAATATTCTGTTATACTCGTAGGTTCGTGCCTTGTTCAGCCATCATCAGAGATGCTTCTCCTGAAGCAGATGGAAACAAATATAAGGACCCACAGCCAGACATTACAATGAGAGTGAGAGACCTTGGAACATTCAGCTCTGAATAGGATGCCTCCATCAGATCCCTTCCATCAGAGCTCGGAACTCTGCAAAAGAGGAGGTAGACAGAGTATAAGAGCCAGAGGGGATGGAGGACACCAGGAAAACCAGGACCACTAAATCAGTATGAACAAAGCTCACGGGAACTCACAGAGACCGACACAGCATGCACAAGGCCTGTATGGGGCTGCAGCAGGTCCTCTGCTTAGAGAGTATGGCTTTTCAGTTTAGTGTTTTTATGAATTCCTGCCTATGAACAAGTGGGTCTCTCACTCTTATGTCTTCTCATAGGTTTTCTTCCTTCTATTTGGTTGCCTTGTCCAATCTCAAAGTGATAGGTTTTGTTTTATCTTATAGTTTATTTTGTTGTTGTTGTTTTTTTTTTTTTTCAAAAAAAAGTGAATGCATAAATGCATGAAAACCAAGTCACTAGGGTAAAGGTAAGAACTGAACTGTCATTTATACCTGCTGGGAGAGGGAAAACCAGTATTGTTCAATGGAGTGAAACTGGGTATACCAATCACTCCTGTGCAGGTCTCATTTTTAGGGGTACTTGACCAACATATAACAGACTCCAGCTTTTGTGTGTGTGTGTGTGTGTGTGTGTGTGTGTGTGTACGTGCACTTTTCTTTAGTTACAATTTGGTGTTTGTTTTTCTTTTTGGGTGTGCTTTATAGGTTTTGTTACAGCATTGGATTTGTTTGTTTGTTAAATAACTTAAAGTTGGGTAAGTAGGGATGGGGAGAGGATCTGGAGGATTTGAAGGAGAGGAAAAAGATGACCAGAATATATTTAAAATTAAAAGTTATTTTAATTTTAAAAATGTTGAAAGGATGCATAATATATATGTTTAATACATTAAAATAGATAATATGGAAGTCTGAAATCTCCACAAGGATTTTCCCACCGTGCTGTGGTCCACCAACCTGATTCTCCTGCCAGTGTGTTTGGTTAACATCTTGATATTTTTAACTTTCCTTTTTTCCAGCGACTATAAATATTTATCTAATCTCTTTTATAAAAAAAAAATATATATTGTCCAGGATAACTTGAATCCTTTTTTAGGCCATTGCTGTTCCTATGCAGCTTAGAATAATTTAATTTTCTTTAAAGCAGTTGTTTTAAGTCAACAGTAGTCTAGATCATTTTACATAAAACGTCTCTGTCTGGTCCTTCATACATCTAGGTAGAAAATTAAGGCTATGTAGAAAGTTATTATTAGAAACAACGATTTCAGACAGTCCTGTCTATTCCTAAACAGCAAAATAAAAAAACTCTAGTTATGAAACATGTTTCTGTGAGTTCTAGGATTGAGCTCTGTGTTCCAGTAGAACTCCTTTGGAAGCTTCACTGAAGTTGGCTGGAACTGACACCTGATCTCTAGGCTTTTTTTCTTTGTTTTTCCAGACAGTTTAGCTCAGAGGTCCATCTCCCTCTGCCTCCCACCACCACCAGCCGCCTGATATGTTTAAATGAGTAAGACAGCCTACTAAACAGGCAGGAGTGTCACGCTAAGGAGAAATCCATAGGACAGTGGTTTCGCTTCCTGAATCCCAAACAAGTAATTCTTGTGCTTGTCCCAAAAAACCGTTTGCCTTGCAGTACGCAATTTTCATGTAATAATTACTGAGCGCCTACTATGAGCCCCAGTCTGACAAGGCAGTGAAGAACTGACTCTGTTCTCAGGGAGGTTACACCATGAGAGAGACGTTTTAGTTTTTTCTATCATACAATTATCCAAAATTATCACGAAATCTAAACTTGGGAACTCGGCCTTTGGTAGAAGAAAGGTACAGTGAGCTTAAATCAGCTAGGGTACCAAGCGCCCAGACCGCGGCACAGCGCGACGTAGCGGGTTGCTAGGATGTCGCGTGGCTGTGACGCACTGCCCCGCCCCCTCCTCCTTAGAGCCGCCCCGCCCCCCCGCCGGGCACAGTGCGCATGCTTGGGACTTCCTTAGCCTGCAACTGTGGCCGAGTTGGCTTCGTCTCGTCCTCCCTCGGCGCTCCCGCAGCTCCCCGCGCTCCGCCGCAAAAGCCAGGCTCCCAACTGCCGCGTGTGGCGGGCAAACCGTCGCCGCGAATCCGCAGGGGGCAAGGAGAGGATGGCCACCTCCGGCGTGGAGAAGAGTAGCAAGAAGAAAACCGAGAAGAAACTTGCGGCTCGCGAAGAAGCCAAGCTGCTGGCGGGGTTCATGGGCGTTATGAACAACATGAGGAAACAGGTGCGGGCGGTGCGGGGCGGAGCGGAGCGGAGCGGAGGGCAGGGGCACGGCGGAGGCTGGCGGCGGGGCCCGGTGCCTTGGCTGCCGGCCTGCTCCGCCACGGGGCTTCCGAGGCCCTCTCGGCGGGGACTCCTGGGGCGGGCGGGGGACCTCCGGGTTGTGTAACCGGTCTCCTCCAATTCTCAGTGAGGCCTGGAGCCTTCCGTTACTGTGCGGTGTCATCTGGAGCTCTTGGAGGTAGGCTTCACGCCCCGCCGCCCTGTCACCCAAGTGGCACTAGTTGACAAATCATCCCACACCTGCTCATTTAGGGTGACACCAGTCACCGGTAAATAACCGTTTTCTAAGGGCTCTGGCGCCACTGTTACCAAGAGGATCTCTTTGTGCTCTTTGATTTTTGCTGTGTATTCGTGGAACCGCAGCATTTGGTCGAGAGGTTGGTTTAACGATGGAGACGGTAGATAGGTGTTTTAATTGACTAGATTATAACCTCCGATAGACCGGTAAGCAGGGGAACGCTGTTTGATTGGTTTTTGGTTCCCTGAGCTTTACTTGGTAGGGAACACATTGTGAATTCTGAGGATGTTTGTCAGTTTGTTGACTCTGAAATCTGTTTTTCAAGAGGACAAAGCACTACATAAGCTTGAGTGAAAACCCTAATTCGCCTTTCTGGCGCTTTTGCTGTGAGTATGGGCAGCAGAAGAATCTAAGATTTATTTCAGAAGACCAACTCCTGATTTCTTTAAGCAAACACTGGTCGCAGCAGTCTTCTCTTTGTTCACAAGCTGGCACACTGCTCTGGCTGCAGTGGATACTATGTTCTCCTGCTAAAATGTGTGCATGTAATAGATTACTATATGATCTTTCCTGGGTTTTATGCTGAAATAGCTGTGAATGGCTGGCTTCTTTATTAAAATGTATCTCTTTTTCTCTTCGTTTTCTTTTTGTGTAACCTTTTTGAGATCTGCAGAATTGATGATTTGAGATTGCAGGTGTCTTTAATGTATATCTGTAGTGGTAATTAAATCGAGCTCACTGGTGCTTAAATCTGTTTACATATTCTGGTATACTCCCACTACCCCAAACCTTGTCCTCTGAGGACTGGAGCTTTGTAAAGCATTACCTCATTCCTTAAATAGATAGATAGGCTGCAACAAAGTCACAGCATCAGGTGTTACAAGAAGATTGAACCTGCATGCTTTGATTTTAAAATTAATTCATACTTCTTTGACTTAGCTTTAGAATATTGTGACATCTTTTTGTTGTTAAAATAGAAATACAGTTATGAGAGTTACTGAAAAATCAAGGTTATGCGACTGAATACAAAGAAGAATATGGATATTACATGGTGAGCACTCAGAGATCTGACCCTTCCGCTGTGGCTAATTCAATCTGTCTTATGTTTTTTCATCATTGACTTGGGTGTGTTTCAGACTCCTGTAGCGTTTTTATCAACTTTGTGGATTCCTGCATTTTAAAAAGATGCATAGTACCATTTTGATTGATTTACATTGTTTAGTTTTGTTGCTATTATAGACTCCTGTAGCATTTTAATCACCTTAATGGATTCCTGTATCTTTTTCTTAGGGTTTTATTGCCAAGTTCTGCTGCTTGCTGGGGCTGGAACACGGACCCCTTATTCAAAAAATTTTCACCATGGTTTCCTTTATTGCTTAATCTTGTCTGTCCTGCATCTTGGTCTATAGATCAGGATGGCCTTGAACTTAGAGATCTGCCTGCCTCTGCCTCCTGAGTGCTGGGATTAAAGATGTATACCATTATGTCTGGCCCTAAACTTTTCACAAGTTGAAAGCTTAATTAGATGGAGTCTTGCCCTGAGGTCACTGCCCCCTATATTACATTTAGCATCAGGCTTTTTAAACTTCTCATCTCCCTGAGCACAGGGATCATTACACTTCCTGGTGCCCCTTTTCTCCTCAAACTGTACATTTTGTATATTTTCCTTGCTCATCTCCTTCCTTTTAATTATAGATCGGTATTAAAATGGCCTCTGATAACCACACAGTTAATAGTAGGCTATTTTGAAATGTCTGCTAAAGTTGTTAATCTATAACCTTCCAATTTAGCCTCAGGAAGATTTTTGGACAAGGGTAGAAAGCAGCTACAATCTTCACCAAAATATCAAAAGCATGGTCTCTAGCCCACATACTAATATTCTTCTCTGGAACCATTTGAGCCAGCACTCCCCCTCCCCCCATTAACCTACTGTTTCCCATGCTCCTACTAGTACGGCTCATTAAGATCTTAAAGCATTCAACTGCTTTCCTAATCCAAAGTCCCAAAACCCCATGGCCAAGGCAACTCTTATAAAGGAAAACATTAACTGGGGCTGGCTTACAGATTTAGAGGTTTAGTCCATTGTCATCATGGTGGGAAGCATGGCAGCATGCAGGCTGACATGATGCTGAAATAGGTAGCTGAAAAGTTTGCATCTGGATAGGCAGGCAGCAGAAAAGAGAAAGACACTGGGCCTGGCTTGAGCATTTGAAACTTCTAAGCCCACCCAGTGACACACTTCCTCCAGGAAGGCCACACATCCTATTAGTACCACCCCTATGGACCTGTGGGGGCCATTTTCATTCAAATCATATTTTTTTTTAAAGATGTATAGTTTCACTTTGTAGTTGATTGTTGTTTATACAGTGTTGTTCATAACACAGGAAAGATTTAACTAAGAATGACTGACAAGGGCAGTTGATGGGGATAGGTTGAAGCAGAAGCCAAGAAAAGGCTTGAGTTTTAGAAGTGTTCTTGTTCTTTGGTAAATACTTTGTATCTTATGTGTGTTATATTTTGTTTCATTTTAAATCGGACTGCATTGCCAATGAAGATAATGAGTGCTAGGATGACCTGGGCCCTCTGTACATATCCTGAAACATTCTTTTAAGATTTCAGAACAGGCCGAGATTAGCATATCTCACTCAATTCCAGTCCCTACCCTACCTACTAATTTGTTCTGTGGTTTTAGATAGCACAATTTAGATCATTTCTTTTATGCACTGCTATGAGGTCATTATTTTGTTGCTATCAAAGATTAGTAATTATGAAGAAAACAGAATTATTTCGTTTTCGATTTTGGAGGTCCAAGACATTCCCAATATCTGATCAACATCTGATGGGGACCATATAGTGCACCATGAGAATCAGAAAGGAATCCACTTTGTGTGGAAGCAAGGCATACTTATTGGAGAACAGAGACTGAGGGGAAGTGACAGGCATTCTTATACAAATTCACTTATATAATGAAGCTACTCATTTGTTTTAATGAGTTTTTTTTTTTTTTAAGTGTTGTGTACTTGTACATAGGAGATAGTACACATGACTGCAGGTGCCTTCAGGGGTATCACATCCCCTGGACCTCAAGCTGCTGGCATTTGTAGTGGTGCTAAAACCAAAATCAGGGCCTTTGCAAGAGCAATGTGAGCTCTTAACCACTGAGCCATCTCTCTAGTCCATAAGTTATTCTCATAGGAACCATATTGTGTTCCTGAGGATGGATCCCTTGATACCTAGTTACTTCTGAAAGGGCCCACCTTTGTCCCGTTGTTTAATTACTACTCTGTGTAAGTTTCAGCACGGGTACAGACAAACTGTAGAAGAAGCATTCTGTGGAGACAGCAGCCTTAGCTTTTTGTGGTTTGTGCTTTTTCCTTCATCATCCTGGTCATTTCTGTCTTTTTGTTTTTAAAGTGCACGTTCTGATAAAGTGTAAGTTTTACAAATCAGAAACTCAGTAATTATAAAGTGAATACATTCCTTAATAATTGGACTAAAATGTGACCGGTACAAAAAAGGTTTCTTGTGCCTTCTCAATTGCTTTCCCGGTGATAATTACCATTGTCTTATGGATTTTTTTTTTTAATAAATAAACATACAATCATGCAGTGTATACTTGGGTTTATTTTGTTTCCATTTTTTCTTTTATACCTCACTGGAGAGTAAACCCAGGGCCTTGTACATGCTGAGCAAGCACTATACCACACTGAGTGTGCCCTGGCATCGTGCGTCAGTTTCTTAAAACCAACATTAGTGAGCTTTATTTGTGTTTTAATATGTAGTACTAAGTAGCTCATTCCTTATGGAATATATTTCATTATACAAATATATCATGATTTGTCTATCCAGTGTATTGTTAGTTATGAAACAAGACTGTTTCAAAAGAAAAACTAAAAGGGAAAGGGGAAAAAAAATTCTAAACACTGAAAGAACATGAAGTTGAGGGGGTTAGGGAGGATCTGGGAGGATCTGGGAGGAGTTAGTGGGAAGAATATCACCAAAAAAACACTAATGAAATGCTCAAAGAATAAAAACTTTAAAAAATAATACTGCTTTGAACATTTTTTATGTCTTATGGTGTGTATATGTTTATGCTTTTATTGGCAAATGCCAAGGAGGGAACTTACTGAGTTCCCTCCTTACAGAGAGGATACCACATTCCATTTTAACATATAGCTCTCAAGTTTTCCAGCATAATTGTGCCAAATGCATACTTCTGACAGCTTGGTATTGATGGC
>JADRCH010000093.1:5710391-5781478 GCA_019843965.1 Rhynchomys soricoides | reverse complement strand
GATGGCATTTGTTACATTAGCTCTTCTAATGAATGAACAGTGGCATCTTATTTAATTAGATTGCCATTTGATTTCCCTAACCTTTTGTTTTGATTAATTTCATTCCTAATATAATGAGAAGAGTTTACAAGGCTGGATCATAATCACTGTTACTCATATATAGTTAATGTACCTTTTATGTTAATAATGTATATGTGTTTCTTAATATATTAAGGGGCATGTGTTTAGAATATTATAATTTGCATTTTTCACTATGAAATGAGTTCAGATATAATTACCATTTAAAACCTTATGTTAAACCTCTTATTGGGAGTTCTGTGAGATAAACACTAAGCCTATTGAGAATTAGATAGGCTTGCTAGCTAAAATTGTAAATGTTTTTGCTTGGATGGAAGGATATCCTAGGACTTGGAAGCCCAGGAATCATACAGCTCTGAAGTGGGACAATATCCCAATGGAAGGGGATCCTGAGACACAGGAGCCTAGGAACCACACAGCTCTGAGAGGAAACCTCAGCAGAGGTCTTGCAGCTCCCAGGAGAGAATATCCCAAGCACAGCTGAGGAGCTCGGGAACCTCAGCCCTGACCCTTCTTCCGTGTTGAAGCTCCTTGGAAGGGTATCCCCAGCAGAGCTGAGGAGCCTCAGCCCCACTCCACTTCTGCCATCCTTCCCTTTTCTTCATTGTTCCTTGGCTTCTTTCAATGAGAGAGTTACACCAGGCAGCAAGTCTCATAAAAGAGATTTCTTGGATGTTGCAGGATATTTGATCACATTGTGAACCCCAAGATTGTGAAGTGGTATGGCTCAGCCCCAGGACACACTTTTAACCCAAGAACTTTCTGTTTATTGTAAACAAGTACTTGCGTGGCTCCGCCATAGCACACACCTTTAATCCAAGAGTAAAGTCAACCCTAGATAGAGAAACCAGCCAGCTGAGAGGGAGTGACCATAAGTAAACAGAAAGGAGGGAAATTGAGTGGAAGGTACTTAAGGCAGTGGAGAATGAGAACGTCTTTTCCTTCTGGGACATTGGTGGAATAGGGAGGTCAGCTGGAGCTTTCTCTGCCTCTCTGAGCTAGCCGACTTTCACTAGAGCATCTGGCTTCCAAGTCTTCATTTGGTAAAATCTAACGACTGGAATTTAGTTTTTAAAAACAACAGTGAAGAGTCCAGGGAGTAGAGGGATGAAGCCAGGGATGGCTGCCCTCTGCTCCCAGGAGTGGGAAACAGGGAACTAAACAAAGGGCAGGGCTAATACAGGATTTCATAGGGGGTGGAGCTTTTCAGGGCAGAGATTTCCAAATTGAGGATTGGTGGGATTTCAAGTCCTGAGTTTAGGGAACTCAGAGATTGGTGGGGTTTTGTGAAAAGCTCAGGGATTGGTGGGGATTTGTGGGAAGCACAGGGATTGGTGGCTGTTTTTTCCCCATTTTCCCTGCATTGGGCTCATGGGAATGGGAAGTTCTGGCTGCAGGTGGCTTTGGCTGAGGCACTGTATCTGTGGAGCTGCTTGGGGAGGCTGGAGAGGAGGTGATGCCACTGTGGACAGCTCCTGTGGGACATCTCCTGCAGTGGGTTTGTTTTTTTTTTTTGAAGTCTATATGCTGAGGCAGGAAAGCTCCTGAGGGACAGCTGCTGAGGCAGGAAAAGAGCTGCGCCACTGTGGACAGCTCCCATGAGACAGGTTCTGCTGAGGTGGGAGAGGAGATCCGTCACCGTGGACAGCTCCTTAACAGGCTGCAGATGTTGAGGTGTTCACTTTTACAGGAACCAGCTCCCATGGGACTTCTTACTGCAGCTGTGGGCTAGGCTGGGATGGAAAAGCAGGGCCAGCCGCTGATTTGACTGCTTTTGAGGCGCACCGCTCAGGGATTACAAAAGTGACTATGATTCTGGAGTTTCCTGTTTGAGCATAGATTACTGTGTTGTGTTTTCAATTTAGTTTTTTACATGAGCGTGTTTTATTTTGATCAAATCAGTTTTTCACTCTCTCCTCCAACTCCCAATTCTCTTTTGTCCCTCTTCCCCATATCAGCTTCCCACCATTGTAAAACTTGCTGAGTCCAAGTGTTGTCATGCATCTTGTGTAGGGCTATTTAGTGAAGCATGGTTAATAAAGCCTGTCCCTACCCTGAAGAAATTTGTCTGTCCCCGGCGTCCATGTAGCATCTCATTTAGGAATGCAGCTTTGAGTAACATCCATAGCTGTTGAGAGTTCATGAGTGTAACTGCCTGTTGTGTTCAGAGGACACTGTGTGGGTGTGTGGGTGGGGTTCCATTTGGGGATGAGAACTCCACAGTGACTTAATCTCTGCACTTTTGATCATTTTCGGTATTAACTTCCATCCACTGCCAAAAGAAGCTTCTCTGACGAGTGGTAGGCTCTGGACTAGTCTATGGGCTAGAGATAAGTATTTCGGAGACAGTTAGATACTATATCAGTTTAACAAAAGGATAGTAGTAGATTTTTTCTAGCCACAGGTTCTTGGCTAAAGTTACGGTCTGGGTCATTAGTTTCCTGTTGTTGAAGCAGGCCTTAAATCTAGCATATTATGATAAAAGCAATTTGAAGAAGAAAAGGTTTACTTAATTTAAGCCTATGGTTTCAGAGAATAAAGTCCATTTTGGTAGGAAAGGCATGGGTACAGAAAGAGAGCATGATCAATTATAGTTTCAGCTACACACGGAAAGGAGAGGGAAGGAAAGGAGACCAGGTAGCTGGGGTAGACTGTACCTCTTGTATCTAAATAGGCATCTCCTTTAGTTTGGGGGAGTCACTTGAAGATCTGTGTGGAATCTGGAGTTCTCATTTGTCTGTGTCCATGATTCATAGATTTAATCTTTCATGATGTCCCAAAGTTTCTTTCTATTTATTTCTTACGGGGTTTTGTTGTTTTGGTTTGGTGTTTTTTGGTTTTGGTTTGGCTTGGTTTTACTTATTTTCTTTAGTTTAGTGGGCAGTAGTCTAACTTGTCTTCATGCCCAGACAGTCTGTCATCTATGTGAACTATATTTTGGTATGGCTTTCCACTGAATTTTCTGACATTTTTTTTCCATCTTTACATCAGCCTTGGTTTTCTTCAGTATTTCAGATTCTTTGTTGAATTCACTTTTTATATCCCAACTGTATTTATGTATCCCAATGTATTTATATTCATATATTACATATGTTTATCGTCTCAGTCAGTTGTATTGCTTCAGGCTCAATGAGAAGTTTATTCCTGTCCTCTTTAATTAAGTTCATTCAGTGTTTTCCCTGTTACACTCTTAGACCATGTTTATGATTGTTTTTTTCAGTTGTCTTGAGATTCATCTGGGTTGTACTCTTTGGGGAATATTACTGTAGGATTGATGATCTTGGTGTTTGCACTGAGACTTGGGTGTCTGGAGTTAGGTTGTTGATTATATGTTTGATATCTTTGGTCCAGTTGTATTGAGTGGGAGTTATTTCTGTTCCATTTTGGCAGATTTCACATTATGTAGGAAGGGCAAAGCTGCTCAGCACCCTAAGATACTTGGTGTTGATTTGTGAGTGGGGAGGCTGGGGTGTTTCTAACTCTCTGCCTATTGAGAGGTCTTTGGGGACGAGGTGGCTGTGTACTGGCTTAGGTGAGATCTCTGGATGGATGTCAGGAAGAGGGACCAAGATGTACTAACACTAATGGCCATGGCTAGGGGAAGGTACTGGTGCAGGTGGCATGGGTGGAGGTGGGCAGAATCAGAGGGATGTAGTACTGCTAAGTACCATAGGTGAGGCTTGATGCTGGGACTGAGCAACACACCACAAAAGCCATCAAAGTGGTGTCAGGTCCCTCCTTCCTGCCCCAGCTTATGGTTACAGCAGTAAAATGCCCCCAGGGGAGCTGTCCAAAATGGCAGCTTTTGTTTTAAATAATTGTACCACCACATCTCAGCCTGCTGCCCTCACAGGAGCTGTCCGTGGTGGCATTTGCCTTTCCTGCCTCAGCTTACTTCCAGCAAGGGTAGCTGTCCACTTGCTTCAGCTCTTGTGAAACACCACTGCAGGAGCTGTCTCACAGGAGTTGTCCACAGTGGCAGCTGTCCACAGTATCAGCTCTCCAGCCTCCCCCTCAGCCCCCAGTATCCTCACCAGAGATGGTGCCTCTGCAAAAGCCATCTGTAGCCTGGAAGGACTTCACATCATAACTGAGGCCTGATGCAGGGAAAAGAGGGTGAAAAAAAAAAAAATCTCTGAGCAGAAAAACTCACCAATCCCTGAGCAGGAAACCTACCAATCCCTGAGCTACCCCAAGCTCAGGACTTGAAATCCCACCAATCCTCACACTGGAAATCTCTGCCCTGTAAAGCTCCACCCCTTCAAAAATCCTATATAAGCACTGCCCCCTTGTCCACTTTGCTGCTGTCTACTCCCAGGAGCAGAGGGCAGCCATCCCTGGATTCATCCCCCCACACCCTGGACCCTACAATAAATCTCTTTCATGAGATTTTCTGCCTGGTGTGACTCTTGTAGGAAGAAGCCGAGAAGAAACAAAGAGAAAGAGCAGGGCTGAGGCTCCTGAGCTGCTCAGCTCAGCTGGGATCCCCTCCCCTGGGAGCTGCAACACCTCTGCTGAGGAGGCTTCCTCTTAGAGCTGTGTGGTTCCTGGGCTGCCATGTCTCAGAATACCCTTAACATCTGAGCAGAAACACTTACACTGAGTCCAGGGAACAGTTCACTGGGAAGGAAGAGAGGAGACCTCCAAGACTTATCCACCAAACCTTAATCATTGCATTGTTGTCCTCATGGCTTCTACAGATCTATCATGTCTTGCCTGTAAAACCAGCATCACCACAGCACTAGGTTCTGCCACCAACTGCAGCTTGATGTAGTAACCAGGCACTTATAAACTAAAGTTGCCATGATTTTGGAGTGAATTGAGCACAGTGAAATGAACCTTGGGGAAACCAACTTTCTAGGCAGCCCTTTGGGAGCAGGGAGCCTTGCAGGTTCTCTTAAGAGGAAGTCATTCAGTGAATTCATCTATGTCTTTGAGCCTGGAGTAGCTGGAGTTTGGCCAATTCTTGAGAAGCTTTTAAAGCATCTTTCCTGTTGTCCTGATGCTAAGTCCTTAGTTGCTTCTTAACAATAGCTCTAACTTTTCAGAAATCATGTCTTCTTGGCCTCCAACTTTACATAGGCTTTTCTGAAAAAATTGCAAGTCTTTCTGCTTCAATTTTAGTGTAAACTTGGCTAAAAGTAGCCTGCCTCCCTCTCCTACAGCCTAAATGCTATTAATTCTAGCAACAGAAACCATTCTATATAAGTTATATGACCTAGGTATGGTGGCACATATCTTTAATCCCAGAATTCTGGAGCTAGAGGCAGGCAAATCTCTGTGAGTTATAGGTCAGCCTAGTCAACAGATTGTTACATATTGTATGCTTTCTCTCCTGAAGAGTCAGAGCTAGGTAGAAAGACACTATCTAAAAAATAAGACAAAATTATATGAAATTAGATGGTTTTTCTTATAGGAAATCAACATGAGCACATATTGTATAAAATAGTGGATTTCATTCTTACATTCTTCTCCATGCATATAATGTTCTCTGGTCCTTAGACTCAGCAAGCAGTTTAACTACTGAGTCATCTCCCCAGCCCCATTTGTCTTTTTATTGATTATCTCATCTATTTATG
Source organism: Rhynchomys soricoides (assembly GCA_019843965.1). Lineage (NCBI taxonomy): Eukaryota > Metazoa > Chordata > Mammalia > Rodentia > Muridae > Rhynchomys > Rhynchomys soricoides. The sequence goes on along the minus strand of JADRCH010000093.1, from coordinate 5,775,821 downwards.
GCTAAAGCTACAGTCTACTCAGGAATATACTCATGACTGACTTTTAACCTCACTGTGGGTAATAGTGGTTGGAATGAGAAAGATCCCCAGTTAGTGGAACTGTTTGAGCAGGTTTGGCCTTATTGAAGTAGCTGCAGCCTTGTTGGACGAGGTATATCTCTAGAGGTAAGCTTTGAGTTTTCAAAATGCCAATGCCAGCACTGTCTGTCTGTCTCCCCCCCCCTTCTTCCTCCTCCTCCCTCCCTCCCTCCCTGCTGCCTTTGGATTGCAATATAGCTCTCAGCTACTTCTCCAGTTCTATGCCTGTCTGCCTGCTGCCATCCTCCCCACCATGATGATAATGGACTAATCCTCTGAAGCTATAAGCAAGCCCCCAGTTAAGTGTTTTCTTGTGTGAGTTGCCTTGGTCCTGGTGTCTCTTCACAGCAACAGAACACTAAGACAGAAGTTGGTACCAGGGAGTGGCATACTGCTGTGACAGGTCTGACCATGCTGTTGTTTGGAGGAATGTGGAATACTGGGATTTTGGACTAGAAAAAATGGTTGAATGTTTTAAGTATGGCTCAATAGGCCATCCTAGTAGGAGCATTGAAAACAGTAGTAATGAGGGAAATGTGGACTGTGTAAGCCTTACTCAGGAGGTTTCAATAGGGGATGAATATTAGCAAGTAGCCTAGCAACTATAGTGCTTTTTTGGCAAAGAACATTGCTGCTTTTTGCCATTGTCCTAAAATTTTACCAGAGGCCAAATCCAAGTGTTTTGGATCAATGTCCTTGGCAGAGGAGATTTCAAGACAGCTTAGTGTAGTAACTGTCACATAGTTATTAGTAATCAATTTTATTCAGATGTAATATATGTTAAGTTTCAGACCTGGGTCAGATAGCTGAGGTGTACCTATTTAATGTAAAATTTAACCTGGCCTCCATATTCTCCCAGAATCTCTCAGTCCCTGTTACAGTATTAGGTAGGACAGGACAGGACTGGTCCTAGGTATGGTGGGGGAAAAAGTTTATTGTAGATAAAAGAGAGAGTATAGCCAGAGGCAAGCACATCTGGGAGAGTCCAGAGTGGTTATGACCCTGCACCATGTAGGGAGAGGGATAGGGGAGCCTCTCAGGAAGAGCAAGGCCCCTGGGCCGGAGAGTTCAGAGTAAGAGGGTAGGCTATGCCAGTCATACCCTGTAATACGTAGGGACTGAGGGATGATAAGGAGAACTTGGAGGCCGGGTTCATTTTCATGTTAAATAGGCACATCAGCCATTTGTCCCAGTTTTGAAATTTAACAAAATGAAAAAGAGCAAACTTGGCAAGAGAAATACAAAATGTACAGTTTGAGGAGAAAAAGCACCAAAAAGTGTAATACGGGAACCAAGTCTTGTGCTCTAGGAGATTTGAAGTTTAAAGAAGGGTTGGATTCAAAACAGAATACAGGAATTGGTATCCCCAGTGCGAGGCTGCACCCAGTTAATCTTGTAACCCAGAAGCCATCAGCAAGTCAAATGTAAGTCAAGGAGGGAGCCAGCTCCTGTCCCCGGCAAGCAGAAGAACTTGGCAGGAACAGCTGCCTGGTTCTGGTTTTTTCAAGGCATATACATGAAAGGGGTGTAGAACCTTCTTCTGCAGTTCAAGAAAGCTGCTAAGGCTAGGCTGGTGGCAGGAGAGTTCCTGCATGGAGACCCAGAGAGGCCATTGTATGAAACCATGAAGATGAACCTGATTGCATTGAAGACCCCTAAGAAAGCTCTCAGAGGTGCTAGAGCCAGAGGATACCTGCTAAGTAAGGGTGCAGACAAGATTGTAGAACTAGCCCAAAAGAGGGAAGCGTGCTGCAGTCAGCAAAGCTGGGAGGGAAGGGGCATCTAATAAACCCTTTGAAGTCAGACACAGAGATGCTGGATTTGAAGTTTACCCTACTGGTTTTCAGTCTGTCTTTGATCCAGTATTTCATTACTAGGCCTTTCTTCTCTTCTGGAATTGTAATGTATATTCTGTGCCTTTATGTGTTGCAAATATGTGATCTGTTTTTTTTTTTTTATTTTATAGGCGGTAACAGTTAAAAGATTACTTTGAGTCTCCAAGAGATTTTGGACTTTTAAGCAGTCTTAAAACTGACTATGGGGACTTTTAAAGTTCTACAAGCCTATGGGGGCCGGGGAGTGAAATGTTGAAAGATAATGATCTCCATAGGCTTATGTTTGAATTCTTGGGTTCCCTGTTAATGGAACTATTTGGAAAGGATTAAGAGGTATAGCTTTTCTGGGAAGTGGTAGTGCCCTTTAATTCCAGCACTTGGGAGGCAGAGGTGGGTGGATCTCTGAGTTCAAGCTAGCCTGATCTACAGAGCAAGTTCCAGGACAGCTAGGGCCACAGAAAATAAATAAATAAATAAATAAATAAATAAATAAATAAATAAAATGGCTTTGTTGGAATGAGTGTGATCATTTGGAGGAAGTATGTCAAGGTTGGTGAGCTCTGAGTTTCAAAAGCCCACACAGGGCCCCATCTCTGCCTGCCTGCCTGCTGTCTTGTTAATAAAGGACTAAAGGACTAATCCTCTGAAACTTTAAACAAACTTCCAATAAATGCTTTCTTCTCTAAGTTGCTTTAGTCATAGTGTTTCTTCACAGTCAATAGAAGAGTAACTAAGGCAGTAATTTATTTTTATGTGTGGTGGTATGTGTTTGAATACCCCATAGTTTTGCGTTTGAATGCTTGGATAGTAGAAAATGGCACTATTGGAAGTGTGGCCTTGTGAGAGTAGGCATGGCCTGTTGGAGGACGTGTTTCACTGTGGAGGCTGACTTTGAGGTTACATATACTCAAGCAAGCTACACCCAGTGACACACACAGTCCCCTTCTGCTGCCTGTGGATTGAGATGTAGACCTCTCAGCTCTGTCTCCAGCAGTTCTGTGCCTGAATGCTGCAATGTTTCCCACCATAATGATAATGGACTATACCTCTAAAACTAAGCCAGACCCAATTAAATGTTTTTATAAGAGTTGCTGTGGTCATGGTGTCTCTTCACAGCAATGAAACCCAAACTAAGACAACAAGCATAACCTATATCATAGCTGAAAATAACATAGGTCAGATGAAATGTTATAATAAATATGAAAGAATAAACTAAGCCCTTTAGAATGTCATAGGTTTTCTTTCTGCTGTGGTAAAACACTATCACGAACTGGGTAGTTCATAAATAGTGGAAGTTTTGATGAAACTGCAGTTGAGGCAGTATGTGAGGCTGGATTACCTGGGCTACTTGTTTTGCCTTCATTAGTGTCTGGTCCTTTTTTTCTGAAAACACATAAACTTTCACAAGTTATACACATTTCTGCATTAACATATGTATGGAATGTGCACTGTGCACATATCAGTTAAAGATAATTCTCTGCTCTATGTTTGAGCAAGTGAAGGACACCTTTCTTAAATTAGTTTGGAGTGCATAACCAAGCTGCAATGTAAATCTCCATCCATGCCATGTGAAAGAATGACATGTAATAGTAAGTCATGAGGATGTTGTAGTCAACTAGATTTATGGAAATGTATGCACATTTAGGTCTCAGCCAGTCTCAGAGCTGTTCCCATGTAGATGGATCAGCATATAAATTACATGCCTTATTGGTCTTGCTGATTTCTTTCTTCCTGTCTGCAGCCAAGATCTTCAGGGGGTGGTCTCCTGTCAAATTTGATTTCCAACAATTTTAATGTGTCTTAGGATTTTACTGATGTGAAGCAGTAGTTTGAACAGACACCATGACCAAGGCAACTCTAATAAGGACAACATTTAACTGGGGCTGGCTTACAGGTTCAGAGGTTCAGTCCATTCTCATCAAGGCAGGAACATAGCAGCATCCAGGCAGGCATGGTGCAGGAGGAGCTGAGAGTTCTACATCTTCATCTGAAGGCAAACAGGAGAAGACTGACTTCCAGGCAGTTAGGATGAGGGTCTTAAAGTCAACGCCCACAGTGGCACACTTCTTCCTACAAGCCACACCTACTCCAACAAGCCACACCTCCAAATAGTATTGCTGTCTGGGTCAAGCATATTCAAACCACCACAGTATGGAAAACATAGCTTTTCTTTTCTTGTTGGAACAAATGCAAAATCTCCTCCCCAACGCAACATACTTTCTTTTTTCCATTCTGGAATTAGGACTCCAATAGGTTGATCTAATTCAGCAGTCCTTTCTAAAATTCAGAGCTTTCTTAAAACAGCCTTGCTACCTGTTTCATTGACTTTTAAAACATTCAACGTCAACAAAACATCATTTAATTTATCCCTGGAAGATTTTTTTTATCACCCTGTTCTTATGAGCATCTCTCAAATTTTTGTTAGATCTTTCCATAATTGCTTGACTGGTAAGATTATAAATTATATCTATAACAGCTTTCATGCTATAATATCTAAAATAAATAAATAAATAAATAAATAAGTTGTATTCCAATGGATACATAAGCAAAACAGCACCAGCTTTCATCTGTAAATGCATTTCCTCCAAAGCATGATTGATCTTTCTACAGCTGCTTGCTGTGTAGGATTTTGTGGTATAACCACAACATGCTTCCTACTGTAATATGTAAAAAACTGATATTGTCAGTCTCAATTTGTGCAGGTATTTTCATAATTGTCATAATTTCTACTAAATGTGAAACCTCAGAATCCTCTTTTTCAGAATTCAAGACAGAAGCCTATTGGGATTCTGAATATGTATCAATAGTATGACGCATCGTCCCATGTATATCTTAATTCTCTAAATTCCGTACAATGAAACATACGATCTATTGTATTGCATTGTTCCCATAAATAGAATCTGGATTCTTAATATATTGTCTTTATGGGCTGCCATTTTAATTCTTTAAGCCTTTGTAGATTTTTCTCATCTGGAACTGTCTCTTTTGATGTTATTGTAAATTCTAGATTGGATTTCTCTGAATGTTCCCTGTTCTGATTCAAAGAATCCTCTAACTTCTGTTCTATGGTCTCCAATCTAGCATCTAATTTTTCAGCCTCTTCTTTCTCGAAGTCTGCCTTAATTTTTTCTCTCCCTGTGTTTTATCTCTGATATCTTAGCAGTCTGATTATAAATTAAAATTTTTTTCTAAATCTTGTTTCCAAATGTTACTTTTCCCATTTTGCTTCATCACTGATATTTTAGCATTTTCTTAGTCTGATTTATAAAATTCTCAAAATTTTTGTCTAAGGCTTTATCTCTGAGAAGTCAATAATACTCTTAAAGTGAAAATGAGGATTATCAGTGTGATAACAGTCATAATCTGTAATATGCCAGCTCCAGTTTAGATGTATGTGTTTCCCTTTTATTTGTGTCTTTGAACCATTTAAAAGAGATCAGATAAACTAGACAACCTCTGAAATTGTTTCTTTCATCTTTATAGTTATCAATTTTGAATTATTTATATGTATATGTGAAATTTAAATCCAGTTTCTTTCCCTTTTTAGTCTTAAAACAATTTTTTACCTTCTCTGAGGTTTTGGTTTGTTTGGATTCTTTTTGTGTGTTCTTTGTCTCCCTTTATTGTTTAGCTCGGGACACTGCAGTGGTTCTTGTTTCTCTGGTTAATAGGGAAGGGTGACTCGCAGAAAAACTCAAGTTTTGTCTTTATGCCGCTGTAGTCCTGGGCTCTTGTGTGTGCAGCATATACTCACAAATAGCTCCTATGGCTTTCCCCCACTCTGGGAAGGTGGCTGTTGTAGTCCTGCCCTATGCCTTCGGGTTTAACTGGGAGCTTGAGCTTCTTTGTGTCTGCTGTGTTCACTGGAGGAGTGACCCCTCAGGCTCTAGCCTAGCTGCTCTGAGTTGGGTGCTCCTTTGACCCTCAGAAGCAGAAGCGCACGCTCTGAAGTCCTGCTACCATTATAATCTTAGAAGCGCTGCCTCTGTCTCTTGCTGCAGCAGCAGGGGTGCAGTTCCTGTCCGGGTGTTTTTTCTCTTAGCCTGAGGGAGAATGCAGGCTCAAGGGGCCTCAATCGAGTGCTCTGTAGCACAGCAGGGCCCTTTGTTCCCCACCTTTTACCCACTCTAATCTCTAGTCACTGAATATGAATGAGAAGGTTTGGATTATATGCCTTCCATGTAAAAAGGCGAGTTTTTCTTCCTGGCACTAAACAACCCCCTGCACCCCCCCCCCACAACTTCCCCACCCCCATCCTTGCCAATAACAACTCGGAGACTCAACATACATTTATAAACACCTTGGCTTTATGCTTTGGTTGTTTACCTGATTAGATAATAACTTAATCTGTTCATTCTCATCTAAGTTCTGCCACTTGGCTGGTTATCTCTGCCTAGCCCCCCAGACTTCTGCCCTCCATGTTGCCCCGGTGTCTCTCTCCCAGAATCCTTTTTGACTGCCAGATGTCCCACCTTCTATTCTACCCCTTTCTATAGGCCCTAGGCTTTTTTATTGACAGGTGATGTGTCCACACAGTGCATAAGAGATTCTCTCTGCACTGCTTTGCATATTTTGGTAAGGCATATGACAAGTCACCTGAAGACTGTGCTTGTTTTGCACCCTTCCCACATATAATCAGACAATTAACCTTTAAAAGCTCAGCTCTCTAGGGAGGCAGCAGTAGCTTTAGGGACTATCAATCTGCATAAGATTTTAAGTACTGGCCCACAAAACTTATTAACAAATCTTGAAATCGACTGTCCATTTGAAGTTTTGTTTCTGTTTTAGTCTTCTCTTCTCTGGGTGTCTCCTTTCCTTTTTCCTAAGCATTAGGATCTTACTTGGATTTTTTTAATTCACAAAATAAAGTAGGATTGGTGGAATGGCTTAATGGGTAAGAGCACTTGCTGTGAAAGCAAGAGGAGCTGATTTCAAATTCCCAGTACCCACAGAAAAGCCACACAGAGCCAAATGTGTTTGTAACCTAGCAGAGGGTGGAGAGAATCAGGTCCTGAGAGTTCTCTGGTTGGCCAGCCTCACCAAGACAGCAAGCTTTATGTTCATTGAGAGATCCAGTCAGTGAGTAGAGGTAGGTGGAAAGGGGAGGAGGGAGACAACATATCGGTTTTTTGTTTTATTTTGTTTTGGTTTGTTTTGGTTTGGTTTTTTAGCCCCTGTATGCACAGGCCTTGTATGTATACATACCTGCATGTATGTGTACACACATATGCACGCACATACATAAGCACAAAATAGCTAACTAAATGGTAGCAATTGTCAATTTCTCAAAAATTGTGTTAGTAAGTAAAATACTTATTTAGGAAAACACTTAAAATTTGCAAAAACTGTATCTGCTAAGCTACTAAGCTATTATTGATTTGCAACAAGATTTACAAACCACTCAGTATGAGACTGGAAAGATGGCTCAAAAAAGGGCCCAGGTTCAATTCCCATCACCCACAAGGCATTTTAAAACCATCCCAATCCCTGGGGATTGACATCCTCATCTGAACTCCTCGGTGTCATGTGGTACACAGACATACTTACAATCAAAACACCCATACACATAACATTTAAAGCGTATAATAACAATAACAACAACAACTACAGACTATGTTACCTCCCAGTGGTTAGAATACTGGTTGCAAATTTTCAGTGAGCTCTATAAATAATATCTTCAGCTTCGTTGTGAATATATTTTTTGATGTGCCTCCCAAAGGCATTCTTTTTCTTTAAAGTCATCCATAAGGTGTTAACCCTTGATGTACTTTCAGTACTCCTTTTATTCTTCCTTTTGAAGTTTAAGTTAGTGTAGGCCTACCTTCTTTCTGCAGCCTAGAGTGTCATTGCTGTTGTCTTGGTCAGAAATTAGTTTAGAAATGGCTGCTATCCAGCTTCTATCAGAAGGGTGTTTGTGAGGCAAGCTATATAAGGGAAGATTGCTGAAGAGTCAGTTCATTTCCTCTGTGTGTTCTGATCCTTCCTGGTTCCCATTGTGGCTATGACAGCTACTTTTTTGGGGTAATGTGCCATGTACTCTGGATTTTACCAAGCATTGATAAATTAGAAGAATCAAATATAGACTGCAGTGTTTGAAAAATTATAATTTGCATATGCTATTATATCATTTAATTGCCCCCTCCCCTGTTGAAAGCTAACAATAAAGGCCTTAGAATTTATAACAGGAAAATAGTTTTGGCTTCCCTGAAGGCTTAGTAGACTCTTTTCTTTTGACAGTCAAAACAAGATAGGATGGCCTTAATAACAACCCAGACTGACCTCAAAGTGATGCAGCTCTGTACACTTGGTTTTTTGTTTGTTTCTCTTTTGTTTTTCAAGATAGAGTCTCTCCTTGTAGTTGTGGCTGTCCTGGAATTCCCTTTATATACCAGACTTGTTTTTAATACATTAACTTGTGTTTCTCCTGACTGTTGGGAAGTGTGGTGCCAAATTTTGTTACTATCTAACAGACACTCTGTAAGTCTTTGACAAATGCATTCTAACATATGTGGTAAGGATATAAGTGGAAATATATACAGGCATCACGACATTTGATAGGTTCCTACTTTGTTATACTTAATATTGCTGAGCTACAACCAATGAGCTTGTTTTTATATGCTTTCTTTTCTTTTTACTAGAGAACATTATGTGATGTGATCCTCATGGTCCAGGAAAGAAAGATACCTGCTCACCGTGTTGTCCTGGCTGCAGCCAGTCACTTTTTTAACTTGATGTTCACAAGTGAGTACTTTTAGGTAAAAACTATTGTTTTTTCTATGAGAATTGGGTAGAGTCTAAATAAGCAAATTTTTTCCTAGTTTTTAAAGCTCTTTAGAACTTAAAGCTACAAGAGACTGAGTGGTCAGTTGTGATGTTGGTCACACAGTAATTGCTTCTCCATTAGCCCTAAGTGGAGGACAGAGGGAAGTGAGCACACTGTACTGGAAAGAAGTCTATTTTTAGCTGACACTTAAAACCTGATTACACTCTTTAGTATTGCCTTATGAGGTTTGTTTGGTTGATCTGAGACAGGAGCTTGCTATGTAGCCAAGGCGGGACTTGGAACTTTCAGCGATCCCCTTACCTCTGCCTCCTCCCAAGTGCTGAGATTGCAGGCGTGCATCATGACACCTATCTGGCTCTGTGATCTTTGTCAGGTTAAATAATGTACCTGCCTCAGGTTTTGTCCTTGATGTCCTACCTCCCTCTGAGAATTGGAGGGCTGTTAGAGAAGAGTGAGGCTGAAGGGAGGGGAAAATCCAGTTCTATGTCTTTCTCATTTACACTTGAATGGTCTCTTAGGTTAATTTAATGGGTGCTACTAACATGAAGAGTTTTTGCATTTATTCCCTTTAGAGATAACTGTCCTAGTGTTGACTGTATTTACTGTAACCTGGAGTTGCTGGTTCCTCTGAAACCTGTGTGGTGCTGGAATCACTCCTGTTTCTTCTCTTCTTTCAGCTAACATGCTTGAATCTAAGTCCTTTGAAGTAGAACTCAAAGATGCTGAACCTGATATTATTGAGCAACTGGTGGAATTTGCTTATACTGCTAGGTGAGTTAAAAAGAATCATTCTTTTGGGGGGAGTAAAATTGGGGTCTGATACAGAAAAACATCATTGTAACAAATTGGTTTGCTCCTAACTTCTTAGAACAAAAAACTGTAGTGAAGGAGTTAGAGGGATCGTAATATCATACGAGAGTATACTTCACAGTAATTATTTAAGTAATTAAAAATTGTATGAAATTAATATTCCCTTTAACTTACAGAATTTCTGTGAATAGCAACAATGTTCAGTCTTTGTTAGATGCAGCAAATCAGTACCAGATTGAACCTGTGAAGAAAATGTGTGTTGATTTTTTGAAAGAACAAGTTGATGCTTCAAATTGTCTTGGTAAGAAATACCAGATTCTTGGCTTTTTTTTTTTTTTTTTTTTTAAATCCTCGTTGTGTATTTAAATAAAGAAAAAAACCATATTGGTAAGACTCTTAACCTCAAAGGTACTATCTAATGAAACATTTTTAAATTTTGAACATAAAATTTAAAAGAGACTTATAAAGAGGCAGCAATAAGCTTAATGAATACAGTGTCACTATTTTCTAAAATTAATATGGCATCTGCAATGAGTGCTATTGTCCCAGTGTTATACAACAAGCATGGATTTCCCATAGATTGCTGAGAAGACTGTTTATAACTCTCCTGGCCTGGCTTGCTTGGAACCTCATGCTGTCTCTCCATTGTCGATGTTTTGCACTAGGAAACAGAGAAGTCATAAACTAAGGTGCTAGTTGAAGAGCTGCTTTAGTTGTTCATTTGAATCTCTTGCCTCCAGAAAATAAGTTGTCCTTGAAAGAAGTGGAAAAAGTAACTCAGAGTTTTCTAAGTTTAATGTGCATTTTACTGTGGGATGATCCTAGTGCCAGCAAACACTTTCTTTGTAATTGCATTTTCCTACCCTACTGTAATTCACAGACTTCAGGGAAAGAGCAGGCTGGAGATCTAGGACAGAACAAAGTAGAATGGAGGGAAGAGGGGCCTGGAACTGAGGCAACGCTGAGATTTCTGACTCCAGGGAAAGACGGGGTTCTGGTGACAGGAAGGTGAACGTGGGCAGCCTCCTTCTGAGATGCTCGGGCCTCCTTGTCTCACTGCTACACTTCCTTTCTTTCCTCGGGGCACTTGTACTCCTACAGTACACACTGTGTGAGTGCACACTGTGTGAGTGCACACTGTGAGCCCAGGAGGGAACTGGAGGGCAGTCAAAAAGAGTAAACAGCAGATGAAACGAATAAACCATGAGACTGGTCTAGTGTCCAGAAAAGGAACTGTAGTAGATGGAGCAGGGATGGGTAGCTACAGAGATAAGTATACAGATGGGATTGCTTTGTTAGCCATAAGTTAGCATGGTAAAACCCCACATTAGGAAATAAATACTGCCTGCCTGAGAGTCCACTTCTGTACTGTAGTTTACAGTTCTGTTATTCTAGCTTTTATTTCTAATATTTAAAGTTATTTTTCCTTGTATAAGTAAGTAATCTGACACCATATGTTTACAGAAGGGATTTACTTTCAACCACCTTGGGGGTGAGGAAGCTGGAGAGATGTCTTATCAGAGTACTTACTGTTGTTGCAGAGGTCTCAGCATGTCTATAACGCTAGTTCAGGGTATCCTTTACACATACACATAGTTACACATACATGTGCAGGCAGGCACACAAATTCATAAACTGTAAATAAATAAAATTTTTCAAAAAACATGTTTGAAATAACTTCTTATTGTAAATTTATTGGCATGAATCAACTGCAAACAAAAATATCTTTTTTAAAAAAGTCAGTAGAGATAGTAGTACAGAATGTAGTATGTAGAACCTAAGGTGAGTTTTTGCTGCGTATTGTGTCTTGTGCTTCTAAAGGGAGCATGCTAGCATTTGCCTATTTCCTGCTACCATGTTGTGTGATTTCTGTTTGTTTTTGTGATACTTGAAATTGAATCCCAGGCCATGTGCATGCTAGATAAGCATTCTGCTGCTAAACTCTCCTTACTGTTAATGCTGAGAAAGAAAGAATACCCCAGTGACCTAGAAGAGAGCCTGATTCTGTGCCTAAGCCTGTGACAAAGAGACACTTTAACTAGGCATGATGGTGGTTGAGGTAGGAGGATGGCCCCTAGTTCAAGGCCAGCCTGGCTACACTATGAGACTTTGTCTTACAGTCTCTCGGTAACTTGGTAGAGATAGGACGAAAAGACCTGCTTCTGTCTGCTTTTTCTGTGGATCTGAGCATAGCTGTCATGCCAGCCAGTTAGAGAACTCCTACCTAAGATTTCCTTTTGCTTCTCCACTGCTCAAGATTTCTACACAATCTAACTTCCACAGTGCTAAGGGAACCCATGGAAACTGAATGAGTTAGGCAAAATTCAGTCAGACATGATGATGCATATGTCTGTAATCCAGTATGAGAGAGCAGAGGCAGATTCAAGACCAGCTTGGTTTATATAGCTCATGCAGGTTAGCCAAGAATGTATAATGAGACCTGGTCTCAAAATAAAATATATCATACAAAGTTCAAGGAAGCCTAGTAGTTCAAAAGACAGAAAATAACATTCAACAGCCAAAATGAATAGCTCCTGAGGGAAAATGTAATGTAAGAAATAGGAAGAAAATTAAAAACAGAAAAGATATTTGAAGGGGCATGAAAAGATATTTGAAGGGGCATAAGCCCCATACTTTTTCAGTCTTGACATTTAATCAAATTGAACAGTAAAGTAGCTATCCCCTAAAATTCAAATTAAAGATCAATTAGGAAACGTTCTCATGATATAATACGGTAAATAAAAGAAATTACTGAAAGATGAAAGAGCCATTAAAGGAAGAAGCAGGTTACTGATGTGAGACAGGAGCCCCAAGAGCTGGTAGGAGAGGCAAGAAAGTCAACAAACAGCAAAGGAAAAGTCACTGGGACCTTAAGGACAGTGTCAGACTGGGTACAAAGTCTGCCTCATGACCCATGATCTCTAGAGATTGAGAACTTGGATCTGAGGTGATGGGAATGGCCTGGAGCTAGAGAATGATCATGCTGGATGGCAGGAGTGTGCTGAATGTGATTGGTGGTAGGTTTGTTAGATGTAGTTACCACCAAAGCTTAGGTTTTTAGAGCTAAGTGATACGTTAGGTTACAAGAACCAAACTGCTGTTCTGTCCTAGTGTGGTTGAGTATGAAGTGTCCCACATAATAACTTCTATGTTTAAAAGTTTGGTATCAACTATAGGATGATCGTGTCATGAGAGTACCAGCTTCATCAGTAAGAATATCCTGCTTAGGTTTTTTAAGTCATGGCAAAATAGGCTGACTTTTTTTTTTTTTTGAGACAGGGTCTGCATCCTTGGCTGGCTTGGGAACTTGATATGTACACCAGTGCTAGTCTCAAACTTAGAGAAATTCACCTGCCCCTGCCCACACCCACTGAGGGTTGGGATTAAAGGCATAGGCTACTGTGCCCAGTAAAATAAAATGGCTTTTGTTGTTTTAAGCAGAAAGGGAATTTGAGAGGCTATGATAGATAGCTCATAATTGCCCAGGTACCTTAAAAACAAAAATTCAGGCTTAGAAAAAGTAGAATTTGAATAACAAAACTTTAGATAGTTCTCACAGAATACTGTGATCAGAAAAATGAATCCCATTGGAGTGTTTATGTAGACGATCACCAGCCACAGAAAACATCGAGCTCCTAAAAGGAAAAGTGCACAGGGCCTGACCCTACAGCAGCACATGAAGGTAGGAAATGGCTTCAGAGGGGTGTCTGCTTCCTTCAGCACCATTTTCAGCACTTGGAAAATAAACTGAATAAAAGAAGATTAAAGAAATATTAAAAATTAACTTACAGGCTCATTGAAAAGCATAACAACACAGTAAATCAGACCCTTGGAATGTAACCAAAAGAATTTTTTTTTTTAAGAAATTTACTTTTAATCTTTCTTTTTTTTAATAGTTCATACTTTTTGTTTTCTTTCTTTTTTTAAAAAAGAATTAGGTATTTTATTTCTATGATTACATTGTAGCTGTCTTTAGACACACCAGAAGAGGGTATTGGATCTCATTACAGATAGCTATGAGCCACCATGTGGTTGCTGGGATTTGAAATCATGACCTCTGGAAGAGCAGTCAGGCTGAACTATCTCTCCAGCCCAGTCTTTCTTGACTTAATTATCCTGCACAAAGAGATAAGAAAAGTTCTTATCTTATAGGATTAGCATAATGCCAGCTTTGAAGAAAGAATGCATGTATATAAATGCACATAAAACTCCCATTTCCCTTAGAACTGTTATTGTTTTTAGTGTAGAATGATTTCGTATCCAGCAATAAATGTCCTTTTAAAAAGAATTCTTCCCCTCTCCAATCCAAGATGACAATAATGGGGGCCAGAAAGATGGTTTGGTGGTTAAGAGCAAAAGACTTGTGTTCAGTTTCCCAGCACCCACATGGTGGCTCACAACTGTCTGTAACTCCAGTTCCAAAGGCCTAACACCCTCTTTTGGCCTTTGTAGACACTACTTGCACATGGTACAGATTTATACAGGCAACACACACACATCCAGTAAAAATCCTTTCTTTAAAAATGATGATGATAACACAGGAGATTAATTAATGTGTGTGATGACAGAAAATTTAGGATAAGTCTAAAACTACCCTCTAAAGTTTGTTAGTAATAGATTTACTCAGAAATTCCATCCTTCGATTATTTCACTGTCAAAGATCACTAACAAGTTAATATAGACATACTTAAAGGCATAGCAATGGGTGATAAAAGCACTCCCTACAATTCAGTATCTGTGACATTTTTAAGCAAATGAAAAGGTTTTAGCTTATTATGGTGGCATGTGTCTGTAATCCTAGCACCCAAGAGGACTGTGAGTTTAAGGCAAATCTAGACTACATATTGAGAACTTATTCACAAACCAGTTAATAGTTAAACCATAAACCACAGGCCAAATAGTCATCTCACTGGTGTGAGCAAATATATATAGAAGTAATATGCTTTTTACCATGAATGTTCAGAATGCCATGGCAACGAGTCAGGTCATTTATACAAAGGAGATGGAAGATACCAGCTACCTTAGCACAGTGGTTGGCGTGAGGAGTATAAATATGGAAACATCGGGACTCTGTAGGCCAGACATGGTGCCTTTAATCCCAGTTCTTGAGAGGCAGAGACAATCAGACCTCCTTGACTTGAGACCAGCCCGGCAAGTTCCAAGTACCCAGGGCTACAAAAATAAAATAACAACTCAGCCCATAATATTTTAATAAATACTAACTAATCCTGGCAAGGTGTGGTACACCATCAGACTGAGGACTGTCTAAACTTGGCTTGTGGACAGTACTTTGCCTCCTTCTATAGAGTATCCTTCTAAAACAAAGAAAAATTGGGAAAATGCTGAATAAAAATATACAAAGCTTATAAGGAAGAAAAAGTATATTTTTATTGGCGGGTATAAGAAAGGCTGAATGTCTTCAATCATTTACAGGGGGATAGAATTGAACTGTCAAATTCTTTTGTTAATTGGATGTGTTGTGGATTGGTGTGCCCATCATCAGAGACAACTTGGAGGACCTGCTTCATTTCATCCATGTGGGTCTCAGGCTTGGAGGCAAGCACCTTTACCTGATGAGTGTCTCCCAGCCCCGTGCCGAGATCTCACGTGGAACTCTCTGTCTGTGTTGTAGAAATCAGCTGTCCCCAAACAATCCAGAAGTTTAGTGCAATCCTAATAAAACTCATCTCACTTTTAAGTAACGTGTGACACTTTAGTTTCAAATTTATTTGTGAAAGATGTTTAACAATACCTGAGAAGAGTTTGAAAAAGATTGATACTCTATTATTGTCAAACATATGACAACCTCAGATTACCACAAAAATAGACAAATGATTGGAACAAAAAGGATCTAGTTTTTGAGATCCACTTAAGGTTTCCCTAAGCTTTGCTTTCTCTCCTCCCCTGCACCCCCTAAAATACATAGTACTATTTTGTTTTGTTTTTTTAAAATTGGGGTCTTCCTCTGTAGTCCAGACTAGCCTTAAGTTTGAAGGTTTTTTTCCAGCATTGTCTTCTCAAGTTCTGGAAATATGTTTTATCTGAAAGCAATGTCTTGTCTTTTCTCTGTGTTTAGGTATAAGTGTTCTGGCAGAGTGTCTGGACTGTCCTGAATTGAAAGCAACAGCTGACGACTTTATTCATCAGCATTTCACTGAAGTTTACAAAACCGATGAATTTCTACAACTTGATGTCAAGCGAGTGACACATCTTCTCAGCCAGGACACCCTGACTGTGAGAGCAGAGGATCAGGTAAGTGAATTGTCTTCTTAGATGTTTCTTAGTAAATTCTTTATCAGTTTTAATATATGACAACAAAAAGTCTTGAAATCAGAGAGAATGTGTTCTTTATAATACATCATCACAAAGCCTTTTTCATTGGAACAGTCAAGACTATTTGAAAGGCAGATTGCATGGTAGAGATAAAACTTGAGTGCCATGTTAGCCTCCCCCTAAAGATTTTCTGAACTTATATTAGCTTACATGTTGATGGGAACTTAGAAGATGTGACCAAGATGAGGATGAGAACATGGGTAGGTCCCAAGTATAGATAGGTCAGAAGAGACTTGAAATATAAATAAATATTTACTATGTAAATTAATACTGTACTATGTATATAGCCTTCTGGCACCTTGTTTAGCCCAGCATCTCTTGATTTACAGTCTCTTCTCTAGAACCACCAGTCTTAAGTGTTAGGTGTGTAACTTATATGTAGACTCACTCAGTCTTTATATTTTAGCCCCGCACCCTTGTGTATTTTCGGTAACTAGGTCTGTAGTGATTTGTTACAGCTGCAATAGGAAATGAGTATGCTGAGATAAGATCACAGGTTTTGGGTTGCTATTTTTCTTTAACCCATGTTACTTTGCTCTATGTTGTTCATAACATAGATTTTCCAGTTAGAGGACTTGATCAGATAAATAAGAAAAAAAAAGCTCAGTTCTGTATGTCAGGCACAGGATTGTGCCTGAAGTTCAGTTACCTAGGAGGCTACAGAAGAAGAGTTACTTGAGCCCAAGATGTTGGAACCAGTTACAATGTAATGTCATCCTGGGTCAAAAGAAACAAAACAAAGACACAAACATCAGTTCTCTCATCAATGACCTGGCTTGTATGCAGGTGAAGCAAAAGTGACTTTACTGGAAAACCTGACAGACACGGTCATCAGTGAGGTCATAGTGAGTACATGCTCCCTTGATGAGGCATCAGGGAAGTCATAGTAAATGCTCACTTGAGTACCTGCATCACTGTTCTGGTTGAGTTTTGTCAACTTGACACAAACCTAGACATATCTGGAAAGAGGGAATCTTTTTTCAGGAAATGTTTCTATAAGACTGGCCAGTAGGCAATAGCCAGTGGGCCATTTTCTTGATTAATGATTGATATGGGAGGGTCCAGCCTGTACTGGCTAGTTTTGTGTGTCAACTTGACACAAGCTGGAGTTAACACAGAGAAAGGAGCTTCAGTTGAGAAAATGCCTCCATGAGATCCAGCTGTAAGGCATTTTTTCAATTAATGATCAAGGGCAGAAGGTCCCTTGTGGATGGTACCATCTGTGGGCTGGTAGTCTTGGGTTCTATAAGAAAGCAGGCTGAGCAAGCCAGGAGAGGCAAGCAAGCCAGTAAGCAGCATTCCTCCATGGCCTCTGCATCAGCTCCTGCTCCTTGACCTGCCTGAGTTCCAGCCTAACTTCCTTTAGTGATGAACAGCAGCATGGAAGTGTAAGCTGAATAAACTCTTTCCTCCCCAGCTTGCTTCTTGGTCATGATGTTTGTGCAGGAATAGAAACCCTGACTAAGACACCAGCCCATGGTGCACAGTGCAACTCCTGGGCAGGTGGTCCTGGTATGTATGTGAAAGCAAACTAATCAAGCCAGCAAGCAGAGTATTTCATGGCCTCTGCTTCAGTTCCTGCTTCCAGGTTCCTGCCTTGAGTTTCTACCCCGACTTCCCTCAATGATGGAGTGTGACCTGAGAGAAAGAGTTAAAGTAAACCCTTTTCTCCTCAAGTTGCTGCTGTTCCTTGTGGTGTTTTATCACAGTTCTAGAAACCCTAAGATGATCACTGTGGTCACGCTCTCCAGAAACATGATACTAGGTTAATGCACAAGGCATCAAGCAAACTGAAATTGGAAAGTTTACCTGACCAAAATTCAGAACTGTTAAGGTTGTCAGAAAGAAGGAAAGTCTGAAAAGGTGCCACATTCTAAAAAAATTTTTTAGATGTCTTTTTAACTGAACATAATGTGGTCTCCTTTATGGGATAGTGGGAAGGAAAATAATTCTAGGTAAACACTAAAGAAATACAAAAATACATGGTATTAATTGGTTATGACAGATGCTTCATACCACAGTGACTGGGTACAAAGAATACTAAATTTAAATCTGTTCTGCACTTGCTCTGTTTTTTTGTTTTTTGTTTTTTTGGGTTTTTTTTTCGAGACAGGGTTTCTCTGTGTAGCCCTGGCTATCCTGGAACTCACTCTGTAGACCAGGCTGGCCTCGAACTCAGAAATCCGCCTGCCTCTGCCTCCCAAGTGCTGGGATTAAAGGCATGCGCCACCACTGCCCGGCTCTGCATTTGTTCTTAGCCAAAAGGCCAAAAAGCAATCTAAACCCATTATAAAATAAAAAAGCCTTTCTTTAAAATTCTGTTTCCCCTAATTTATTAACAAGCTCAAACATGTTTAATAAGTAGTCTGAGTACGTGTATGTGAGTATAGGAGATGAGTGCATGTGAAGTAAGTTGTTTACGCTGCTTTATGATTTATGAATCAATTCATGAACTTGAACATATTCAGTGCAGTTAAAGGAATACTGCAGCAATCCATATAAATATTCTACATTTTACTAACATAGAATTGTATATCTTAAATGTTCTACAGCAGGTAAGTTCGTTGGTTCCCAGTGTAGGCATACAAGGTGAAGATGTGTAACTTTCCTGTCTCCTGGAATGGAAGCCATCTTGGGAAGCCTGTGTTCCCGGAACTATCCCTAGCCAGTAGACTTCTTTGAGTGTCATGTGTCTGCTTCTAAAAAGGAAGCTTTGGTTTGTTGTTTTAAAAACACCCACACACAAATTTTGGAACTGGAGTGATGGCTGGTTCAGTGGTTAAAGTTCTTGCTGCTCTGCTTGGGACCTGAGTTCAGTTCCCAGCAGCCATATCAGATGGGTCACAACTGCCTGTGATTCCAGCTGTAAGAAATATGATAGCCTCTTCTGGCCTCTGTAGGTCCCCACCAACAAATACATGGAGATGCATACATACGTAGACAGAAATAAAAATAAATCTTTTCTAAGAATTTAATTACTTTAATTACATATATATGTGAGTAGATGTGTGCACTTGTGTACAAGTGCCCTTAGTAGTCAGCAGCGTTGGATCCTCTAGAACTAGAGTCAGAGACCATTGTGACTTGCCTGACGTGGGCACTAGGAACCAGACTCAGGCCCTCTGGAAGAGTAATACATGCTCTTAACAGCAGAACCGTCTCTCCAACCCCATAAGTCTTTTTTTAATCACAATTTTAACATTCTTTTTATCGCTGTATCTGTTAGTAGTTAGTTATAGCAAACTCAAGTAAACTAAAGCAGCATATAAAGTGTTCCAGATACAGTAGGGTATTAAGGAATACAAACAAATATTTGGATAGAATACTGAGAATAAGTAATTGTCCCTTTTCAGTGTGAGCATGAAAATAGGTGTTGGAATGTCGCTTCCACCTCAGATCTTTACTGTTCTCTTTGTCCCTTAGGTTTATGATGCTGCAGTGAGGTGGTTGAAATACGATGAGCCTAACCGCCAGCCATTCATGGTTGATATCCTTGCTAAAGTCAGGTTTCCTCTCATATCGAAGAATTTCCTGAGTAAAACAGTGCAAGCTGAACCACTTATTCAAGATAACCCTGAATGCCTTAAAATGGTGATAAGTAAGTTCCCGTCACACCCATTTCTGTATGGATCACATGGCCATTTTCATGGACTAAAAACCTGGTCCTGTGGTTCAGACTCCCTAGCCTGGGAAAACATTCAAGATTTTGTCTTCTTATCGTGGTAGTCCCTTAGGGTTTTCAGTCCCTGGAAAGGGTTAGCCTCAGCCCTTATCTTACAGTGAAAGTGAAGATTTGTCTTAATTTGTACACAGTAGCTTTCATGTACTTTCTTCAGAGTGTTTCCTTTTTATTTAACCAGGTCCCATCTTGGCAGCTTTTTTTTTTCCTTAAATAGGTTTTGGTTTTTTTTATTTGCCTGGAGCTAATAATATGCTGGGTTTTTGTTTGGTTGGTTGGTTTGGTTTTTTTCTGACTAACCTAGAAGCCTTATTTATATGCTTTCATAAAATGCCACAGTTAATGCATTGCTTTTATTTCTTTAAAACATCCCTTTCAGTGCGGTCCTTCTGCCTCTTCTAGTGCTGCTTATCCTCTAGGCTGAGCCTGGCATACAGTTCTTGTCCTGGGACTTTCCTTTCCTGGAATATCTTATAAATCTGTTCTCTTGAGAGTATAAGATTTTCCTCTTTCTCTGTTTTGTTTCTGTTTGAGACAAGCTTTCTCAGTGTGAAGCCCAGGCTAGCCTGAAACTCAAAATCCTCCGGCCTTTCCTGAGCGCTGAGATTACCAGTGTGCTCTACCATACTTGACTCCCCTTTCTTAATTCCATTTGATGATGCAACACATCTTCTAAAGGGTTCCTGATAATTATTAATAAATACTTGGAGATTTGATAAGTCTCATGTTTATTTCACTATAAAACATTGAAGTTAGTTAAACTGCGCATGCTGGTTAGACTTTTGAAGTCACTGCTCCATTGTCTGCAGGCTGTAATAGGATACTTTTGAGAATTCTAGTGCCAGTTGGTTTCTTGGGGGGTGAGGGGTTACTTTTTTGTTTTTGTTTTAATCTCGTTAGGTTGGTATATTGTTTTATTTAATCCTGGTATTTTGAAGTTTGTAGTAATGTATGTATTTATTTTTTTAAATCAGGTTGAGCATTTTCTCTTTTCAGCCTTTGACTTCTAAGTTCTTTATTACTAATACTGTGGTTCTTTAGCCACTGAGTATCTCATCTTTCTTTGTCTTTCCAGGTTCTTTCTCTATTTTGGTCCCTTTCTGAGAGTTTACCTTAATTCTTCTTTTTAAACCTTATATTTCAGCTATTTTTAATTTTTATGAGTCTGTATATACTTTGACTTCTTGTTTAATGAATGTAGTACATAACTGTTCTTATGTAGTCACTTTAATGCCTTTGAATGTACCTATGTTGCCTGCATTGTCTGTATTTTCTTTGGGTATTCTTGCCTATCATTTTTATTGTTAGCTCTTCTTGAGTATGTAGCTTTACCAGTGAGTCAATTATGAGCAAGTCATTACAAGTCCAACAAACAGAAATGTGTGTGGAGGGGGCAGGCACTTTAGTTTGGAGATCCATAGCCCTGTGTTCTGCTGTTTAATCTCAGCAAATCTGATGAATAAAAAAGTGGTAAATAGTAGTCAGGAATCTTTTATATATTGAAGAATTGTTTTGTTTTTCAGCACACAGTATCTAGGCACTTAGCCTACTCTTTTGTAAAGTTGCTGGACTTAATCTTACTAATAGGATAGCTTTGCAATCTTGTTTTATATAATAAACATTTTCATAGCTTACCACTTTTTCTTTCGTGCTTTTATGAGATTTTTTTTTTTAAAACTCATTTCAGGTTGTGTTGAAAAGACTATATTAGGTAGAAAATATAGTTTTCCCTATATTGTCTGACATCTTTAGGTAATGCGTTTTTCCCCACACTGCTTAAGCAGTTCTGGAGTATGTGACTCTTGACCACAGTAAGGAAGATCCACAATAGCCTTGAATCCTTGTTGTATTTCATCTAAGATAGTCCTTCTCAAAGTATTATGCACATCTGGGTTAACTTAGGATTTTGTTAAGTACATGATAGTTTGTTAGGTTTAGGTTGTGGGAGCCAGTGTTTCTAACAAAGTTCCAGGTTCTGAAGATGCTATTATTTGTACCACACTTGAGTGGAAAGATGGGTCCCTTTAACACAGCAAATGCCCAGTGCCTCTACTAGAGATATTAATTGGTCTGTGATAGGACCAGGTATAAATAAAGATTTCTTATGTGATTCTAGTGTGCACTTAAAATGGAGAGCTGATGATAGTGGCATACATTTGTAATCTCAGTATTAAGGAATTGAGTCAAGAGGCTTACTAGTTAGACAACTGCTTCCTTGGTTATATAGTGAATCCTATTTCATGAAAAAAAATTAAAAACCACTGGGTTTAAGAGATCTAGATTTCAGTAGTTATTATTTTGACAACTACTCTTAAGGAACCAGAGAATTCATTGGTATGTAGTAGGTGGGTGACACAGACTTAGTAATATTGATTGCTGAGGATCATAAATTTGCTAAGATGAGGATTCTTAAAAATTTATCCTGCCTCTTTCCCCTTTCTTCCTAGAACACTAGAGAGATCAAAAAATAATTTTAAGTTACAGAGCAGGGGGGAAACGAGGGGACTACTTTCCCTTTCAAAGATTGACTTGGCAGTACCTGAAGCCCTTGAAGAGTTACTATGTGTTTTTATACAGGTGGAATGAGGTACCATCTGCTATCTCCTGAGGATCGAGAAGAACTTGCAGGTGGCACAAGGCCTAGAAGAAAGAAACATGATTATCGCATAGCTCTGTTTGGAGGATCCCAACCACAGTCCTGTAGATACTTTAACCCAAAGGTAACTAAGTTGATACCAGTTTTCATTTTGAAGGAACTGAGCACATATAGACACTAAGGTCTCCCACATAGTAAGTAGTAATTGGTTGCCTAGTTATTAGTGTTTTATAGTATAAGGAAATTGAGAACTGGAGTTCAAATGTCTTTATAACTGCTCTGGAGTGCTTTAAAAGGAACCGCTGCAGAAAAAAAACAAAGCTCAATCTTTGTTGAAAAGTCCATGCACTCATTCTGATGTCCTTGCTTTCATAAGATGATTATCTTCAGGGACAAACAGCTTCTTAGGCTAGATATGTTTTCTTTCTTGAGTAATTATAAGTTGTCATTCTAGAAAATTTCAAAAAAAGTAGTCACAAAGAAACAAAGATAGATTAATATCTTTATTCAACAATCTAGAAACAATGAATGCTTTTAGTCTGCTTTCTAGTACATTTAATGCCAACTGGAGGAGCAGAGTGTAAGTTACGGATCTAGGGACACAATTTTTAAACTGTAGATGTTTAGTTATAGCCTTGAGAGGATCCATTCGTATTTTTTCTTGTGTTTCAAAGTCCTGGTTGGCATGGGGAAATGCCATATTTTTCTGATACTACATGCATTGCTGGGGCAGATAATGTACCAAAGTCTAAAAGATAACACCCAAAATTTGTAAGATGGTATCCATGACTCATGCTGAATCCAAGCATAACATGATATCTCTATTTTAAGCCCTTTTTAAAAATTGAAGATTAGTACTTGAGACCAAAGCATCCTATTAACATTAGGATACTTGTCTGATACCTTTTTTTTCTATATAAAATATGTTCTTTAAGACATCCATGAAATATTTAGTGTTGATATACAAGATAGTTATAAAAACATGGAGATGTCAAGACAGAATTGAACAGTTCAAATCTGTACTAAGTACTAATTACATGAAGGCAAGCATTGTCTCTTCGTGAGTAGATGTATCCCAGTATTATTGGGTATCCAACTGGTTCTCTCAAATTATGGTAACAAATCAGGATTTAGGATTGATCACTGTTGCTGATCAGTCAGCGCCAAGCAGCCACATTGGCCTTAGGAAACTATAGCTTACCTGACTACCTCTCGGTACTCACACTCGCCTCTCAGTAGCACTCACACTCACTGGGCAAGCATCAGCTTAACTGCAGTGGGAAAACACAGATGAGTTTTGTACACAAGAGACTGTTTTTGTAGTTGTGAATACTTTGATAATAATTCATGTGGTGCACACATGAACTGGGTGTCCTTTGAGCACCACCTGTCTTTGTCAGCAGTTTGCATTCTTCCTTCTTTTTGAGTTTCTGTCCATCATAGTAAATTATTAACAGTGCCCCAAAATTGATTTAAAGCAAAACAAAACAAAACCAAAAAAGGACAGAAAACAAAACAAAAAACCCCTGGTCTTTGATTCCTCCCTCCTCCCCCAATGCCTAAAATGGGCAGATGGCTCAATCACTAAAGTGTTGTGAGCACTTAACACCCCAATCCTCCATAAAAATGCTGGGCATAATAGTACAAGTTTATAATCTTGGTATTGTGGTGACTAAGACAGGAGGATTCCCCAAAGCCTAATGGTCAGCCTAATTGATGTGCTTCAGACCAATGAGAAACCCTGTCTCAAAGAAAGTGGATGGTGTTCCTAAAAGTGACACCAAGGTTGTCCTTCTCCGTCCACAGTCATGGACACACCAATAACACATGAACTTACCTACACAAGTGTATTGTAATACATACATGTGTACATACACGCTCTTTTTTAGTTTTGGATTTAGAGTCAGGGTTTCTGTGTGTAGCTTTGGCTCTCATGGAACTCACTCTGTAGACCAGGCTGGCCTCGAACTCACTGAGATCGTCCTGCCTCTGACTCCAGTGGGTTGGGATCAAAAATGTCAGCCACACTCTTTTTGAAATACAATAAACACTAAAGCTATTTAAAATTCTGCCAAATAAGAATACTTGGACAATTTCTAGAAGGGCTATATATACTGCCTTAGCCACTCAGTATCAGCAAAGTCTCAAGTCTGTTAGCTGATAGCGAATACCTCCATGTAGGCAGTGGTCCTAGTTGATGGACAAAGCAGTACATCAGACAAAGGGCTGTTGAGTAAGGTTTGTGCTTAGCCTGTTTGAAT
This sequence comes from Rhynchomys soricoides, assembly GCA_019843965.1. Classification (NCBI taxonomy): domain Eukaryota; kingdom Metazoa; phylum Chordata; class Mammalia; order Rodentia; family Muridae; genus Rhynchomys; species Rhynchomys soricoides. The sequence continues at coordinate 5,751,445 of JADRCH010000093.1, read as the reverse complement.
ATCTTGTCTATTTGAAACCTCTATAAATTCAGTCTTGTGTTTATATAAAACATAATTGTTTGGTGTCATCTTAGTTTTGTGGTTAGATCATACAACTATTGGGTATGGGTTAATGATATGGTTGGTAAATGTCAAACATTTACTTTCTGTTTGAACAAACTGTAGAACCAGAAGACTGATACCTACTTAAAGATAGTTGGCTTTAATGTGCTCCAGAATTCTGGCTGTGTACTGTGGTCATATTGGGACATTCCTGAAGCCATTTGAAGGAAGCATCTGCTAGGCCATACTACCATAACTTGTTCCACTTATTAGAGGGCTCTTGTGCTCTGAAGTTTAAAAGAAACATCTAGCTATATACTATCTCTGATGTGTAGGAGGAGCTGGGCATTAGTCTGTCCTGCATACACTAACCTATAGACCAGGGGCTTAGCAGACTTTTAGTTTCATCCTTTCAGATTGTTCTCTTCACTGCCACAGCTGCTCAGCTGTGTTGCTATAGAAGGTAAACAGCCATAAACAGTGTATGGACAAGTGGGTGTAGTTGGATTCCCAGCAGCTGGACAGTTGTGCAGGGTAGAGTAGAGTAGAGTACTCAGTTTTCCATCTGGACTTCTGCATGTCATGATTCAGAAGGGAATCAGTAAAGCTTGCCAAAAGAAAGGAGGGTTGCTCTTAAACATTTGTAGTCTGTGGCAAGAAAGGCTGACTAGGACCAAGGAAGGCAGGATGTGATGCTTATACATGCATGATGTTTCAGTTGTGTATGCAAACGTGGGTGGTATGTGAAAACTTACATGTGCTGTCCATACCCTTTCTGGTTTTCTTGTTTTCTCAGCACCTAAGCACATAATTTTGCAATGAAATACTCATTAAATATACTGAATGTGACTTTGGTGCCTTTGTCCATTTTATTGATTATATGAAAACTACATGTTCCTCTAACTTTGAGAGAACTATAAATAACTCCCCCTTCCCCTGCATAGCCTAAGTTAGATCTGGTTCCTTCACTAAGGTATGCCCGACTTTCATACTTATGAGCTGTCAAGCCCAAAACATCTTTCAACTGTATTATCTCCATTTATCAAGAGTGGACATTGGATCACTCTCTCAGTACGCTACTTGGGGTGGCAGATTATAGGAATGAGATCGACTTCCCAGAGATGCTGAACCATGTGCATATTTTAAAAACAAAACAACACAAAACATCTCTCCCTCTCCTCCATTTATATAAACACAAGCATAACCAAGGACCTTGGAGCAGGCCTTTTTTAAATAGCCTGAGTTATAAGGCACAAAATGGTAGCTGAACTGAGTGTTTTTGCACTCGTAGTAGAAATGCTTACCAAAGACACTTAAATTTCCTCTGACAAATGGAAACCAGTACAACATTATATGTCGCTAATAGTTATTAAACTTAGTGTCTGACATATACAATAACAATTGAGTTTAAAAGTAACTATCCTGAAATATGTTAACGAGAATAAGAGCCGGGCATGCTGGTACCTGTGGACCCATTGCTCAGGAGGCTGAGTTGGAGAATCACTTGAGACCAAGTGTTTGAGTGTGACTCTGCAACATAGCAAGATCTTGATTCAAAACTAAAATAAATAAATAAATAAATAAATAAATAAATAAATAAATAAAGGAAGTTTCTTGAGAAACAGCATAAATTATAGTTTGTAGGATTAAATTCAGATCACCAACTTTGACAGACATCTTTATCTCTGAATTATCTTACTACTCAAAAGTTATTTTCATTATTAAATTTGGAATGTAGGAAGATCCCATAAAACATGTTAAGATTTATTTTTAATTAGGAGTATGATCATTTGTCTGTGTGAGAGTAAGAGTTCACATGAGTCTAGTTGCCCATGGTGGTCAAAAGAGGGTATCAGATACTGTATTAGGGTTGCCCCACTCCTGGTACCAAAAGCTGTATTGTTCAGGGTTCTCTAAAGCAGTGGTTCTCAACCTTCCTAATGCTGCAACCCTTTATACACAGTTTCTCATGTTGTAGTGACCCCCATGAAAGGGCCATTCGACAGACACCCCCCAAAAGGGATATGGCTCACAGGTTGAGAACTGCTGTTCTAGAGGAACAGAACTGATAGAATGGGAGAGTTGTGTGTGTGTGTGTGTGCGTGTGTGTGTGTGTGTGTATGTATAAAGAGGATATATTAGAATGGCTTACAAGCTGTACTCCAGCTATCCCAACCTGGCTGTTTAACAATGGAAGGTCCATGAGGCTCTATATCTCAGCTGGTCTTCAGTATACACCAGAATCCTGAAGAAGTAGGTTCTACAGCCAGTGAAGGAATGGACAAGCCTGAAAGAGCAAGCAGGCAGAGACCAAGTATCCTTGTTCCATGTTTTATAAGCTGTCCGCAGAAGGTATGGCCCAGATAAAAGGTAGGTCTTCCAACCTCATAAGATCTGGATTAAAAGTGGGTTTCCCCATTTCACATTATTTAATTAAAGAAAAATTCCTCACAGTTGTGTCCAGCCACTTGCATTTATAATTCCAAATGTAGTCAAGTTGATAACCAAGAATAGCCACCACAGATACCCTGAAACTGAAGTTAAAAGCAGCTGTGAGCCACTCAACATTGGTGCTGGGAAGCTGTACTGGCTGGTTTTATGTGTCAACTTGACACAAACTGGAGTTATCACAGAGGAAGGAGCTTCAGTTGAGAAAATGCCTCCATGAGATCCAGGTGTAAGGTATTTTCTCAATTAGTGATCAAGGGCTGAGGGCCCCTTGTGGGTGGTACCATCTGTGGGCTGGTAGTCTTGGGCTCTGTAAGAAAGGAAGCCCTCCATGGCCTCTGCATCAGCTCCTGCTTCCTGACCTGCTTGAGTTCCAGTACTGGCTTCCTTAGGCTGTGAACAGCAACGTGGAAGTATAAGTTGAACAAACCTTTTCCTCCCCAACTTGCTTCTTGGTCATGATATTTGTGCAGGAATAGAAACCCTGACTAAGACAGAAGCTAACTTGAGAAGTATGTGCTCTTAACCACTAAGCCAATTTCCCCAGCCCCTGGGTGCTTAGTTTTAATTTGAAGAATAGCAGGTGTTGGAGATCATTTAAAAGAACAAATGACCAGTCTTTTCAGCCTGAATTTAGTTGAAGCTCATAGAAGGATAGTTACTGATACCTTAAAGTTACAGAGCATTTCCCACATAGCTTTCAGTAAGTTATGTGAAGAGTGGTAAGACCTGTGACTGAGTTAATGTCATCCACTAAGTTGTATTTCTCTGTTCTGGGGTGGATTTGTGCCATAGATGAGAATCATGTAGATTACCTTTAAAGAATACTCCCTGTAGAATATATGATGACTGCACTTATCCTGTGGTATGTAGTCTTTCTTAAATGAGTAAGTGAAAGTATTTATCCCCAGGCTTTCAGTGTCGATTGGATATGACTAAAGCTTCAAAGTGATATTATATTTATCTTGTAATTGTGTTTGCGGACCAGTAGGTGTGCCACCAAGTAATCCAAGGGGGTGAAGATTTAAGGCTAAAGTCCTGAGTAATTAATGTTCTGTTTTCCTTGGTTTTTGTTGGTTTGTTTTTGTTTTTACTGTATCATTAAGATTTAAAGTCCCTGCAAATGCTTTCCTAGAACAGAATAGAAATTCTGAGGATATATTCTAATCTAATGAACGTCTGACACAACAGACGTGTACAGGATATGAATACCAACTTGGTATTCTTATAGGAACCTCACCAGTAGCACTCACACATAGTGCCGTGCTCACTGGGAATCGCTGGATCTGTTGCCTGATCTGGATCGTTCTCAGCTATTTTGGAAAGCAGTAGGAACACTGTCAGTGTGGTATACCTTTAGGGACTTCCCCATGCATATACATGCTAGGTAGATAGAAGCGTCCTTGCATGCCACAAAACATAGAAAATGATAAACCAGACTTAGGCAAGTATTGTGTGTTTCTCCTGTGTAGACTCTTCTCTTTTTAATGACATGAAATTAGAAGGGAAAAGGACCCAAAGGAAGTGGGAAAAGAAGATGAGTAATGGGGGACATGGGCATAATCAGGAACCTTACAGGCTCGTAAGGGATGACACAATGAAACCCACTGTTTTCAACATTTGATATATGCTAAAAAGGAAAACAAAACATCCTACAGAGCTAGCTAAGGAATGGGTGAGTATTGGCTAGAGATCAGTTAGTTACCTGGCCAGGAACAGAGCTAGTGACGGGACAGGTAGACAACACATCAGGTATTTACCACTTTAGGTCTAATTTGTTTTGCAGCTGCCAGTTGAGTGAAAGCAGATATAGCCAGTACACACTGGAACATGCCGCCATCTTCCAGTAAGACTTTATTACAATGGAATTGAGAATTTGGAGTCAAAATGATAAAGAATTTTATTCAGGACACCACCTTCAATCCCTTTTCATATGAAAAACATAACATAGTAGTTTCAGTGTAAATAGAGACTTGCAGTGCCTCCTCCTAGGTCTGCCGAAGTGGTGATGGTTAGTCATCATACCTAAGTAACTTGTTAGCTTCTCTCATTCTTGTTCTTCCTGTGTCTTATTTGATATTGATTCAATCATTGTTTTGAAATCATGGAACTTTGAGTAATTACATTTCCATTCAACAATTACTGTTCATGTCTGCTCTACTAATTGGTGGGTAAGTTTGTTTTATGCATGATTGAAAAGGTTTCAAGCTGACTGCTCTAATTAGAATGGTAGTAATGTTAAAAGAAAAAGCACATACAAAACAGACAAATAAATAAAGGGATCTTTTCATGGGCAGTGGTGGCACACGCCTTTAATCCCAGCACTCGGAGGCAGAGGCAGGCGGATTTCTGAGTTCCAGGCCAGCCTGGTCTACACAGCGAGTTCCAGGACAGCCAGGGCTACACAGAGAAACCCTCTCTTGAAGAAAGAAAAAAAAGGAAATAGAATTAATGAATGAAAGAAAGGAAGAAAGAAAGAAAATATAGGAAGCAGACTTTATGGAACTGGTTGGTGTTTGTAGTCGTTGCAGAAGACAGCTACTTGAAGCACATAATATTGTTTAAAGAGTCTGCTCTCACATGCACATATCCACATACAGACACAAACACATACACATAATTAAAAACAATAAAAATAAGTACTTTTAAAATAACAATGGTTTTATTTATTTTAGAGTTATCTTCAAGCTTCAATGACAGAGAAGACAGGATAGTGGTAGTCTATCCAGATATGTTTATTTCAAAGCCATGGGACATCCAGTCATGTTATTTCCACCTCAGCTAACCAACACTCTGAAGAAATCACTCAGTTTAAACTGGGTGATGGTCTTGAATCAAACATTTTATATGTGCAGTCTAGTAAACAAATACCCATTCTCTTTGTATTATCTTTATCTGTGCTTTGTCATTTATACTTCCTGTTTCTGAAAGCTGCCTGCCCTTCCTTTCAGGATTACAGTTGGACAGACATTCGCTGCCCCTTTGAAAAACGAAGAGATGCAGCATGTGTGTTTTGGGACAACGTAGTGTACATTTTGGGAGGTTCTCAGCTTTTCCCCATAAAGCGAATGGATTGCTACAATGTTGTAAAGGATAGCTGGTATTCCAAACTGGGCCCTCCAACACCTCGAGACAGCCTCGCTGCCTGTGCTGCAGAAGGCAAAATTTATACATCTGGAGGTTCAGAAGTAGGTAAGACCCTGTTGATATTTTTGTTTAACGGAAGCATTTTAATCCAAGTTTCTTGGCATTCATAGTTTCCAAAAATTGGGAAATGTTCCAAGACTGTAGTGATTTAAGTGTAGGTCTGTGAACATTTTAGAGCCAATTTCCTTAGAAGTTTGCCTTTGTCCTTCAAATTGTTAATTGTCAAGAGTGCCAGCATTCTGGGGCTGGAGAGATGGCTCAATGATTAAAACCAAGTACTGCTGCTCCAGAGGACATCTGATGGCCTGTAACTCCAGCTCTAAAAGGCATTCCATACCTCTGGCCTCTGGACACCTGCATGTATATTCACCTGCACATACACAGAATTTAAAATAACAGATTGTAATGCCAGCTTTCTAGATGAATTGCCTTTTTATTATGGTAAACTGCTGGTTGACAGTGTTTGAATTTTACTCATAGATTACTTGGTTTTGAGAAGGTAAAAAAAGGTTTACTTATTCACTGACCAATTAAGAGCATGTTATTTGGAGGGTGTCTTAGTTAGGGTTTCCATTGCTGTGAAGAGACACCATAACTGAGGCAACTTTTACAAAGGAAAACATTTAATTGGGGCTGGCTTACAGGTTCAGAGGGTTTTAGTCCATTGTTACCATGGTGGGAAGCATGGCAGCCTGCCGACAGACATGGTGCTGGAGAAGGAGCTGAGAATTCTACATCCTTTTTTAAAATATAAAATTTATTTATATGGGAGTATACTGTCATTCTCTTCAATCAGACCCCATTACAGATGGTTGCGAACCACCATGTGGTTGCTGAGAATTGAACTCACAACCTCTGGAAGAGGAGCAGTCAGTACTTTTACCTGCTGAGCCATCTCTCCAGCCCCAAGAGTTCTACATCTTGATCCACAGGCAGCAAGTAGGAGACTGTGCTTGAGCATTTAAGACCTCAAAGCCCACCTCCACACTGGCTCAGTTTCTCTTACAAGACCACACCTCCTCCAAGAAGGCCACACCTCCTAATAGTGCCACTCCCTATGGCCAAGCATTCGAACATATGTATCTGTGGGGACCATTCCTTTTCAAACCACCACGGGGGAAGGAGGAGGAGGGGAACTACAGTCGGGATATAAGGTATGGAGAATAATAACAATAAAGGAACAAGTTCTCTTTCTTCTTTCTACCTGTTTTGAGTTAGAGTCTTACTTCATAGGCCAGGGTAGTCTTGAATCAACTTTTGCCTGCCTCAGCCTTCGAGTACTACAGTGATGTAAGAAACATCCCAGACAGTCAAAGGGCCAAAGATAACCCTTATGAAATGAGACAGCAGGGCCAGGTTCAGATACATCTCAGGCCCCACACAATAGGCAGAATTCTCTGTTGCCAAGGACAGGCCGGAGCTACAGGTGGGTGGTAACAAGCTGACGTCATCACCATGACCTCCAGTCATGTTTAACCTCCAATGCAGGCCTGCCCTTCCATACTGTTGCTAAGCTCTGCCCCAGAAAAATGTATAAAAAGTGTGTACCATACTAACCCGGGGTCGCCACTGCCCTGCTGGTAGGGTGACCCCAGTGCACTGGATTCAATAGACCTCGTGCTTATTGCATCGTTCTCAGTCTCTGTGTCTTTGTGGGGTGGGCTGCCTAGGCGTTTGGACTTTCGAGTCCAACAGATCTCATTTAGCCCAGGCTATCTTCCCTCTTACATTGTAGCTATGGATGATCTTGAACTTCTGATCTCCCAAATTCTGTGACTACAAGCTTGTGCTACTGTAATCACTTGTTTGCAGTGTGAGTATCAAACCTAGGATTTTGTGTCTAGTAGGCAAGTACTCTACCAACTAAGATACATCCCTGGTTCCTGCTTTAAGTTTTGTTTTTATGGATCAATGTGGGTATAAGTATAAATACCTGTCTAATAATTTTTTTAGATTCAGTAATTTTCTTTTCCTAGGTACAGCCTAGGATTAATAGAAGTTAAAGATTAATAAACTAGCATGTAATAGTTTTTTTATGCTTTCCTTTTTCAAGTAATTTACTTACATAGTGAACTTAAAAAAAAAAACCAACCAAACAAACAAACAAAAAACTAGGGAGACCAAGTAAACCTAAGGCATGGCATTTAAGTGTTTATTTTTCTTTGTGGATTATATTAGCCCAGAGAATGTTCTACTTTGAAACAGCATACTTATCTGTTATAAATTTTTTATTTTTTGTTTTTTGTTCAAAGTTTTTACCTCCTGCTACATATGAAATGAGGATAAAACAGGATTTTTAAATATAACTTTAAAAAACAATATTTTACTATCTTTAAAAGCATTCTCATCATATAGTATATCATATAGTATATTTCAAATACACCTAGGTTTTTAACTTTCAAGTACAGTTAGGTTTTTAACTTAAAACAGGATATTTGGGTTTGGGTTTTTCTTTTGAATTTGTTGGTATATTGTTTTGTTGTTTGTTTTTTCTTTAGATTTATTACTTTATTATGTATATTAGAGTTCTGCCTATATGTACTTAGGTGTACCATATGCATGCCTAGTACCTTCAGAGGCCAGACGATGGTGTCAGATCCCCTAGTACCAGAGTTACAGATGGCTATTAGCTGCCATGTAGGTGCTGGGAATTGAACCCAGGTCTTCTGCAACCGTACACTGTGCTCTTAGCTGTTAAGCCCCTTGAGTAGTATATTTTGGTACTGTTTTAGGTGAGACTGATTCTGTTCCTGGCTTTTCCTCACATCTCACACCTCACTGCTTGGGAAAGCTCTTTCAGGCAAAGGGTCTGGGTGAATAGAGTTATTGTTATCTTATGCATCTATACTCTCTGGTCTGAATTCCTGTGGGTATTGTCCTACGAGGTATAACCTGGGTCTGAAATAATGCTTCTAGAGGGAAACTGCAGTCACAGTGAGGTGTACTTATATCTAACCTCTCTAAACTGTAGCTGAGTGCCAGGTATTGAGTCGCTCAGAAACCTGTCCGTGGTACTTTCATATGAACTCAATGAAAGAGGATCAAAGAAGCAAACAGGCAGAAAAGAGAAAGCCATCCATCCAAACTGCCTTCAGCTTCACACTGAGGAGCTGCCAGTGGAGTTATTTCTGGGCGACCATTCAGCTGCCATTGCTAATTGTTTATACATGGATTTAAACTGTAACAAAATGTGATGCTTCAGTGTTGCAAGGTCTTCGGTTTGAAGCATAGTTGGTATATATATAGTGTCACATAAGAATGTTGAAGTCAACTTCCTACAGTAAGTTCTGATTTGTATGTGAAAACTGTAAACCTAGATAAAGAAAAATCACTTTCTAACATTTTCCATATTGTCTTATAGGAGAACTAAGATAGAAATTTTTTTATGGATTTCGAAGTCAGATGAAGAAACTTGAATGTTCTAGACAATCTTCAAAATCCATGGAACTTTATTAAATATTTAGGAAGACCCATATATTATGTTTTTAATCATTCACCATTATATCAAAACAGGACATAAGAAATTTTTACTTTCCTTCGGGAAGACAGGAAACAGTTTACTGTCAGGCTTCACTTTCTGTTCTATAGTAGTAAGCTAATATAGTCAATTTAAGTCTCCTCTAAGTCGGAATCAGACCAAAGAAGAAATTTCTGAGTCAAGCATAGTGGTGCACTTGGGATGCATAAGCAGGCTGATCTCTGAGTTCAAGCCAGCCTGGTGTACAGAGTGAGTTCTACTGTTGTCTCAAAAACCAAAAAAATAACAATAGCAAAAGAAAACCCAAGAAATCATTATATAACTTTTGTGCTAATAACTGTGCATGGTGATACACATCTTCAATCCCAACACTGCTGCAGAGGCAGGCATATTTCTATAAATTTAAGGCTGAATTCAGCCCTATATTTGTTTGAGTGCTATGATCCAAGAACTGGAAGTTGGCACCTTCATATTAAGGTCCTGGACAGCCAAGGTTATATAGTGGGACCCTGTCTGAAAAAGAAAGGAAATAATTAGATAAAGGTTTCTCAGTCCTTTCTGTTTTTGTTAGAATAAGAAACACTTACTCTTTAATGGAATTATTTCTAAATTCTCACTGAGCTCCTACAGTTTGCACAAGTTGCAAAACATAGTAAATGTATGTTTGCTCTTAAAATGCATAATTAGTGTACCAGACAGAAATATGCCTTGGTACTTTAATGTTGTATCCAAGTAAGGACCAGGATGACTTTAGGGCTCACCTGCACATTGTCTTGTTAATATAACAGTTGCAAATATAGAATACTGGGTACCTAATAAATCTGCCCAAAAGATCCTTTTATAATGCCTTCCAAGATCCACACAACATTACTAGCTTTAAAAAAAAAAAAAAAAAAAGCTATGTGGTAAATAGAAAATGAGCTCTACAAACCTCAGTTCTTCCCTCTTCTCTTCTCATTTAGCTCTAGAGTGATTTCAGTTCAAACCACTGTAAACCAAGTATGATGAGTGGTAGGGAGGGCCCTTTCTTTTCCAGGGTGGGTGTTTAAACAGGTTCTACTATATACACCAGACCGGTCTCACCTTCACAGTCCTCATGTCCCAGGCTCTTACTTTGACTTCTTTTCTTTTACAGGAAACTCAGCCCTATATTTGTTTGAGTGCTATGATACAAGAACTGAGAGTTGGCACACAAAGCCCAGCATGCTAACTCAGCGCTGCAGCCATGGGATGGTGGAAGCCAATGGCCTCATCTATGTTTGTGGCGGAAGCTTAGGAAACAATGTTTCCGGGAGAGTGCTTAGTTCCTGTGAAGTGTATGACCCTGCCACCGAGACGTAAGTATCTATTTAAAATGATTCTGTCGGGCAGTGGTGGCGCACACCTTTAATCCCAGCACTCGGGAGGCAGAGGCAGGCGGATTTCTGAGTTGGAGGCCAGCCCGGTCTACACAGTGAGTTCCAGGACAGCCAGGGCTACACAGAGAAACCCTGTCTCAAAAAAGAAAAAAAAAAAAAAAAGATTCTGTCAGTGCTATTATATTCCATAAGCTCACTGGATGAAGATGCAAAAAGGTAGACGTTTCTGTTGGGTAACAGAAACTTAATTTTCGTTTTCAGAATACTTGACTAGCCTGAAATCTTAGGAAATAATTTGACCTTGTCATACATGGGAGCCCCTCTCTTTCTGGTCCTGCTTGTGCAGTAAATATGATGGACCAGATTGGTCCATCAGACTCATAAAATATTGTTGTATGTTGTCCAAGAAACATAGGCGAGAAGGAGAGAAAACTTAGAATTAAATCATTTTGCCCTTAAGTGGCAGTATTACAAACTGGTTCTTGTCATTACATTCCCCAAGTTGTGTCTTGGGGATTATATCTCCCAATAAGTCCTATGCTCAAAATAAGTACAAGTGTTTTAAATTGGGAAACTGTGGTCTCCTCCTCTTCCTCCTCCTCTTCACTATTGCTTTCAATTCTAAAAAACAATATTTATGAAATATGTCTTAGGGTTTCTATTGCTGTGAAGAGACACCATGACCAAGGCAACTCTTACAAGGAAATTTTTAGTTGGGGCTGGCTTACAGTTCAGAGGATTAGTCCATTATCATCATGGCAGGAAGAATGGAGGCATGCAGCAGACCTGGTGCTGGAGAGGTGCCTGAGAGTCCCGCATACTTACTGCTCCCATTTTCAAGCTACAAGATTGTGATTTTACCTGGGTAAACACATCCATAAATGGAACAGGGCCATAGTGGCATCTATAGCAGTGACTATAAAAAAACCCCAAAACATGGGATTCTGTGGGATATATTAGGTACTCCTGTCACTTGAGAGGCAGAGGTAGGAGGATCATCACAAGTCAAGGTCAGTGTCATCTACATGACATGTTCTGGTTCTGTGGTTACACAGAGAGGCCCTGTGTCAGAAGAGGGAAAGGATAGGACTGATGCTTTACATTCTCCGTCTGCACTCCTGTTGCCATTTCAAACTACGGGAAATGGGTTTCTTCAAAAGACATAATTGCTTCCTCCTGTTTTTATATCCCATTAAAGTCCCCAATTTACCTTACCTATAAAATTATTATCTAAAACCCTTTGAAGTTTGTATACATGTATGTATATACATGTGTACATGTAAGAAACATGGTAGTAAATGAGTGTTTGGGTTAGCAAACCCATCCTATATAGATGAAGCCTTTCACTTCTTGTAAATGAGCACACAAAACCCTTTTTTTTTATTCCAGATGGACTGAGCTGTGTTCAATGATTGAACCCAGGAAGAATCATGGGCTGGTGTTTGTGAAGGACAAGATATTTGCTGTGGGTGGTCAGAATGGTTTAGGTATATGATATTAACTTACTTTGCAGGGCTTCTGGGTTTGCTGATAAGTTCTTAAATCACTGGAACATTTCTTAAAATGGAATCCATGCAGCATTATGTCTAAGTACTAACAAGCTTTATGAAATGCCAAGCAGTCATTGTGACTACCTGAGACAGGCTTGTGCTTTCCCATGTGCCCATAGGGAGTGCTAGCACATCTGCCTAAGAAATACTAAGCAGTTGAGATCTTTGAATGTTAAAAAACCTTAGCTTTCAACACTTTAAATACTACTTGGAAGTATCTTTACTCTTTAAAATTGACCTTTTCATTTTTTTATGTAATACTAATAATGGTCTTAAACAATTAGTTTAAATAATGAGAAATATGAATTGAATCTAGAAATAGTATTTCAGATTTTCAGATTTTTTTAAGTGTTAAGTAAAGCAGTAACTTTTCTGGTTTTTTTTTTTGTTTTTTTTTTTTAAGCTTTATTTTATGTGAGTACACTGTAGCTGTCTTCAGACACACCAGAAGAGGGCATTACAGATGGTTTCTGGAAATTGAACTCAGGACCTCTGGAAGAGCAGTCAGTGCTCTTAACCACTGAGCCATCTCTCCAGCCCTTTTCTGTTATTCTTATCCACTGGTATTTTCCATAAATTGCTAAAGGATAGAAATAAAAACATTTGAAATAATTTATAATCAAAGCAAATCACTGGTACTTTTTAATTTTCTTTTCCAGGATAGAACATTTGTAGGAAATGTGTGTAGTTTATTTTTTGTTGTTGTTGTTGCTTGTTTGTTTTTTTAACTTTATAGAAAAAATATGTTTCTAAAAATTTCTCAATTTTATGTTTAAGAATAAGTATTTAGGTAGTGGATATGTGGGGAATGGTTACAAAGCTCTTATATCCTTTCTGTTTTGAAAATAAAATATAAAATTTTTAAAACTGTGAAGAGATCCAAGAATCATTGATACAGTTCTCATATGTTGTTCTTTTGAAGGTGGTCTGGACAATGTGGAATATTACGATATCAAGTTAAATGAATGGAAGATGGTGTCACCAATGCCATGGAGGGGCGTGACAGTGAAGTGTGCAGCAGTTGGCTCTGTCATCTATGTCCTGGCGGGTTTTCAGGGTGTAGGCAGATTGGGGCACATCCTTGAATATAATACTGAAACAGACAAGTGGATCGCCAACTCCAAAGTCCGTGCCTTCCCAGTCACAAGTTGTCTAATTTGTGTTGTTGATACTTGTGGAGCAAACGAAGAGACCCTCGAAACATGAACGCTGAATGGACTCCAACTCATCTGAAACTTAGAGATATGGCCGCCAGTGGTTTATTCCAAGAGTTCAGTTATGAAGTTCTGATCTGATATTTTGATAAAGTAAGATTCCAATAAGATAACATTTATATTATCTGGGCATCCTTACTTAATTCAAAGACTGTATTTTAGTTGGCCATATAACCAAGAACCTATCAGCCAGAAAACATAAAAAGTTACAAGCACTTCTTGAAAACACGAATTGCAAATATGTAACTGATTGTGACAGAATGGGGCATGCTCGTCAGAGAAGTAGCCTCAGCTTAGCTCTAGATTCTATTTTCATAATTGTGTAAGTGCTGTGTAGTTAAGTCTTTTTGTTTCTGTTTGGTCAAGAACTAAGTAGTAGTATGAATTATAATCTGAGATGGTAAACTCTGATAGAGTAACTATAATAGTGTTCTGTAGTTTGCTTGTCTTCATTTACTTCATTTAGTGCCAAATTATTCCATTTTAAAGTAAGCAAGAGTGGCTTAAACATACACACTTTATCACAAAACTTCACAGATTTTTGGGACTTAACACTATCCAATTACTCATGAAATGTATTCAGTCCAATTAAATGAAATATTACACATTTCTGTATAAAATATGAAGCTTAGCACCCATCATTAATTTATATGGTTTTACTCAGCAGTGTACAAAGTGCTCTGTGTCCTCATTCTCTACTGCGAGAGCCAATCAGTAAGAGTGGTTAACCAACAGAAGGAAAGAAAGCTGTTTGGAGAAATGACTAGATCACTAGAGAAGCACTGATAGGTGTAGCCCAGTGTCACACAGATTCTAAAAGATATGGCTTTCTTTTCTCCGAGCAGAATACGTTAGAGGTAACTGAGTTTTCTCTAACAGTTTTGTAATAATTGGCATTAAATATGTCACTATTCATTGCTTTTATGTGGACAACAAATTACCAGTTTTTCCCAGTAATGTTTTACCCTTTAACTATGTATGAAATGAAATGTGCCATGTTAAACTGTCAATCAATGTTTTTATCTAATATTAAATATTTTTAACTTAAAATAGATTTGCTTTGTTTATTCATTCTGAGTGCGTTCAATAATATTTTTAAAATTTGTAAAAGTTTCCATTTAACATTTTTCTCTATATGGAGGTTAGCACAGACTCTAAAATATTTATTTTAAAAGTGAAGTTGAAAAATGTCAGGTCAGGTCTATCTGTTAAGTTCTTATGTATAGACAGACAGCTTTATTGAGATATAATCCATAGGCATACAATTTACCTAAACTATCATTTTAGTGGCTTTTACTACATTCACTGTGTATAGTCATCATTGTATTTTTCAAATGTTTTCATAACCCCTCCAAAAGAAACCCTGTACTTACTAGGAATCACTCCCTGTCTCCCATGTATTATTAGCTTTCTAGACTGCTACATAGATTAATGGATTTAAACAACCAATGTATTCTCACTGTTTAGGAGGCCAGATGTCTCAAATCTGGCTTTCGGAGGATTGGACAAAACCATCACACACCCCATTCCCACCCCTGCTGCTGGTTGCCAGTAGTCCCTGGCATTTACTTCTTGGCTTATACCTAGAGCTGCATTGCAGTCTTACACCTTGGTCTTTTCATGGCCTTTTTTTCTCTTGTGTTACTATCTTTACATAGTTCTTTTGTAAACACAGCATTTATTTGGACCATTACCTTTTTTACTTATTTGTATGAATGAATGTGCCTGGTGCCCACAGAAGTCAGAAAATGGGGTCAGATCCCCTAAATCTGGTTGTGAAACACCACATGGGTACTGGAAATTGAACCCAGGTCCTTAGAAGAACAGTTAAGTGCCCTTAACCTTGGAGCTATCCTCAGCTGGCCTGGAGTCCAAGATACTTACCTGCCTCTGCTTCCTAAATGCTGCGACTAAAGGTATGCATCAGAAGGATTCTGGTACTTTGTCTTAAACCACTTACATCTGCAAAGATCCTGTTTGCAAGTGAAAACACATTCTGGAGTTCTAGATATGAATTTTGTGAGGAACACTATTTAACCCAGTACATGCTTACAAACTCCAGCCTTAGGCAACCTCCACCTCTAGACTATAAAATTATCTTCTATTTGCTTTAAGTAATTGTCACCTGTGAGGCTCACTGCCTCCATCTGCTCACCTAGGCCTAGTCCTGGAGGCTTCTAGCCTCCGTACAATTTAATGTAGGCCGAGAACGTTTTCAGCCTCTGAGACTTACTGCTGAATAAGCTCATCCTTTCTAGATCTTTCTGATCTCTGGCTGGTTCAACTCAGCTGATCTGGCTCAAACTCCTCTCCAAACTGATTCAATCTGATTGAAATAATTGCTCTGCTTCGCCTCAAACTAAGTCTTCTCTGGCTCATTCTGTCTTCACCTGTGTCTCACTTGTTCTCTACAACGGTCCTGGTTTAAAACTGCCTCCTTTTTCTCTGTGCTGCTCTCTCTTATGTAGCTTCCTGTTCCTCCTCTTGTGAGAATTGGGCATATCCTATTCTGTCAAATCTTTCTCTCACCCATTACTTGTCTGCCACTCAATTAGACACCACTTTCAAACATAGCTGCTTCCTTCTACAAACTAACTTTACTTTCGTTGTTTGGGATTAATGCTGTGTACTAAGAGTGTTTCTGTATTCCAGACAGAGGAATTAGAGGTGTGTGCTAAGGGCTGAGCCACAACACAACGAGAAACTGTTTTGTTTCAGTAAATAACACAGTCTTGGGAGTTCACAGCATAATCAAGCATCCTACAACACTAGATTTGACTGTTATATATTTATGTAACTTGGAGGCTCAGTCATCTACAAGTCTAGTTTCAGGGAATTCCATTGCCCTCTCTCTGGCTGCCTCAAGCACCAGGCACACAGTGAAGCACATGCATACATGCTGGTAAACATGAAAAGAATTGTTAATGTGGGCTAAATTTTCTGGTGACAAAATACTCATTTATCACACAATAATATAATTATACTGATAGAGCAGTTACCCCTGTAGAATATGCAGCACTGTTAAAATATTTTAAATATACTGTTCTTTTTAAGCTGCTAATTAACTAGAACACATAACATTTTATAAAGCTTTCAATAACATTCCTTTACCCCTAATATCCTGTATCATGTTCCTAATAAGAAAGGGTCTTCCCCTAAACCCAGAACTATTGTAAACAATTCTAAAGGATAATGGGTAAAAGTAAACCATTCAAAGTATATTACTTTGTATGCAAATTGCTTTGTTTACAAATTACTTTATGTACAAAGTACATTTCATTACTTTTTCAAAAAGTTCCTTTCCAGCAATGCACTCTGCTTTCATTTCAGTAGATACTGGGTTTGTCAGTGTTCTGTCCTTTGAAGTGGTCTATTTTGATAACATGTTTTTTACTTTTGAGAATCACAATGTGAGTAAGAACGTTTAGTAGCCAAAAATAGTTACATATTACAAACAGTATTGGGATTTTGTGGTCTAGTTTTTAAAACTTGTCATTATAGTCTCACAAAAATTTTTGAGTCATAACAACATCAAAATGTGCCATTTAATAAACTGTTAAACTAAGTCTATATTCTTTTTTGACTTGTTTGCATTAGGGAAAATCCAACTTTCCATCCAATATGGCACCAAACCAGTTCTCACTAAACTCCGTAAACTGGTAATATGAAAGGTCATTTCATGGGTTGCAGCATTCAACCCTGATGGATTCTTTTGAATGCCTCAAGTTTCCTCCAAAGATTTTTAAGGTTTCACTGTGATTTTACTAGTTTTACTCCTTTTAAACATAACTCAACTTGTTGTGGGGAGTTGAAGATTTAAAATAGTGGCAGTTCACACTTTGGTAAGCTGAGGCAGGAGGATGGCTAACTTTGAAACCAGGCTGGGTTGTACCTACATACAGAGCTATCTAGAATGTGTTTGTACACTTCCTATTACTATGACAAAACCTGGCAAAAGCAACCTCAGGAAGTATGTTGATTCTGGCTCACAGATTAAGGGTACAGCCTATCACAGCTTGGAAGGGATATCAACAGGAACATGAGACAGCTGGTCATATTGTATTTGCAGTCTGGCGACAGCAATGGGTACTCAACTCAAATTTGCCTTTTTATTCAGTGTGTGCCCACTCCTTTGAGGGTGCAGCCCACATTCAGGGTACATCTTTCCAGTTCAACCTTTCTGGGAGAATCTTCATAGACATGCTCAGAGGTGTGTGTCTATAGGGATTCTAACACCTCAAAAGTCCAGAGATATGTCTCTATGGTGATTCTAAAAGTAATCAAGTTGACAGTATTAACCATCACAAGTGTTAGGCTTACTAACTAGAATTTTGCTTTTGATCTCTCCATCCTCTGGCATAACCAAAATGTAAAGTGAGACTCAAGGTATACTTTTTGAGTCTGAGGAGTCCCTAAACTGTCTTCGACTCTGTTTTCCCCACTATCCAATTTTAATTTCCAAGAGTACTTTCATTTCATTTTTATATAGAGTACTTGTTTTATACTGATACAGGGTCCTGTATGAGAACTGTAAAATAAGTGTATGAAACATACCGGGTGTGCGGTTTTGATCCTAGCACTTGGGAAGCAGAAAGGTAGGTGGATTTCTGTGGGTTCGAGGGCAGCCAGGACTTTATTGTAAGCCCGTCTCTCAACAAAACAAAACAAAATGTAAATATTTTCAGAAAACCCTTATCTGACACTGCTCCTGGTGGAAAAGCGGGCTGCTTCTGTGTCAGTTTTACACTTTTTCATTCTTCCTGATAAAATTTCAAAAGGCAACATTTACGTGAAATTGAAAGACAGTACCGACTAAGAAACTAATAGATGCTTTTCCGCCTGCATTGAGTCCTGTTTCCTGGTTATAGTTGGCTTTAGTAATTCTTCCCTCTTGATAAACGGTCTGGCTTTTTTTTTTTTTAGCCCGTTTTTACTTTTTTTTTCTAAGTAAATGTAAAGAACAAATGAGCCTCGCAATCTACAGCCAACTGGAGGGTTGGTGGTTGTCTGCTATATCTGGTATCCTCTAGATTCGGGTCCAGTTCCGGGATCCAACGCCTGCGTCCCTTTTCAACAACTAGCTTTCTCAAGACTCCTTTACCCGAGCGCTGACAGCTCTGCTCTTCTCAAATCTCATTGGCTAAAGCCCACGCCTCTCACCGCACAGACAGGTCACAGAACCTCTGGGCGCGGGGCGATGACGTCACACTAGCCAGACCTCGGTTGCTGGAGCCTGGGCCCTCGCCTCTGACTGCGAGCAGGGACGAGCTGGGACGGCGCTACGATGACCATTTGCCAGTTTTTCCTTCAAGGCCGGTGCCGCTTCGGAGATCGCTGTTGGAACGAGCATCCCGGTGCCCGGGGTGCGGGCGGGGCCCGGCAGCCGCCACCACAGCAGCAGCAGCCGCCCTCAGGTGATGGTTCCAGAGCTGAGAGCCTCGAGATGCAGACGCACACCTCCACCCCGACCCCTGCCCTGGCTTGCGACGTCTCGCCCAGTAGTTGGGCTAGTCGTTTCCGCTGGTCGGACGTGGACAGGCGTTTGGACCTGGGTGCTACTGCCAAACACTGCGTTTTTAAAAAGAAGTGTCTTTATCAAAACCTTGTTGAATGGCAGTGGTTGGGAGAATTCGCGTGGGTCCATTCAGACCCCTTGCCCTTCCGTGTCCTTGATCACAAGCTCTTAATTAAAATTTGGGCCTCAGTTGGTAGCTTGGGTCACTGCGTTAAGAACCTTACAGGTTTTGTGGAAAGGGTATTCAGGGGCCAGACAGTAAGCCTGCACAACACAAGGTTTTAAGTCAGATAAATACATTTTGTTCTCTTAGTTTTGGAACCTAGTTTTTTTATTTGTCTGATTGTTTTGATTTTAGGTTTTGGTTTGGTTTGGTTTTGGTTGTTAGGTTTTTAGAGAAAGGGTTTCTCTGTTTAACAGCCCTAGCTGTCCTGAAACTCTTTGTAGACCAGGCTGTCCTTGAACTCACAGAGATCCACCTGCCTCTGCCTCCCTAGTGCTGATAATAAAGTCATGTGCTACCACTGCCCAGTGGAACCTAGTTCTTGACGATATCAGTGGGTTCTTCTCCTTCCCCTTCTCTTTAAGGTTCCTCCAACCCCTGGTTGCGTGGTGGTTTCATGTTTCCACTTTTCGTGGAGAAGACAGATTGTATCATCTACAATCCATCTAGTGAAAGACTCCAAATTAGCACTCAGGTTCGGATAGATACTGGTGTACTCCCAGGGACTGCTGAGAGTAATGTTTGTCATTTGGTCTCTGGAAACCTACTTTAAATGTAGTAATTTGCAAGTAAATGTTCAGTAGATAGATAATTAGGTGAAAAATAAAATATAAATAAAGCTTTAGGATGAAAAGGATAAAGAAACTTCTGTGAGTTAAGGCCAAAATTAGGGCCACCGAGTGGGGCATAAAGGAAGTTTTATTTCTATGCTGTGGAACTTCCCTAAAAAAGGATTTGGAACTTCAAAACAAAATGCCATTAATTCCTGCTTCAGAGATGGAGTTCAGCTTTCTTCATTCTCTTTAGATTTATTGAGTACTTTAGAGTATGGGTACCCCTATCACTCTGTTTTTAGTATATATTAAACAACATATTTTCTAAATCCTAAAATTATATTTATTCTAGCATCAACTAGTGAGTGATAAGATTAAAAACAACATCAAACCTGAAACAAGCCCTAGTGGCTTTTATATATATATAATATATATATGTTGTTAGAAATCTACACTGTATTTTATCCACCTATTAGTAAGCTCTATAATCCCCATATGAAGGATAGGTGTGTGGGCATTGTGTCCACAGAGTAAAGACTGAGGCAAATACTTTTTAAACACCTATTTAAGGACAGAAAGTAAAATTTAACCCTTTTTATTATCCAGTTTATTCATTGTTCTCTTTCATTTGTTTGTCTGTATGGCCCAGTGTAGAAGCATATACATATATCCAGTGATAGGTCAAACAGGTGCCTTGAGCATGCCAGGCTCACCCCAAAGCTTTTAGAGATGTTTAGAGTATTTTTTATTTATTCCCCATGGTCAATTTAATAGGCTTAACACTGAACCTAGCAATATATCTCTATATTTATATGATCACATTGATCTCATTTTGTTGTTGGTTTTTGTCGGCTTGGGTTTGGGGTTTTTTATTTGCTTTTTGAGATGGGGGCCTCATTATGTAACCCTGGCTGACCTGGAGCTTAGAGATCTGCCTGTCTCTCCCTCCACAGTGCTGTAATTAAATTCATACACCAACATGCCTGGCTTGATCTCATTTTTTAATATAAATAGAACATTATGTGGTTTGTTATAACATATAATAAAGTATAAATCATAAAGGAATTGCCATTTAAAACTAGTAGAAAATAGCATTTTATTAGCCTTTGTATAATTTCAAGACGTACTAAGATAAAATGTAATAGAGACTTTCAAGATTTGAAAAAGTTACCAATTTTCTGATTGTTTTGTTTTCTTGATTATTTTAGGGAGTAACCGTCGCGGGTGGAATGCCAGCAGCCAGAGATACTCCAGTGTCATCCAGCCATCCAGCTTCCCCAAGTCCACACCATGGGGTGGCAGCAGAGATCAGGACAAACCAGCATTCGGCTCTTTTCATTCTGGAGCTTCCACCAGCAGAGGCTTTGAGTCATCTCAAAACCCTTTTGCTTCACTTCTCTCTGATGAGCAGAAAGATGAAAAGAAACTTCTGTGAGTTAAAGTGTCGTAGAAAATCACCACCCAATCACTTGGGTTTTCCAGAAGCACTTACAGTGTTTTCTTTAAAAAAAGAATGGTTTTGAAAATGAGAGTAAGCAAAACAAGAAAAAGAAGTCGTCCATGGTCCTGTGGCTCAGCCAGCCTGCTCACACTGTGAGCATCTCAGCCCTCGTCACTTAGCAGTGTGCGTTCTTAGGACTGCCCGCTCTGGTCCACTTCCTACTGTACTAGCACATTTCAAAGGTTAGTTTTGCTTTAACAGTCAGTGTACTCTGCGCTCTTTACAGAGTATTGGATAACTCAGAACAATCGCTGTCCTCAGGGTTACTGCTAATGTATTTTTCTTTGTAAAACCTTTATTTCAGTTACCCTATTTGAAGTTCCATAAAGAGTAGATTTTTAGGTTTGTTTGGGGTAATTTTTTTTGAAGGGGCAGGTGGGTTTTGTTTTATTTTAAGGCAGGGTCTCCCTATGTAGCCCAGGCTGGTTTATAACTCAAGTCTCACTGCCTCTGTCTCCAGAGTGCTGGGACTAATAGTGTATGTCACCTCACCAGCTGTTTGTTTCTGAAATGCTGAGGACTGAACCTAAATCTTCAACTGTATTGGGCATACATCAATTGGGTGTGTGTGTGTGTGTGTGTGTAACCAGGCAAAGTTCTATTGTGATTCTAAGTGTAATAACATATTCTTTGTGATACCTATCACTTTAGTAGTTAATGGTCATATTTGATATGAAAGAAACATTAATTTAGAGCCAAATGTATTTATAACTGTTCAGATTAGCTGTTAAGTGCACAGACCTGAAGGCTGGAGAGGTGACTTAGCAGTTAAGAACATTGGCTGTTCTTCCAGAGGACCTGGGTTCAATTCCCAGCACCCACACAGCAGCTCACAATTTTCTGTAACTCCAGTTCCAAGGGATCCAACACCCTCACACAGACATACATTCAGGCAAAACACCAAGGCACAAAAAAATAAATTATTTAAAAGTATATGTTTTAAGTTCATGGACCTGTTTCCTGTATTACAAACTAGAAAATTTAAGTAAAATATATCTGAAGTCCTATAACCCACTCTTAAATTTTAATGATTCTCTATAACTGACAGTAGTACTTTTTATTGTTTCCAGTTAAAAATACTTTGCTTTGTATTTAGTTCTTTATAATTGTTAAGTATATTGCTTAGTTTTTCTGTGAATTAGGAAGCTAACACTATTAATTATTCTATATTATTTGTAACTACAAAATACGAGGTATTTGTTGTTTTGGAAACAAGTTATCAATGTGCAGCCCAGATTGACCTTAAACTCACTGTATTACCCTGCCTGGCCTCAAAATTCTTCTCAGCCACCCAGGTGCTGGAACTACAGCTGTGCTCCACCATGCTCAGGTTGTCATTCATAGTTCTGTAAACTTCTTAGGTAGAAAAGAATCTTCAGAAAATAAGATAAAGGTGGTGGCACACACCGGAAGCAGAGGCAGGTGGATCTTTGAGTTTGAGGCCAGCCTGGTCTACAGAGTGAGTTCTAGGACAGCCAAAGCTACAGAAGGAAACCCTGTCTCAAAAAAACAAAAGCAAAAAAAGAAAAGAAAATGAAAAATATGTTAATTTATGTATTTACTAGAATTTAAATTTTCAGTCATTCAACTTCATAAGTAACAAATTTTAACAAGCAAGTGAAAATATCCATTACTCTCACTTATTTCTTTTCTTTTTTTTCCCAGGGAAGGAATTGTTAAGGACGTAGAGGTTTGGGAGTCGTCTGGGCAGTGGATGTTTTCTGTTTATTCACCAGTGAGAAAGAAACCCAACATTTCAGGTAACTGGGAAACATGTGGTTGACTTGTTGGTTGGTTAGTTTTTGGTGAGGATTGAACCCAGACCTGCATACATGCTAGGCTATGGACCCAGCCCAGTAC
Source organism: Rhynchomys soricoides (assembly GCA_019843965.1). NCBI lineage: Eukaryota > Metazoa > Chordata > Mammalia > Rodentia > Muridae > Rhynchomys > Rhynchomys soricoides. Next base: position 5,728,555 of record JADRCH010000093.1, on the reverse strand, counting down.
TTGTATGTGTTTTTAAAGTATAAAATTTCTTCTGTCTAAAACTAGACCATGCTAAATAAATTTATTCCAAACTTAGGCATAGCTAGAATTTGGTCTTTTTTAAAGTATTCAAGTATTCCAGCTAAACTTCATGATTCAGAGACTAAGAACCAATAATGTAATTCTTTTAAGTTGTATTATTCTCAAGAAAGAATAGTAAAATCAGGACCTAACACAATTCTATTCAGTCAACCTAAGGAGTGGCTAGCTCTGTTGTACTGGTTCCCTCTGTAAATCCTCAGGATGTCCTGGTTAGTAACCTCAGCAGACAGGAGGGTCCCACGCTGCCCATTACAGTCCTCACCGATCCTCAGGATGTCCTGGTTAGTAACCTCAGCAGACAGGAGGGTTCCACGCTGCCCATTACAGCCCTCACGGCTGCCTTACATCTCCTCTTCTTCCCTTCCGAAGAATACTGCTTCTTCATAAAGCCTGTTGATTCTCTCAAGGAGCCACAGGAATGGCATTTCTTTAGAAGATTCCTTTCTTTCCATTTTGTTTTTCCCATGATCCCTATGGCTGTCAAGTTCTTCCAAACCTCTCATGGAGAGCCTGAGTCTTGCCTGTTTGGAGACAACAGGCGTGGCCCAGCAGAGCCCTGAAGTCAGGGTCAGAATTCCAGGAGTGCAGCTGGGCCTCACCCCTCACCTCCGGCTCACCTCTATCACTCTCTTATTCAGGTAAAAACTCCTTTCTGACTTTGATTTGTCCTGCTTCCTGATCTGCGTTCGAGGGACACATAAACCCTGAGCAGTTGGGGTTCTTCCCAGAACCTTGTGTTCTGGAGGAAAGAAAACAAGAAATTATGAAAACAGATCATTTAAGATAGCAGTAGTTTCTGTAAAGCAAATGATAAACTAAGTAAGCCCTAAATTGGTTTAAATATTAGTACTTAAGTACTGCCGAGTGTTAAATCTTAATTGACAAGTGGACCTAAAGCCTAATGTCTTACACCTCTGGCTCTCAAAATATGAAATATAGAGAGCTTTCTGCATAGGTTAACCATGTAAAATATAGGACATTCAGTTACATTTAAATTTCAGGTAAGAAAATAATATTTTCAATATATGTATCCTGTGTAATATCTGGGACATACTTAACTTTGTTTTATATTTGAAATTTAAATTTACGTAGACATCTGGGGGTTTTTTTGTTAGTTAAATCTAGCAGCCTATCCCTGAGAAATCTCTAGGAACTGGATACATTCATAAAAGTTTTTATAATAATTCTGAGAGACTAATGTCCACTTTCAGTGTCGAAATGTATAGTATTGGTATAAAAGTATTGTTGAATAAAACTTATGGATTTAACACAAACTGAGACAGAACAAACTGCTAGTAGACTATAGTAATGGAAAGAAGACTTTGGAATGCCATTCTAACTTGAGGAGGTAAAATTATCCTTATTCTTAATGAAATAAAAATCACTGATTTTTAAAACCTCTTAGCCATTGAATATGCGCTTTAAATGTCTTAGACCAAGTGGGAGGTCCATGCACCGTGCTTCTGCCCTGTACCCACGTGTGGTGCTCTCTCTGAGGGACTTTTGTCACAAGTTGTATTGGAAAGAGCAACAGCTGTGGTTATTCACACTTCTCTTTGGCAGATATTTCCTGAACAGTGAATGAGATAAACTTATCGCCTCAAGAGACAAGAGTGGCAGAGAATGACAGGGTTACTGCCAATAGTAAAACTGAAATTTCCTAGGAAAAGTTAGAATCATGGAAAACCTTTCTTTCACATGAGGACAATAGCTTCCCAGTCTTTAAAAATCTCTTTTAGTAAGACTAGTGATGGCATGAATATGTGGCGACGTCAGGGTTAGTTTGTGGTTTTGTTTTTGCATTCTAGAGGGCCCTATGTCATGTATGGAAGTTCTGTAGGGCGTATTAACTAGTATTCAAGATCCAAGTGTCTTGTTACAGAATCATGCTGGCTGAAATCCATTCTAAGTCCAAGGTAAACTAACAAATTGTAACATAACTACATAAAAAGTTCATTGGCTTTTGTGTGTGCTTTATAACTGGCCTTTAAAAACCTCCCATTTGGCATACTTGCACGCACCTTTATTCCCAGCATTCGGGAGGCAGCAGCGGGCTGATCTCTGTAGTTAAAAGCCAGCCTGGTCTACAGAGTGAGACCCTGACTTGAAAAATGAACAAAATAAAAACCTTCCACTTTTTTCCTTCCACAAAAGGAACAAAATAAAAACCTTCCACTACTTTTCTAGTATTGATGCATTGTCAAAGAAAAATAGCCATATTTATCTGAAGGAGCCATTGAGACTTGTTTTTCCAGTGACATGTCTTTGAGATGTAGTTTGTACACAACAGCCAATAGCAGGATGAATGCAGAAGCATATAGAGAAGCACAGACAGGAACTGACAGTCGGAGCTGGCGAGAGGCCACTCAGCACTTACGAGCATGTGCTGCTGTTGCAAAGCATGCGAGTTCAGTTTCCAGCACTCGTGTTGCCTCCCTCACAGCTTGCTGTAACTAGTTCCAGGGAGCCAGTGCCACATTCTGACCTCGATGCATTTATGTGTCACTATTCCAGAACAGATGGACACACATATACTTAAAAATAATATTTTTAAAGAAACTAACCTAGTTGTGAAGCCAAATGTTAATGAGCTCTGTAGACACAGATGTACTGTTCACCTCACTAACTTTATTCTTTTGTTTGGGGAATGTATGTGGATACATTTCCATTATAAAGACCTAACTTTTCTGTGTGGTGTTGGAGCACAACTTTAATCCTAGCACTCTAGAGGTAAAGGCAGGTAGATCTCTGTGAGTTCCAGGCCAGCCTGGTCTACAGACCTAGTTCTAGGAAAGCCAGAGCTACACATAGAAACTCTGTCTCAAAAAATAAAAAACAAACAAAAGAGCGAACTTGTCTCTGTGGCTAGAATATTTCTTTTGTACCATGTCCTAGTTTGCTTTTCTGTTGCTGTGATAAACATCATGACCCAGAAGCAACTTGGAGAAGAAAGGGTTTATTCGACTTACAGGCTAGTGTTCCATCATTAAGGGAAGCCCATGCAGGAACCAAAGGCAAGAAGATCTTGAAGCAGAACAGAGAAACACTGCTCACTGGCTTGCTTCCCCAGGTGTGCTCAGCTAGCTTTCTCACACAGCCCAGGTCCAGCTGCCTAGGGATGGTTTTAACCACGGTGATCTGGGCCCTCGGCCCTCATGCATCAATTAGTAATTAAGAGAATGTCCCACAGACATACTCTTAGGCCAGTCTGACAGGCAATTCCTCAACTGAGGTTCTTCCCAAGAGTGTCATTGACAACCAGGCTTAGCCATTACATACCATCCTTTTAAAACCTGAGAAAATAGCAATTCAAATAATCTGTATTCTAATTTCTATATTCTGTGATTCAGATAAGAAACTAGTTGATCACAGCTTGAAATAGTAGAGATTGAGGTGAAGAGAGTTCCTTGAACAGAGAGTTGTTACCTTCTTATGAAACCCTGTTAAGAGCTAAGCCCTGAATGAAGAGAAGGTGTCTGCTATAAGAAGCTTGGGGAAAACATTCCCAGGAATATGATAGCTAGTGCAGAAGCCTTGAGTTGAGAGCAATGAGCCCAAATAACAGAAGAAAGAAAATAACAAATGATACAACATAAAGCCAGAGTGGCAGCCAAGGTCCATATGATATTGGGTCTAATTATATTGTGTGTGCAGCTATTAAGAGCAGCAGCAGAAGGCTGTGGTCTGACTAGAAAAAGCTGATTCCGTGGTACAAGAAGGAGAGAGAATGAGCTTTTGGGAGTGGGGACAAGACAAGAGGCAGGGAGACAAGTTAGGAAGTGATTGCTGAGAGTTAGAGCTATTGGCAATGGACACAGAATTGGTCAATATTGAATTCTGCTTTGAACCAGCAGGATGCTAATATTTAAGATACAGAAAAACAAACAAATCCAGTATGATTCCTGAGTGCTTTTTGCACTAGAGTAAACTAAATGGTACATGAGTACCGAGGACATCTGTGTCAAAAATAAGAACATTGCCTTTCCTAGTGTCCTCAGTGCTAAAAGTCATTGGTGTACACAGTAAAAATCACTTGGTGGTGTAGATAAACTGAAACATTTTTGGTATTTCCTCTAAGATATACACATATTAAGAACACCATCTGCTCTTCCAGAGGCCCTGTAATCAATTTTAGCTTCTACATAGCAGCTTAAAACTGACTGTAACTCCAGTTCCAGGGGATCAGTCTGACACTAGGAACACATGTGCACATGCACTCATGTAGGCAAAATATCCATGCACCACATTATTTATGCATTTGTATGCTCTATATCTATATAAAGTGGTCATGTAGTTTTGTTCTGCATGCTTGCTTTTTTTCATCAGGGCCCCAGAATCCATGCATGCCAGGCAGACATTCTACCACAGAGCTACATTCCTAAGCCCCAGTGTCCTACATTTAATTTATCAATGAAAGTACTAGAATAAGCATCCTTTGCATAACACAAGTATCTGAAGTTAAATCCTAGAAATGTAGGTCAGAGTCTGAGCATTTAGCACTTGTGCTTGTTTATAGACAATTTGCCCCAGAAAATTCCTTAGTGTGTGCAGAACAGCATCTATCACCACACCTGAGTGACAGTGATCATCTGTTCTTAATGTCTGCCAGTCTGTGAGGAGAGCATTTTATTACTAAGTTGAATTTTTAAGTTTTCTTTCGTTTATTTACTTACCTTTTGAAATTGTTAGTGAGCTGCTTGTATTTTCTGTCTTTGCATGTCTCTGTACTGACTTAGGAACAATGCTTCTGTGTTAAAAATGTTACTCATATGTATGCAGTTGTGGTTTTCCTGGTTTCTCGTTTACCTTTTCAATTTGTTTATTGCAGATATAACAGCATTGGTTTGAATGTGTCTGTAGTCAGCTCTTGTTTTCCTTTCACTCTTAATCTTTACAGAATTCTTCATTCAAGGATGAAATAACTGTATTTTCTTCCAATTTAATAATTTAAACATTAGTGTACAGGCTTTGATTTTTTTTTTCCTATGACCTTGAAATTTTTCTGATAACCAGCATTATCACCTTTTGTCTCAGACTCTAGCCTTACTACCAGAATCAGCAGTATTCACTGTTTAAATTCCAACTGATTCCTCACTTCAGGTTTCACAGACATTTCACCAGAGGAGTTGAGGCTTGAATACCATAACTTCTTAACCAGCAATAACTTACAGAGCTATGTAAGTTTGTTTTCTATTCCTCTACCTCAGTAGCAATTGGCTGCCAGTTACTGCTTTCTGTGTTTGTAGTGGCTTGCTTGTGTTTTGGCATGTTTGGTAAGAGTGGTGGTTGGAATATGCTTGACCCATAGGGTGAGGCACTGTTAGGAGGTGTGGCCTTGTTGGAGGAAAAGTGTGTCACTGAGGGGCTGGGCTTTGAAAGTCTCCTATGTTCAGGTTCCACCTACTATGGAAGAGAGCTTCTTCCTAGCTGCCTGCAGAAAGGAGTCCTCTCCTGGCTGCCTTTAGATCAAGATGTAGAACTCTCAGCTCCTCCTCTAGCACCATTTCTGCCTGGACACTGCCATGCTTCTCGAAATGATGATAATGGACTGAACCTCTGAAGCTGTAAGCCAGCCCCAATTAAATAGTTGCCTTTATAAGAGTTGCCTTGGTCATGGTGTCTGTTCATAGCAATGGAAACCCTAACTAAGGCAGTGGTTGGTCCCAGGGACTAGGGTATTGCTCTGATAGGCCCAACCATGTTTTTGTTTGAAGGAATGTGGATTTTGGTACTTCGATTTGGAAAGCCATTGAATGCTTTAAGTGGGGCTTAATGGGCCACCTAATAGGAATACGGAAGACATTGGTGCTGAGGGTGATTTCAACTCTGGAGATTGTTCTTCTGCTGTTTTGGTGAAGAATGTTGCCGCTTTTTGCCCTTGTCAAAAGAGGGCTTGAGGCTAAGGTGAAGAGATTTATATTAATTGCATTGACAAAGGACGTCTCAAAAAAGCCCAGCATAGACTTTGTCCTCTGGTTCTCTCTCATGAAGAGCGTTTGATCAAGTGTAGCAAGCTGAGAAAGGACAAATACAAAATGTGTGGTTCAAGAAGTAAAGGGGCACCAGGAAGTGGAATGGAGCTAAACCCTGTGTCAAGGAGATTAAATAGAATTAAGGCAGTGGCGACCGCTGAGCAAGATCCCACCTAGCTAAGCTTATGCATTTGCAGTGGTAAAAGGGAGAGTTATATCATGTTAGGTGTTACTATGACCTGGTTATTGTTTTCATTTGGACATAAGGAGATACCATTATGTGTCAAATTGACAATAGACATAGAATAGAGATAGATTGTGGTGGCTATTCTCAGTTTTCAACTTGATTAAGATCAGTAATGAAAATCTTAAGTCCAGGCACTGTGGTACATGCCTTTAATCCCAGGATACAGAGGCAAACAGATCTCTGAGTTCAAGGCCAGCCTGGTACAGAGCAAGTTCTAGGTAAAGAAAGGGTAAAGGTCGGGCATGGTGGTACTCACCTTTAATCCCAGCATTAAGGAGACAGAGCCATGCAGATCTCTGAGGTCAAGGTCAACCTACAGAAGTTTCAGGACAGCCAAGCTTCTTAGGCACTGAGGGAGTTGGAAACAAAAGGCTGGTAATAATGTAATAGAACAAGGGGACCATAATCGAGCCCCAGCAAGCAGCAGAACTCAGCAGCTTTGGCCATCTGGCTCTGGCTTTAAAGTAAAGAATAGAAGGGGTCACTGGAACAACTGGTGCTGGTTAGCTGGAGCTAAGAAATTAGCAGTGCTTAAGAAGAGACCAGTTTCACTGGTTTTGAAGGCATGAAGGGGTCATGAAGAGCAGCTGAGGCTCAGCACTGTAAGAAGCCAAGAAAGGCCATTGGTGAAGGTACAGCCTCAGTTGCAGCTGAAGGCCCAGGCCTGAAGGGGTCTTGCAAAGAAGTTGAAGCTTGGCACTGTAAAGAGACCCTTTGAGAGGCTATTGGTTGGTGACACACTTCTTCCAACAAGGCCACACCTCCTAACAGTACCATTCCCTCTGGGCCAAGCATATTCAAACCATCACAGTGAGAACTGTTAATTTTTTGTAGGTCAATTCCTTTTTAAAATTGTTTCGTTGTCAAAATTGATAATGCTGTACTGTCGTGATAAGGACATTATTTTTATTCTGTTACCCATCAACCAGTCCTACAACTCAGACCGCCTGTCATCTGAAAGACATTACTGCATTGGTATTGATCCATGATAGAGACCAGGGAAGCAGAGTCACATAAACAGCAGTGCTGCCTAACAGATCAACACTCACAGAGCAGACATCCAAAGGAAACCAGTCTGACTGAGAGGGCCAGTAGCATAAGCTGGGTGCCTGAAGGAAATAATCTCTGTTCTCTGCAGTCAGGACTGTGCATTCCAGCTACTACACATAATTCCCTCCTGTCCAGATAGCACCAGTTCTGCACTTCCAGGTGATCAGCCGTGAGATACAGAGAGTGAGAGAACAGAGAGAGGCAGCTAGAGCTGGAATATCTCTGGCAAACAGAAGCAGGACTTAAACAGTCAATCCTGAGTTATTTCTTGTTTTCTCTCTCCAGCTAAATTCTGTTCAACAGCTAATAAGTCAGTGGAGGAATAGGATAAATGAACTGAAAAATCTAAATATGTCAACCAAAGGAGCTCTGGTAAGTACTGAAGACTTTTCTAACAAAGTGTCTATTCTATTTTGTTTTGTGTTGGTTTTTAAGACCACAGTAAGTAGACCAGAATGTCCTACAACTTGTAATGTAGTCCAGGCTGCCCTTGAACTCATAACCACCTGTCTCTGCCTCCTCCATGCTGGGATTATCGACATGCTCTACTATGTCTAGCTTTTTATTGCTTTTCATGTGTTACTTGAGACAGGGTCTCTTCTGAAATGACCTGACTAGCCTGGAACTCAGAGACCTCTTTGCCCACGTCGAGTGCCGGGATTAAAGGCGTGCACTGGCTCTATTGCTTTTATTTTTTAATTACCATTATTTTCTGTGTGTGAGTGTTTTACCTGCATGTGTGTCTGTGCACCAAGTATATGCCTGATATAGTGGAGGTCAGAAGAGAGTGTCCAATGCCCTGGGATTGCAGTTATAGTTAAGAATTGTCATGTAGTACAGGGAATTGAAATCCAGTCCTCTTGAAAAACAGTCAGTGTTCTTAACCTGCGACCCATCTTCCCAGGCCCCCTAGTGCATAGAAGATGTTTCATTTTGAATTTGAAGGGAAAAGCAAAGTCTCTGTAAAGAATTATGGCTCACACCCTCACCCTGTGCCCACGCATCCTCACTGAATGTTCATGTACCCTCACCATGTGGTCATCTACAGCTGAAGTTCTAGAACTTACTTTTCTGTTTCTCAGAAAAGTAGAGACATTTGTGCTTTTAAAATCCAATTTTCAGTTAGACATGGTAGACTCCTTTAGTTCTAGCACTGGGGAGACAGAGATAGACAGATCTGAGTTCAGAACAACCTGATCTACATACTGGAGTCCAAGACGGCCAGGGATGCCTAGACCTTGTTTCTAAATACATAAATAAATTTTAAAACTTTTCACATAAGGATTTTAACTGGGTAGGACTAGTTTTGAAACTTGGAAACTATTACAAACTCAAGTGCTTACAGATGTGTTTATTCTGTCTTGCCCTTGAGTTTAGTGGGGTTGTTGCAGCTCATTCTGACCTCAGCTGAGAAGTAGCCCATCACCATTGCTGAGAGCTGGTAGAACAGTAATACCTGAGTCTACGGAACCGTAGACCTTTCCTCTGGGGTGAATGCTTCCAGGTCATAGTTAATATTGTAAGGCCCTCTGCTGCTCATCTGGAACACCCGTCCTCAGTGGCTTTAGCACTTGCTCATTGTTCCTCCTTTATCATGGGGATAGATAAGCGGACTTACATTTGTTTATCCACTTACCTGTTGGTGACCATTACTCCAGTAAAAAGAAGCAAGGAAACAAACAAACAAAACTATATAATTCTGTCCTTATGAAACTATAGAAGGGACACAGCCTGTCTGTAGTGATGAGCTAATGAGCAATTGTGTGGGACCAGAAGTGGAGAAAGGGTTGGTATCTGCCCAGGAAGGGCACAGGGAGCTCTTAAGGGTAGTAGAAATTTGTTTGTGGTGATTATAAGTGTGTTAGGAGTCACTGGAACATGTCAAAACAAATCATCTCTGCTCAACCTGAGGGTGATGACCCTTTCACAGGGGTCACATATGAGACATCTATATATCAGATATTTATATTACAGCTTATAACTAGCAAAATTACAGTTTTGAAGTAGCAAGTAAAATAATTTTATGTTGGGGGGGTCACCACAACATGAGAAATTGTACTAAAGGGTCACAGCATTAAGGAAGGTTGAAAACTATCTCTGTGTGAACTAGATCAAACTGTCTAAGATACTTCCAAGGAAAGAAAGCTCAGCTTGAAGGTTTTCAAGCTGGGTGCAGTGCTATGCACTTAGGAGGTAGGGGCACTTAGGAGGTAGAGGCAGATGGATATCTATGAGCTTTGAGGCCTAGTCTGTGTAGCAAGTTCCAGTACAGCCAAGGATCCATAGTAAAACCCTGTCTCAAAAAAAAAGAAAGAAAGAAAGAGGAGGAGGAGGAAAGGAAGGAAGGAAGATGTCTTGGAGGGAAGGAGTCGGTGAAAGGTTCCTTGAAAGGGCATCAGTCAGCAGAGTAGGACAGTCTAATGGGTTTTAGTAGTAAGCTTTTTATAACACTGTGACTATACTTGCGTTGAAGCATTTGAGTAGGTAGACTCCTCTGTATCTGGAGTGACTAATAAATGCAGGTTCAACTTCATAAATACTAATATGTGTGTTATTTTTAGAATGCAATTTTATTTATTTTTAAAGTTTTTATATATAAATTTTATATAAATATATATTTTAAGATATAATGTATCTTGATTAAAATGCTTTTATATGCTGATTATAGTATGTTGTTTTTAACAAGTTGAATTCTAACAATTTGAATTTAACAAGTGTAAAATTAAAATTGTTCTCCAACCAGAGATAACCACTGTTCATTCCTAGTGCAGTTTTATATAGATGTTCATATTAGTTGATTTTATAGTTTATGGGAGTATTATATCCTTTCCTTTTCATGATCACATTATGGACATTTTGTATGTTAAAAGTGCATATTAAATAATACATTTTAAAAATTTATTGTGTAGCAACAGTCTATGATAATTATTCATGAAGTATTGTATTTGTTTGGTTTTTTTAAGCTCTCTGATGTGAAGGATGGGGTCAGTCAAGCAGCACCTGCATTTGGATTTGGAAGTAAGCAAGCAGGAACATTTGGGTCACCAGGTAAGAGAGAGTGTGGCTCAGAAAAGTGGGATTCTATAGATTTCAACTGTGGAAAGCCTGAATCATCATTTTAAATAGTTCTCACAAATTCCTCCATTATGAAGCCTTGAAGAACTTAGCTCCACAGATGCTTTAGAAAGACAGGCTGGTGGGGTGGGAGTGAAGGAGGCACGGTGGCTCAGCTTATAGAAGTGCTTTTGTCTCCAAGACAGGGTGTTACTGTGTAGCCCTGGCCTGAACTCATGTGAACCAGACTTTTGATCCTTCTGCCTCTGCCCCTGCAGTGGGAGTACAAATAGGAACCACCACGCCCAGCTCTGGAAGAACTTTTTAGGAATGTCCCTCAGCCTCTTAGGAGACTAGTCGTGATGATATACATATAATTCTAGCTAGCCTTCAGAGGCTGAAGTAAAGAACCAAAAGGCTAAGGCAAGCTTGGCCTTCATCGCGGGGCTCTCAGGAATTTGATAAGAGGACACCACTGTGGCAGCAGTGTCTTTGAGACCTTTGTCAGCACATTGCGGTTACAAGGCCGCTCTGCTGAAAAGCATGGCAAGCTGAAAGTGCACACCACTCTTGACTGCTCATGGGCACATGAGTCACGTTAGCAGAGTCATGACAGGCAGTGGGACTTAGAGGGTTGGTTTAGCTTTGTTTTCATATGTTCCTAAAGTCTTCAATATCTACACACGTCTGAAATAAGAGAAAGGAGTGGCCTGGCCACACTGTCTGACTGTAATCTATGTTTGTAGGCTTTCCAGTGAATAACAGCAGCAGCAATACTGTTCAGAATTTTAGTTTTAAAACAAGCCCTGGACTTGCCACTGCTCCTTCTGGAAGCACATCAGTGTTTGGAAGTCACCCAGCCTTCGGGGCTGGGCCCTCTGCTGCCTCTGCCATCTCTTCCTCCACTCCAGCCTTTGGACATGGGAAACCTGAAGCCACATCTGCTGTGTCCTTTTCATTCAAGAGCCCTGAAGCTTCCAGTTTTGGATCACCTGGGTTTTCAGGATTTCCAACTTCCGTGGCAGTGAGTCCCTTTGGCCCTGCAACAGCCCCTACCTTTGGAAGTGGCAGTTCTGTGGCTGGTTTTGGCAGTCCTAGCCCTCATTCTCAGGCTGTATTTGCCAAACCTTCCACTGACATGTTTGGAAGCAACAGCTCTACCTCTGTCCCAGCCTCCAGTGCCACTGATAACGCTCTGTTCACACCCAGGGATCAGCTGACGAGGGAAGAACTGGAGCAGTTTCAATCCCAGAAATTTACCCTGGGAAAAATTCCACTGAAGCCACCACCTGTTGAGCTTCTGACTGTATAAAGGTCAGGTTTAAATACAGAAAGAATGCCTTTAGCCAGGCATGTCATGCATGCCTACAGTCCGGGAAGCTGAGCAGCCAGAACGCCACAAATTCAGGCTAGTGTGGACAGCACAGAGTGAATAAGAGACCAGCAGCTCTGTGTGGGGTGCTCCAAAAGAAAGATCTGAATGACTTTTAAAGCAGTGTTTTATAGTGCTGGGGATCACACTGGGTCCTCACCCAGGCAAGGCGAGTTCTACCTGACCCATACTCCATCCCTAACTATGGCTTCTGAGATTGTTTTGAATGAGTTTGTATATATGGAACATAAGCTTTCAGTACCTTGAGGGATTTTAAAGTTTAACTTTTCTAAACACCTAGCTAAATAAAGGACATCCAAAAAAGTCAATAAGCAAGGGAGATCTTTTGTGCTGTAACATGAGTGGAGCTAAAAAGTGCAGTGTACTGAATAAAGTAATATTCTCATTCTATCCAAGGTCACTTTCCTCTCTACAAATAGGGATGTGAACAGTGGTTGCTAGAGATCAAACCCAGACACAGTGTCTTGTGCATGACAGGCAAATTCTTTGTCACTGAGCTACATTCCCAAAATCTGACTTGTGCCTGCATGTGTGTGTGTGCACCACGTGCATGCCTGGTGCCTATGGAGGTCAGAGTCCCTGGAGCTGAGGTTACAGATTGTTGCGAGCCACCTTATAGAGGTGCTAGGAACTGAACTCTAGTCTCTGAGACCGCAGTCCTCCTAACCTCTGAGCCATCTCTGCATCCCCAAGCCCTGACTTTTTGCATGGGGGAAAATAAGACAAATGTGGAAGGTGCTGAAGGGTGGCTGAGTGTGTGAAGCCATTGCTGCATATGCATATATGAGGACCTGAGTTGATAGCCAGCACCTAGGTGTGGCAGCTTGGGAAGCTGTCTCCCCAGCACTGAAGAGGCAGAGACCGGTAGATGCCCAGAACTTGCTGACCAGCCATTTCCAGAAACCCTATCAAAATCTAAGGATGTCTCCATCCTTAGATAGGGGAAGACACCCAAGACCAACCTTTGTCCACCACACATACCTGTGTACAAACACACTCACATATAGTAGACCAAAAAAGCAAAACTAAATGGCTTACCTATTGAAAGATGGGCATTCCAGATGTTCATGCATACATTACAAAGCATTCAGTCCCCTGAGGATCCATATTCGGATCCTTTTAAACAGTGTGATTTAACTTCAGAGGCCTCAGCGTATAAAAGCAAACCCATTCTCAGGATTTGCTTTTATGTTTAATGTTTAGAATGATCCTTGGTAAGTAAAACATCAATTGTTCCTTCTCGGTCTGTGTGTTCCAACAGAATAGAGTACTAGAATTCTGCCGCATGAACCCTAGGGCCTCAAATGAGATCTGCCTATAGATGAATGCTTAGCCGTTCCCATTGCCTGAGATAGAGAACAAAAAATGATTCCTCACGAGTGCCATATACTGCAAATCCAAAGCATAATTTCAGTGTCATAATTTCAGAGGTGGCTCGCTACATTCTCAGTGTGGCAGAGGAAGAACAGCAAATGATGAAGGCTGTGTCCTTACGTAAGAGTGAACCTGTTCTTCTCTAAGGGTTCCCAATCCATCAAGGGATCCAGCCTAATGGCTTAGTCACCTAAAGGACCACCTTGTTACTGTTGCATTGGTGATTAAGTTTCAGTGTAGGAAAAGGGAGGTACATTCTAACTAACGATTGATTACAGGCTCCCTTAGGTCCCATTTGAACTCAGCATCTTTAAGGCTCTAAAGATACACACAGATGGCCCCATTAGTCTCAAGTATGTTGGATTATAATATTCACCTTTTAATCAGTTCTCAGGGCACACTGATCAGGGCATAGTAGTGCTTATTTGTAATCTTAGGACTAGAGAGGCACTTGCCCTCCAGCCAAGTCTACTTGTGGAGCTTAGGATGGTAAGCTAACCCTATTTAGAAAACAAGAGAGATAACCCAAAAAGACTAACGGAGGTGGTCTCCTGGCCTCTACATGCATGTGCATACCAATGCTCACACACCTGCACATACAAAAACTACATGAACTATGTTATGCCTGATAGTATGTCCAGCTTAGGGGTGTTTCCATTGGCCTAGGCTTGGAAATGGGTTGAGTTTTCCAGGGACCTGCTAGGCAAGCTTGAAAACCAAGCCTACCCAGCTGCATTTGGCCACTTCAAATGTTTGACTTGTGGGTTGACTTTAATTTCAGGTCTGTTTCTGTGTACCTGCACACGCCACATAAAAAGTACATTTACTGGGACCCAGATTATCAAACCATACAAATTTATCAAGAAAAAAAGAAAAACTGAGTTACCTTAAAAACCAAAAACTAAAAGCAGCAAAGCCCACAGTATAGAACCAAGCTGTACACATGTACCCTGACAGGAGATAGCAAGAAAATTAAGATCTTCCAGGCTCAGTAATGAGCAAGCTAGAGGCAGCTTCGTTAACTAACCCCTAGAGAGATGCAGCAAGGGCTGTGCCACATTTATGGTTATCTGTCATGGAGAAATGGTTCTAGGGGAGCTGAGCAACTGAAAAGTCCCCCGAGCACAACCCACTGTCTTCACAGCTTCTAGAAACTTCACTCACCCAGGCCAGAGCAAGTGATGGAACTGCAGATCAAGTGTGCCCTGAGAACTGATTAAAAGGGGTGGGGGGAGAGAGGGGGGTAAAGAAGGAAGAAGAATGAACAAATTTAAAAGGCATATAAGCCAATCCAAGTCCTCAGGAGGTGGAGGATTGCCTTGTGTTTGAGAAAGTTCCAAGGCAGCCTCACCTCAAGAGTAAAGTCTTGGCTTTAGAGAGCATATGATAATTCATGTATCAGAATACAGCCTTTTAAAATGACCTATAAGGACAAAATAATTGGAAAAGATTCCCTAAAAGGTTGGCATGTATGTTGTGATTCAGTCTACAAGTTAAATATGTATATTTGAGGGAGGAACTAAAAGTTAATGCTGGCTCAAGAATTAGTGTGCTCTTTCTAGGGACCAGACAGTGTCCTGTCACATGTATTGCCTGTGATCTGGGTGCTATAAACCTGATCTGCAATGCCTACCTGAGATCTGATTAGATTACAATGCCTGGCCTTTAGAAGCCTTTCCTTGTCACCAACATGGTGGTTTCTCCTGGGTTTGAGACTTTCTCCTTTTTACCAATATTTCCTGCACATGCATTGCTCTTGGAGTGTGTACTCACTTCAGCAGACCAAGGTAATTAGTGAAGTTCAGTGTCCTAAGACGGGAGATGGAGGGTGCTCTCCTCAGAGGATGAGGAGCTCCTCACTCTACTCCCAAAGCACCTCCTTGCTCTCACAGGAGGGCCAAGTCTGTCGGTTCCTTGCCGGCAGGTCCAGGTGAGAAGACAGAACCCAGTCCAGCTGGGTCTGTCCAGGGCTGAGCGGGACGGCCCAAAAGAAACACACCAGGCCGGGAGTCTTGTCGAAGCAGGAACTCACTTTATTAAACTAGGCACTTGCTTATATAGAGAAAACAAGGAGGTGGGCACTTAGGTATGGGGAGAGATGATGTAGGAGGCGGGGAAGGGTGATGGGGGGAAAGGGGCAACTGACAGGGCCAATGACAAAGCTTCACATCAGAAATGGCGGGGCAGAGGCAGGGCCAAACAGGTCTTGCTGAGTCTCCCTGATGCAGAAGTGACTGAGACAGGTCTCAAAACTCAAGCCAGGCTTAGGCTCTTCCACAAGGTCGCAGAAACTCTGAGCCAGGCTTGGGTTTGTCTTCAAGACCCAAACCCGGGTCGAAATGGGGCCCAACACAAGTCCTGCTGCCTATCCATGCAAATGCACTGGGAGACAGCATGAGAGTGCCAAGACTCAGTGGAGCCATGGGAGCATGGAACCTGGAGAAACTGATTAAATACAGCCAGGTGTGAGTTTGTGTGTTTATTGTGATGCTGGAGTGGAGGCCAGTGCTGGACCACTTAATGAAGCAGAGAGACAACCTATAAAGACTGGCTTTGCAGTGAGTCGGTTTTGTCTTTTACCAGCTGGATAAGATCGAAGGAGCTAACCTTTAAGCCATGACCATGATTGTGAGAAGGTTACATTTGAAACATTAGGTGCCTAGCACAGAAATTTATGCTCCATATTCCATTATCAAAGAAAAAAATAACACAAGGTCCTTATAGAAAAACTGACTGGTAGAAACTTGCAGGAAAGTGATGTCCCCTGCCTCCTGGCTGGTACTGTCTTCAGTGTTTCATTTTATTTGGAGACAGACTCTCAGCGTCTCTCATTCTGGCTTTGAACCTGCAGTCCTGCCACTTCCACCTCCCAAGTGGTTGAGGCTCAGGCATGTGCCACAATGCTCAGCCAGCCTAACCGGTCTAATACACTGTCTTGGTCACTGTTCTGCTGCTACCAAGAGACACCATGACCGAGGGAACTCTTATAAAAAAGCATTTAACTGGGGACATACTGTTTCAGAGGATCAATCCTTTATCATTGTGGCAGGGGGCATGATGGCAGGCAGAGGTGTGATGATGGAGAAGTAGCTGAGAGCTGCATCCATCCTGATCCACAGCAGAGACAGACACTGCGGCTGGCCTGGGCTTCTGATGGAGAAGTAGCTGAGAGCTGCATCCATCGTGATCCACAAGCAGAGACAGACACTGTGGCTGGCCTGGGCTTCTGAAACCTCAAAACCCACCTCCAGTGACACATTTCCTCTAACAAGGTCATACTGTGGAAGCACCACGTGTCAATAAAAAGCTGATGGCCGGTTAGCTGAGGCAGTCAATAAAAGGTGAGCACTTCAGTAGAGACAGGGATCGGAACTCTGGGAGTTAGACATGGGCAGGAGGTTTTGCCCCAGACTCAGAGGAGATGGATGAATGAAACTGAGGAGAGATAACCAACCATACAGCAGACATAGACTAGAACATATACGTTAGGAGCTCATTGGGGAACAAGCCAAACCTTATGGCCTAGGCATTTATTCATAAATAATAAGTCTCAAAGTCATTATTCTGGGGACAAAGGCTGAGTAGAGATGCTCATGGCTTCACCATACCTCTTTTTTAACTATTAATTTTTTATTATTTCACTTTACATCCCGACCACTGCCCCTTTCCCAGTTACCCCACCCACAATCTCTCATCCCCCTCCCCTTCTTCACTGAGCAGGTGGGACCCCCTGGGTATCCCCCCAACCCCGGCACTTCAAATTCTCTGCAAGGCTAGGTGCTTTCTCTCCCACTGAGGCCGGACAAGGCAGCCCAGCTAATAGAACATGTCCCATGGACAGGCAACAGCTTTGAGGACAGTCCCTGTTTCAGTTGTTTGGGACCCAAATGAAGACCAAGCTGTACATCTGCTACATATGTGCAGGGAGGCCTAGGACTAGCTTGTGTATGTCTTTGGTTGGTGGTTCAGGCTCTGAGAGCCCCAAGGGTCCAGGTTGGTTAACTCTGTTGGTCGTCTTGTGGCGTTCCTATCCCCTTCAGGGCCCGAACTTCCATAAGAGCCCCCAGGCTCCACCCTCTGTTTGGCTGTGAGTGTCTGCATCTGTCTGAGTCAGCTACTGGGTGGAGCGCTTCAGAGGACAGCCATGCTAGACTCCTGTCTGGAGGCAAAACAGAGTATCATTAATAGTGTTAGGGACTGGTGCTTGTCCACGGGATGGGTCTCAGGTTGGGCCTGTTATTGGCTGGCTATTCCCTCAGTCTCTGCTCCATCCCCTGTGCCTGCATTTCTTGTAGATAGGATAAATTTTGAGTCAGATTTTTGTGGGTGGGTTGGTGTCCCTAGTTCTCCATCAGGGTTCCTGCCTGGCCACAGAAGGTGGCCTCTTCAGGTTCCAGATCTCCAATGCTGTAAGTTATGGAACAGTAAAACCATGCCAGGGAGCTCGGTAGGGTAGATCACGCTGAGACCCAGATGTGGGACAATAAAACCATTCCAGGAAGCTTGGTAGGGTAGAGCACGGTGAGACCCAGAGACTCAGTGGGAACACACTCTCACGTTTCCACTTCAGTTTCTCTCAGGTATTCAGTTACAGAGCTACAGCAGAATCAACTTGGTCCATCATGCTGCTTTTATAGTATAGGGTGTCCACCATGTTTATTTTTTTAATAATTTATTTTTGACACTCACTTTGTAGCTCTGCTATCCTGAAATTCACTCTGTAGACCAGGCTAGTTTTGAACTCACAGAGATCCATTTGCCTGTGCTTCCCACGTGTGCTGGATTTAAAAGTGTGTACCACCATGCTCACTGCCATGGTTCTTTTAAGACTCTTTAAGGAGCCCCCAGCACCAGTGTGATGGTGAGGGCACTTCTAGAGAGGATTAACTAAGGGAGGGCAGGGTACAAGGAGAAATGGAGAAAGCACTGTGCTCTATGTCCCTCCTCTCTCTCTCTCTCTCTCTCTCTCTCTCTCTCTCTCTCTCTCTCTCTC
>JADRCH010000093.1:5672938-5710381 GCA_019843965.1 Rhynchomys soricoides | reverse complement strand
CTCTCTCTCTCTCTCTCTCTCTCTCTCTCTCTCTCTCTCTCTCTCTCCCCTCCCCTTTCTCCCTGCTGGCTGCCAAGGTGTAAGCTGCCACGCCCTCCCCACCATGATGGCCTGAAAACTCTGCATCTGTGAGCCAGTCTCCCATTCTCCTTAAGCTGCTGGCATTTTACCACCACAGCCTGATCATGACTACTGTGACTGCTGTAGCTGGCATGGATGCTGCTCTGGGTCTTGTGTTCATCTTTCCCAGCAGAGCTTAGGGAAGAGTGATGCCAGGCAGGATGGCCATCACCCTGTGGTTGCCAGCAGACACCTCCCTGCTCTGCACACCAGTGTTACAGCGTTTGATGAATTTCACAAGACAGGCTGGGACTGGGGACAGGGAGGCTATAGGGAGAAATAGCACCTCGGTCAGCTCAGTGATAGGGAAAACAGTGGGCGTGACTCTATTGGATTTCTAGCTTTCTGAGTGGCCACAGAGCTTCTCAGTTGCCAGAGCTGGGACCAATAGGCTGCTACAGGGAAAGGAAAAGTCGGAACAGGGAGAAAAGCTACCCCAAATGATTCTATATCTGGTCACACAGATTCTTTGTCTAGCTTAGAGACCACGGCCATCAACACCTCTTTACCACCATGATAGCCCACTCCTCTGAAACTTTGACTCCACCTTCTCCAAGCCTAGCCAACCTGCAACCCTCCTGACCCCAAGTTCCACCCACGGACTTAACACCTCCAGGTCCAACCACAGTGTTCCCTTTCTGTCCCACCGGCCCCTTTTTGAAGCATATCCCCATATCTCAGCTTGTCTTCCCGGTCCCTGGGAACTAGAATCGCAGATGTTTATGAGCTGCTGTATGATTGTTAGGGATTAGACCTGGGTCTTCAAGAAGAGCAGTTGGTGCTGTTAATTGCCTAGCCCTGGCTCCAGCCCCTAGAGTAGCCATTTAAAGGTCATCTATGTTCCTCTATCAGTGACTTGCTATTTTTTTAAATTGGAAATAACATTCATTTATGAATTGACTACAATTTGTCTAGCTAACTCATTTTTAGATAGAAAATAGATTTTTTTTATCTTAGGTGTACTAGTGCTCTTTTGGCAAGTATGGCTGTGCACCATGTGCATGCCTTATGCCTACGTGTACAGATGTGTACCACATGCAGGCCTCATGACTTCAAAGGTCAGAAGATGGCATCAGATCTAGCACTAGAGTTATGGAGGTTGTGAGTCACCATGGCAGTGCTGGGAGCGGAACCCATCCTCTGCAAAAGAAATAAGTACTGTTAGCCTCTAAGCCATCTAAGGATTTAGGTACTTTTTAAAAAACAGGTACAGACAGCAGTGTGGCAGTCTTTGTGCAGTCACTGATTCTTTTACAAACTTACAAAATGAGGAAGAATCCCCTCTTACAGCAGACCCTGTGTCCCCAGGCCCTTCAGCGCCCTCCTGGTTCTTCCTCTCCTTTTGTCAGTGTGACCCGCTCTGACTATCTCCCACTTAGACATGGACCTCGATACTGGGGTTGGGGACCAGTGGTCTTTTGGCTTTATAGGATGTGACTTTGGAAAATGCCACTGGAACATTTGCTAAGATGGTACCAGGCCCAGGATTAGGCTGTGGTTAGGAACTGCTTCAGAACTCAGCCTGGTCAAGAGGGCAGAGCTGAGTGAGCACAGAGCATTCCTTCTCAGTGGGCAGGAGACCAAGAGAGGCAGTCCAAGTCTTCTTCGCATGTGCCTGTCTTTTACAATCAAGATGTTGACATTTCTTTGAGCGTTTATGTAATGTCCAATCTATCCCCATCCCTCAATGCTCAGTCATCAGCCTCCTGAGCATCCCCACTATCATCTGACCACAGCCGGGCATAAAGTGTGGGCCAGAGAGGACAATTACTAATCTGTTGTCTGAAAAAAGAGTCCTCACTGAAAGTGGGCCTTCCCTTGTTGTTGGGGAATAACTGTCAGTCACATAGATTGTGAGCTCAAGATAATAAAACAATCTGCCTCAGACAAACATGACTGAATCTAAAAGGTGGAGAAAGAAATAACCCAAATGCTAGAACCACAAGAGAATAAAAAGAAACAGTTTTGGTGAGAGTCAGCTCCACACCAAACAAGAGTATGTTGCTGCAGCCCCCAACCCAGGCTACGAGTTCACAGCTACTGGTGTATGGCCCGGTTTCTCTCTTGAATTTCTATTGGTGCAGTATTTCATTCACATGCAATGAAGTGTACCTCTTTCTAGTGGGTTCTGATAAGCATGGACCTGTGTGAACACCACACCCCCCAAAAGTTCAGGGCTTTCACTTCAGGAAGTTCTTTCGCCCCTTTGCCAGCAATCCGCAACCTGCCTCACCCCGTAGGTAGATTCCTTGTTGAGAAGCCATTTTTTTTTCTGTCTGGTAAAGCACTTCAGATTGGTAAAGCACTTCTGAGATTCACACTGCTGTGATAAGCAGCAGCAGCCTGCATTTTGGCTGCCAAGTATCATCCCTGTGCTTGGATAGCACCGTTTTATTTATCCATTTGTTGATTCACTCCCCTTTTTTGAGTGTGTGAGGGAAAATGCGTGCTCACGTATGTGCAGGGGCGCATGTGTGTGTTGGTTGGTGGGTGGAGACCAGAGGACCATCTCAAGTGTTGTCCTTGGTAAACCAGTCTACATCCTCTGAGAACCAGTCCTCCCAACCAGCTGGATTCGAGTCTTCCCTAATTGCAGGTAGCCTCCTGGCCTCTGGGAAGAGATAGATGACAGGGGTGAGGAAGGAGAGGAAGGGGCTAGATGACCAGGTGGGAAGGGAAGGGGAGGGAGTTCCGTTTATGCATCCATGAGAAAGCCATCATACGGGCTGGGTGGAGACCTTCCAGAGTAACTACTTAAGTCACCTGTCCTCCTGCCCTCACACACTGCTCTGTAAGTAAGCCTAATCTGTTTACTGTTTCCCTCCGGTCAGGAGGAGGGGTAAGCATTGTTGAAGACATTCCCCAAGGGAAGGGATTTTGGCAACAAAGTCTCTCATGTCTGAAGCTCCCCAATTAGGCTGGAGAGCCCAGAGAGCCTCCAGACTTGCTACGAACATTTATGTGTGTAGGTCGGCCAGGAGTGTTTCCTCTTCTCCCCAGGAGAAGTGGGGAAGCACTTAGAAGAGGGATGACTGTGGCCAGACCATGCGGCTTTTCACGAGAAGCTTTTCAATCAATATCCATTAATTGTAGAAAGTAAAGGGCGTTATTGTGATGTCTCCATGCAGAATGAGCCCATCAAATCCAACCACTTCCCCCTGCCACACCCTTATGCTTAAAGTGCATCACTGAGCAAAACCAAAACCAAGACACAGTTCAATGCACATCTTGGACAATAATGGATAGTTCGTAGCTTAAGTTTCAGGCGATATTCAGGACATTTTTACCCTAGCAAAGCATTTTATCTTTTATCTGAAATTTTTGTTTAACTTCCCGCCCTGCAGTTTTCCCTGGCAATTATATACATATTTTTTTAACTTTTTATTGATTCTTTGTGTACCTCACATCATGCACCCCAATCTCACTCACCCCCCATCCCTTCATATCACTCTCTGCCCTTGCAACCTCCCCTCTGCAAAGAAAATTAAAAATAAAACCCTCATCCTGGAAGCCGCTGTAGTGTGTCACTGTGTGTCCCACAATGCACCCTTTTGTACAAATAGCTTCACTTGCAAACATTCGTTTCAATGAGTCTGGTTCAAGGTCTCTGGCTTCTGCTACACTGTCAATACTGGATCCTCACCAGGACTCCTCTTAGGTATCTTGTTAGTGCCCTGTGTTACATAGATCCTGCAGATTTGGATCTGCAGGACCGGCCCTTCACATGTTCCAGCAGTTCATAGATGGAGTAGATGCTCTGGTGGGCCAACTCAAAGTCCTGGATCTGGGCCTGGGAGGTAGCTGAGTTTGTCAATCAACCTACCAGCTCTCCTACACCAACACCATCAGGGGAGCTCTTCAGCACCACCCCAGCTGTCTCACCCAATGCCTCACTGGCAATGGGCAGTCCTACTCTCCTGCTCCTATTCCCTCAGGGCAGGCTCCCAGGCTCCCACACCAGCAGGGCCAGCCCTGCTGTGCTGCCCAGACAAGGTGTAGGGCCTGCTCTCCTAAGTGCTGCAGCCAGTGAGAGGCAGGGTCATGAGTTTTCATGACCCAGCAGGTATTGAGTGTTGGCAGGGTGTCTCTCTCTCATCCACAACACCTTAAGGCAGATGAGGGGCAAGCCCACTGTCTTGAGTGCTGTAGCTGGTGAGGAGCAGGGCCAGTGCTGCACAACCCTTGGACATCAGCATGGTCCCAGGCAGCAGCCCAGACCAGGGATGTCAACATGGCCTTTGGTGGCAATATGACACAAATGTCGACACAGACCCAGAGATGGCCCTCAGCAGCAGCTTCACCATGGCCTCAGGTGGGGCAGGCTACTCACATCTGGCTGTTCCTCTCTACCCTCCCATCTCCAGTTCCATCTTTCTTACGTTCAAACTGTTTCACTTCGCTTTCTCCCTCATGTCTCCACCACATGCTTGGTGGCTCCTGCTATGGGCAGGCCACAAGGTGGCTGGGAGGCCTCTAGTGTTTTCTGTCCACTCTCACCCGGCCAAATATAGGGTATGATTCAGTAGAAGGTGGGAGAGTAAAAAAGAGGCCCAATGCAACCTTGTGGAAGCCACTCGGTTTGGATCTTCAGGTGGCAGGCATCTGTGGTATCTTTCTTCACTGTATCCCCACCCCGGCCTTGTAAGAAGCCCTTCAGTGAAGCCCTCACACTTGCCAGAGGCTGGTGCCTTTCTGCTGACTGGACTAACTCCAATATAATGAATGATCTTCCTCGCTCTTGTAAGGGCTACATAGTGGTCCATCCCACTGTATGGACCTGTCATAAAATAGCCTCTCCTTTTTGTGAGAGACAGGAAGCCTCCCAACTTCTGTCTCCAAAGAGCCAAGATCTAGCTAACTCCCCACCCCCAGTCCAGGGTCTGGCTTCTCAGCTTTGTCCTAGTGCCTTACGTTTATGATGAATGGTCTTGCCTGTCCCATAGTGTTCCATTCCTGCATTATGATCTGTAGCCACTACTGAAGCCATGGCTTCCAACTGAGCTGATTTACTAGAGTGGGTTTTAGAAGTGGGCTATATGTCCTTTCTGCTTCTGATATCTGATTACTATTTCATCACCATCATCATCACCACCACTACCACCACCATCATCATCATCACCACCATCATCATCATCACCATCACTATCATCACCACCACCATCATCATCATCACCACCATCACCATCATCATCATCACCACCACCACCATCATCATCATCACCACCACCACCACCATCATCATCACCACCACCATCATCATCACCACCATCATCCTCATCACCACCACCACCATCATGATCAACCACTACCATCATCATCATCATCTTACACATCTGTCTAAACCAGCCTATTTCTGACTTTTAACACTGCCCAGTGAGTTAAAGCTTGACTGTACTTTCCCCTCTCTGCTTAACTGCTGCTAAAAGGCTTGGTTTGTTCCAGGGATGTGGGGGATGAGCACAAACTGTCTCCAATTTGTCTTCCTCTTTTGCCTTCATACCCCCGGTTGTGCCCTGTTAAATGCCATCAAGTCCATTTCCTACAGCAGAAGTTGGCCTCCATGTTGTCCCTTCCCGCCAAGCTCCCACGCCTACCCAGCCACACTCGCCCACTGCACCTTTAGTTCCTCAGGTTCTAGGGAAACTTTCAGGGTAATGTGGAGCATGGCTTCCCTCAGCCACACTTGCTGGGTTTTCTTTTGAAAATTTTCTTGTACTCTCACGTGGCAAACTGAATGAGCAAGTGTTATTCATTAATAAGGAACAAGTTTAACGAGCAACATTGTTTCCGCTGGGCTTTGCAAGCACAGCATTGCTGGCATTCCCAGACACATTTGTTTTAAAGGTTCAGTTTTATCTGAAGAGATGTATCATGGGAAACAGGAACGGTGTCAAAGTTACACGTTTGTAATTCCAGCTCATTTGTTCTGGCTCTGCATATGAGAGGCCAAACCTACTCCATCTTGGGACTGGCCTACATTTTAAAAGAAAAGGGGCATGAGAACTTGACCTGCAGCTAAACTCAAGCTGCACCCAAGTTCCAAGAAAAACCACATAGCTTATCTCTGGCCCACACCCCAGAGTTACTCCCTAGCTATAGCCAATCAAGATTAGTCTGATAGTTCCAGATGTACTTTCAGACCGTTTGTGATTGTTCATGGTTTTGCTTCAGAGCACCCACCTGTTGGCTTACAATAGTCATTCAATTAGATGCTTGCCAGGCTGGAAACCCCCTCGCTTGCCATTACCTATAAAACCTTGTCCCACTGAGGGCCTGGGGCTTTACCCTCCCATCCTGCTGCATCAGGTATGGTGGTATAGCCCAAGCTCGAGCTTGACTAAAGATCCTGGTGTGATTGCATCAGAATCAGCTCCTTGGTGGTCTTTTGGGGTTCAAGAAATGGGTACAACACATGCATGTGTTAACTCGAGCTTTATCCCAGCATAGACAGCCGATTCCCATTTACTCATGAGACTTAGAGGAGAGGATCCCTAAAGGAAAAACTCCAACTTAGAAACACACTGCTGAGCCTGGAGAGATGGCTCAGCACTTAAGAGCCTACATTCCTCCTGCAGAGAACCCAGCAAAACGATAAAACATGTAAAAAAAAAAATCTTTAATTCAAAATGTCTACGTACTAATGTTTGAAGCAGAAGAACAGCCAGCTGGCCCACTAGCAATGTTTAGCAGGGAGGAGGGGTCAACACACATGTCTGCTAGTTGGATTTCTATTTCTGTCATTTAACATTCATGGCATTCAATTATATCTTGTTCTATAATAGACTGTCTGTGTGTAGACTTTTTTTAAAAAAAAACCAAAAAAACAGTTTCTTCAATTCTCTGAATCCTACACTAGCCAACAGCTCCCTGGGAAGTGCTGTGAGACCCAGGATCAAGCTTCTTCCCAGGGGTCTGGGGGTGAGCACATCTATCACAGGCACTGCAGGAGATGACCTTCAGAGGCACAAAGACCCACTTTTATACTAGTAGACAAAATATTTTATAATAAATTAGAAAAATCATAACTAACATCAAATTCCTGATTTCATAGATAATGCTGCTTAAGATGCAATTAAAGTATAGCTAACGAGGGCTGGAGAGATGACTCAGCAGTTAAAGGCACGGGCTGCTCTTCCAGAGGTCCTGGGTTCAATTCCCAGCATCCACCTGCAGCTATCTGTTAGTTTAGTTCTGAGGGATCTGAGTTCCTTTTCCAGCATCCATGGATACTGGGCACACATGGTACACAAACACACATATAGGCAAAATCTCCACACACATAAAATAATAATAAAATGTAAATACATATAGCTAGTGGGGTCAGTGGGATGGTTCAGTGGGTAAAGACACTTGATGCCAAGTCCCACAATCTAAGCTTGATCCTAAAGACCCGTGTGGTGGAAATGTTGTGTGTAGCTTCTGCTACCTTGACTTAGCTCCAGAAATGGGCTGTGCTACCAGCCTCTACCCAGCTTCCCTTGAATCCACTGATAAAAGACACACACAGAGTTGTTCCTTTTCAACTTGCCTTTGGCCATAATGGCTGGGTGCTACTGCCTCCCGCTAGAAAAGCATGCCCTTAACAATATTCTTACCTCTGCACCTCCTACCTGCCATAAACTTTAGTTGCTAAAATACATCTAGTCCCTGCTAAACATCCCTGACCACCCACCTGTAGGAGCAGTCACAGGCCCCTGCTCCTCCCTAGACCTCACATGGCTGCTTGGTTCTTCTCTCTCCAAAGCATGGTTCTCTCCTTCCTTGCATCTGTCTCTTTTCTTCCAGGGACCGGGGAAGTCCCGCCTATTCATTCCACCCAGCAATTGGCCCATGGCTTCTTTACTGACAGATAAGAACCAATGGGGAATAAGACTTTAGCATTAGAACCGCCCCTCCATGGAAACACTGAATTGACTCCCAAAAATTGTCCTCTGGACCTCCACATTCTTGTGTGGCATTCTCTGGCAGGACTTTGGACCAGTGAGGGCTTTGGCACTCTTGCCTGCAACTACTTGGGCTGGGGAGAGAAGCGTGTGGCAGCCAGAAGAGAGGATAGAATTTAGTGCCTGCAGCCTGAAAAGGAGTTGTAGAGCCTAGAGAGGTGAGAGGCATCACTGCAGTGCCAGGGTCCCCAAGCCCAGAAAGACTGGCAGAAGCAATGGTAGCCATTGAAAACAGCATCAACAGCTATTACTGGGAGACCAGACCAACTCCATTTTGGGCTCAGGCTCCATCTTAGAGAATCTGACTTAAGGTTGAACTCAAGTTAACCAACAAACCTGCACCTAGCACTAGTCTCCAGGTTACTCTAATAGCCACCAATCAAGAGGAAAGCAAAAGTTACAGTTATACTAAAGATATTTACTTATAAAAGTTTATGATTTGACTCCCAGCACCACCCAATCATTTTAAAAGGCAGCAAATTCCATAATAGGCCCCCAATCAGATGTGTGCCAAGCTGAATGCCCCCTTGCTTGTTTACTTGCCTCTATAAATGCTTGTTTGAAACTGGGCTGGGGCTTCACCCTCCTGTGTGATGTGTCAAAGTGATAAGGTGGACAGGCTGTAAAGTCATGGCCACACAGGGCTGGCTGGAAGATGTTCCAGGCCCCCACTGGGAGACCTTGGTGTCTCAATCGGGGTTGGGCGTGGGCTGCAGCTGCTAGCTGTCTGGCTATTTTCATTTCCTTCTGACAGAGAGGAGGGGATGAATCTTTTTGTGTTCGTTGTTGTTTCTGTTTAAACTAATTGTCTACTCTTGTGTTTCTTGTTATGGGGCAGCTTTGACTTTGACAGACTTTAATATGGAGCAAGCACCTTCCACTCCTCTAGAATTATTTCTCAGTCACTCTGGTGGCAAACCTGCAGGACACTGCGCCATCCCCTGCTATGGCACCGGAAGAGGACCAAGATGGCACAGGTCAGCTGGAGGTGCAGCTGACTGCAGGCTTGGGTACCAAGGTGAGCCGGAGCCAGTGGAGCCCAGACCTGTCTCTGCCGGCCCATCTCCCACTAGCAAACTTTGTGCTTCCAAAATCCAAGGCCTCTGCAGGAATGTTCAAAAATTAGTACCAGAGAGGTGCATTTGTTAAAATTTTCAGTGCTCCAAAAAAAAAATCCTGGAGCAAACTAGAAGATCTTAGATAGTCCATCTGTGATTTAGAAAGAGTTTGATAAAAAAAGTTAAAACACCATCCCTTTATCTATTCCTCCAGGGAGGAACGGAGGAGAATGTCATTTTTTCTGCCTCCTCCTTATCCTTCTGAGGCAGAACAGCAGCCTCTGTGGCTGGAGTAGGGGCAGGAGCGGGGCCTGCCACAGGGACACTGAGCCACCAAAGGACTACCCCCAAGAATCTCTTAACACATCTAGATTGGGACTTCATCACCTCTAATGGTAAGAAGAGACTCAGTCTACCACCAGACTCTGTTGGCAGATCTCAAAGAGGCTGCAGGTCAGCCCACTAATTTGGCCAAGGTATTTACTGGTGTTTATATTAGTTAGGGAGACAATGAGAGAGCCCTACAGTCATTTTAGAGAGGGTTATGGGTATACAACCCCATGGATCCTGAATCACCAGAAGCGAAAGAAGCGGTAGCTCTAGCCTTTATCAGCCAGGAAGCACCAGATTTTAAAAGAAAACTCCAGAGGGTTGAGAGATTTAGTGATAGTGACAGAGAAAGGAACAATAAAGACAGGAGAAGAGCAGAAGCAACGGACTCACGATCTAGCAAGGATTGTGTTGGTAACCACAACTGAACCAGAGGACCATAGGAGACAGCTGAAACAGATGGCTTCCAGAAAAGGAGGTAAAGGGAGCACCAAAGATAAAGAAATGCTAAAAATAGAGAGGAAACCCACTAGCTTCCTTGCTAATAATAGAGCTCAACATTCTGTCTTGCTAAAACCTGAAGATAAAGTCTCTTCAAAAAGGTCTTGGGTCCTGAGGATAACAGAAATGATAGCTGACTTAGACTCATCTGCCCTAAGAATTTAAAAACTCACCTACCATCTTTAATGAGGCCCTTCATGAAGACCTGAGTGAGTACAGAACCCAGCATTCTAACCTGACTCTCTTACAGTTTGTGAATGACTTCCTGGTGGCAGCAAAAACCAAACAAAAATGCATAGAGGAGACCCAGGACCTCTTGGAGGCCCCGGGGAATTAGGGCTATCGAGCCTCCCCTAAGAAGGCCCAACTCTGCCAACATATTAAGAAAAGGTCAGGGGCTGGAGAGATGGCTCAGCAGTTAAGGGCACTGAGTGCTCTTCCAGAGGTCCTGAGTTCAACTCCCAGCAACCACATGGGGACTCACAACCATCTGTAATGGGATCTGATGCCCTCTTCTGGTGTGCCTGAAGACAGCTACAGTGTGCTCATGTAAATAAATAAAAAGATTCACTAAAAAATACTAAAGTTATGAAGAAGAAGAAGGAGAAGGAGAAGGAGAAGAAGAGGAGGAGAAGAGGAGGAGGAGGAGGAGGAGGAGGAGGAGGAAGAAGGAAGAAGGAAGAAGGAAGAAGGAAGAAAGAAGAAGAAGGAAGAAAGAAGAAGAAGAAGAAGAAGAAGAAGAAGAAGAAGAAGAAGAAGAAGAAGAAGAAGAAGAAGAAGAAGAAAAGAAAGGAAGAAAGAAAGAAAGAAAGAAAGAAAGAAAGAAAGAAAGTCAGAAGTGTCTATCCAAGGCCAGAAAGGGTAGGAACCTTAATTTCTACAGCAGCTTTAGGTTGCCAGAAGTGACTAAGCTCTTCCATCTCTTCATGGACAAGAGACTCAGACTCATGGGCCTACCTTTCAAAGAAATTAGAACCAGTAGCCAGAGGCTGCCCCCTTTGTTTGCGCATCATTGTTCCAATGGTCATCTGGGTCAGGATGCTAGACAAATTGTCATTGGGCCATCACCATGCCTCATGTTATTGAAGGGGTACCTAAACAACCCACCCCCATTGATGGCTCACCAATGCCAGAATGACTCATTTACCAGTCTCTCCTCTTAAATGCTTCTAGGATAACCTTCCAGGAACCAACTTCCCTGAGCCCAGCTACCCTGCTGCCTGACCCACTGACATTTTGGCCCACATCCACGAGACCAGATCTTCCAGATACCCCCTTGATGGATGCTAAAGTGATGTGGTTCGCTGATGGCAGCAGCTTCATCCAAGAAGGTCACACATACTCAAGGGCAATGGAGATATCAGGGACTAAGACTATATACATTTGCTACAGCTCATATCCATGGGGTTATCTACAGAGAGAGTGGCAGCTCTCTCTGAAGGAAAGACTATCAAAAACAAAGAAGAGATTCTCACCTTCTGAAAACATTAAAAGGGCCCCCAAAGCTGGCCATCATCCATTGCCCCAGGCCAATACCTCAATAGATAATAGAAAATGATGGACAGAAAATTCATTCTCCCTGAAGAGTTGGGTATTCACATGCTCATCATTCCTTCTACAAGGATATCCAAAGGATGCAAGACCTTGTCAAATGTCAGGATAAGAGATGCCAACTCCAAAAATCACTGGAATTGTTAAAGACTACAAGGCCTGTCAGCTCACTAACACAGTGGCCAGTGAAAAGACTCCATCAGCAGGCTCCATAGAAGACCCAGAGCCTACTGGGAAATTGACTTCACTGAGGTAAAACCAAGACTGAGGCTTTTCCCACCAAGCATGAAACTACATCCACAGTGACATAGGAGCTCTTAGAGGGTATACTGCCAAGGTGTGGGTTTTCACAGATGAAAGGGTGAGACAATGCTGGTCCATTGTCTAAAAGAAAACCCTAAAAGAGACCTTAACTAAATTGATCTTAGTGATTGGCGATGACTGGGTGACTCTCCTTCCCTTCACTCTCTACCAGGATCAGGATAAGAAGTGAGCCCCACATCAGGTTCAGCCATCCATCTTCACTAAGCCCATAAAAAGAGTCTAATTAAAAGTGGAAAGCAGAAAAATAAAGCAGAGATGTATTCAATGTGACCACATTGGGAAGAGGAACAAACAGATCCAGCGAACCCCCCAAGTCTGTCTCCAGTCCTGAAGGGAGATCAAAGTTTAACTAGAGAGTCCAGAATTTTCATAGCTAAGTAGTCCTGGTCAGGGCGTGGTCACACCATGGTCATGGAAGGTGGTCTGCTGAGGCCAGGCCTGTCTGTTCTTCTTTCTTGGTTCTCTCTTGAGAAAAGCTGAGGGAAAGAGTTTTGGTGGGGGTGGAGGGAAGATTTGACATACCTAGGGTTGCCTTTTCTTTCTCTCTTTCTTTTTTTTTTTTTTTTAAATATTCTTTTTTTTTTTTTTTTTGAGTACAACTGAGGCTGTCTTCAGGCACACCAGAAGAGGGCACCAGATCCCATTACAGATGGTTGTGAGCCACTATGTGGTTGCTGGGAATTGAACTCAGGACGTCAGTCAGTGCTCTTAACTACTGACCCATCTCTCAAGCCCTAGGGTTGCCTTTTCTATAATGAAACATTTATCTGTCTTAAGTCTAAGTTACTTTGCAATGGTAGCTGACCTGCCTGAGTTCCTCTGAGGCCAGAAACTGCAGTTTATCACCTCAAAGTAAAAATGTAGGGGATTAAGTAAAAGAATTTATTGCTGGTGCTCCTTTCTCTGGTGAATCATCCAGAAGCCTCTCTGGTTAATCTGGTTAACTCTTTGTAAACCATAGAGGACAGACAGGAAAAGATTTAAGGGCTTTATACAATCAAATATGCAAAGGCACATATACATTCAAACATTCATATACCCACACTCTGGCTGGGCCCGACTGCCACAATCAACTCCACAAGTATTCATGAATGCTTACATACATACACATATACCTACACACAAACATATAGACAAACAGACATAAACATTTGGGTAGATGGATGGATGGGGCAAAGCTCCCCAAGCCAAACCATTCAACCAACAACTTTATTTCTTTTCTCTGTTCTTTTTATACCGTCTTAGACAAAAAGTTCTCTAGAAAATTACCTCAGAGATAAAATATTACATAGAATGGGAGTGTTTCATTATAATATACTCATTATAAATTCAAAGCAACAATTTTTACATGGCCTTAACTTATAGTGCACACCTGTGACTTCATCTTTGGACCTAAATGTTTTTCCTTGAACACAAATTTATCCCAAGTCTATTTCTCTTTTTAGTGTAATAATGAAAGTGTGTTGTATTTCTTATTATGCAGCCTTTTCTTACTATCATGAGGACTGGGCACAATCTGTTCTTGATTCTAACTTTATTACATCTTTCTAGCAACTAAGACCATGTCTAAAAACTTTCTTTCTAAAATTATTTCAATAAAATCAGGAATTCTATAGAAGCATCAACTATTTGTCTATATAGCATCACTACAATGTAGTATACATTTGTAGGTCTGTTGTTATATATTTAATAATAACAGAGAAAGCATATTAATATCAGGAATCTTTCCTCAGATTAAATCTTCTTGGCCTTGCCTAGAGAAGCAAATCTGTTATAATTTACAG
Source organism: Rhynchomys soricoides (assembly GCA_019843965.1). Classification (NCBI taxonomy): domain Eukaryota; kingdom Metazoa; phylum Chordata; class Mammalia; order Rodentia; family Muridae; genus Rhynchomys; species Rhynchomys soricoides. Next base: position 5,696,770 of record JADRCH010000093.1, on the reverse strand, counting down.
TCTATGGCAGAACCAGCTCAGGAAGATCACCTGCACATGTGCATGTGTACAACACACACACACACACACACACACACAGAGAGAGAGAGAGAGAGAGAGAGAGAGAGAGAGAGAGCCCGCTAACTGGATTATGTGGTTCCTTCTCCCAGCTGTGACTCCTGGAAAAGTTCCCCTTTCTTTTGGGGTTCATTGTTTCAATAGTATGATAGATTAAGAGATACAAAGGTCTCTATAGAATCTCTTCATTGAAATGTAACACCAGTTACAAGTCAAGGGATCATTGATGGCAACAATGTCTACTTTGTCAGAATTGAAAGTAACATAATGACAAATTGTCCAATATGACCATACCTGCTCACTCTGACCTTCGCCACCAGGGCTCAAGTGCTCATCTGGTACTCCATGAGAAAATATGCTGTGTCTATAGAATGAGGAGAAGCAGCGAGATGTTAGTAATTATTAAAGTGTATGTGTGTGTCTGCATCTATGTCTATGTGTATGTGTCTGTGTATGTGTGTATCTCTGTGTGTGAGCATTTGTGTGTGTCTATGTGTATGTATGTTTCTGTTTCTTTCTCTATCTGTGTATGTGTGTGTAGGGGTAGCCAGGGAGAGAGAACAGAGTCTTAAAACTTGTCTCCTCCTCCTTCACATCCTTTATGTTGCTTCATCTTATCTACAATGTCTCTTCCAGCAGCCATCTTTCTGAAGGACATGTCTGCTAAAGCATTTTTTATAATTTCTTTTTTTTTAAAGATTTTATTTATTTATTTATTTTACGTATATGAGTGCTTTATCTGCATATACACTTGCTTGTCTGAAGAGGGCATCAGATCTCATTATAGATGGTCATGAGTCATCATGGTTTGCTGGGAATTGAACTCAGGACAACTGGAAGAGCAGCCAGTGCTGTTAACCACTGAGCTATCTCTCCAGCCCTGTTTCCTTTTTCTTTTTTAATAATTTCTTAAGAGTTGAAGTAAGGCTTTGAACAGCATAAGTAGGTGGAACAACAGCGTCCTCTCAGGAGGCTGGCTGAGCCCTAGGGTTGAGGGGTGACATGCTGCAGCACAGTGGCCCCCATTCAAGCAGGAATGCCTTTCCGGTGTCTGCTGCACCCTCCTGGTGCCAGGCCCAGCTGACTCTCTACCATTCTAGCTCTCCTTTACCACATTGGCCTGCCCTTAATTCCTTCTCAGAAACTTTGCCACATGCCACATGTTCCATCAGGTCCTATCTGATAGCTGGCGGACCTTTTAGCTTAAACAGATTGGTTGCCTTCACACAGGATCACTTTTAGCAAGCTCATCTATTCACCATGGCAGTTATTCATCACTATGAAGAAACGCATTGAGTGTGTATTCATACGTCCTTCATGGCTTTGGTCTGAATGAGAGTGTGCTTTTGAAGGCTGGTAGCCAAAGATGGGTAAGAGTGTTCTTGAACTCCTATCAACCTAAGACAAAAGACGTACATCAAAGCTATGTTTGATCTCCATGATGGGTAATAAAGAGCAATATAGACACCGACCTAAGACAGGTACAGTTGCCTACCCACTCTATACCCTAGATGGGATTATGAAAAACAAGTCAATCTTGGGCACCTGTCCGGCTACTGATAACTGCTCATCTTTAATAAACAAAAGAGGGGAAATTGTGCCCTTCCCCCAGTCTTGAGCAGGCTGAATAGACCTTGAGCATTTGCCACATTTGGACCTTAAAGACCTAGGTGGGACCCAGGTAGAAACATCCACCTTACTGCACGTTCAGCTTCCTACAGGAACTTAGAAGACTGGGGTTCATGGCCCAACCCCACAGACACCCATCATTCCTTTCACAGGTTCTAGTGTGTCCTGCCAGCTGAGTCTGCTTCCTTTACAATCCTTTTTCGGGTCTCCCTCTCTGGGGCCTTGTGTATCATACCAGTGGCTAACACACTTGATGAAAAGACTCAGGGGCTGAAAACCTGAAGCAGTGGAGTCTTTATTTTTGAACATCAGTAAACAGCATGAATCAGTTGACATCAGTAAGCAGTACAAGTCAGCTGAATGTGTGATCTCCAATCAACATTAGATTCACTAAGAATATGCTTGTTTCTGCTAGTTAATGAAGAATGTGACCCTTTTCCTTAACTTGAACACACTCCAAAACACTAGCCTGAAAGATTAGTGTGACACTAAAGAAACTGGATGGAAAAATCTTTACCTTTCCTTTTGAAACAGTCCATTGATGTTGTTCTAGCAACTTTCCTTCCTCTTCCTGTTGGTCTGCTCTCTGGAATGGCTGGACCAGATTGGTGCACAATTCTGTTCAAGACTCAGAAAGAGGTACCAGGATTGTTTCCACTGATAGAACTACAACTAGCATAATCAGAGGAGAAAAGTCCCAGGAACCTTTAACTTGTATCTGTGCCTTTGTCAAAATGGACCCCAGTCACCAGGTTTTGGTGGTTCTTGTTACTCTTGCCATTTGTTTGTGGAATCACTCACAGCTCATTCAGTGCCACCAAGAAGGGATATGGCCTCATTTTGACTAAAACTAGTCACTGGTGTGGTTAAAATCACAGATAAAATATTCCTTAAAAAGATTTAAGATCTGGAGTTGTAGCTAGCCTTGCCTAGTACGCATGAGAACACTCTGGAATAAAAGAATTCAAAAAACTATATATTGTCCCCAGGAGAACTGAATATTTAACAGCAACAGAAAGAAGACTGAACTTTTGATCCTCTTTGAAATACAAATGGTGTGATGTAAAGGAGCAAGAACGGCTTCACCAGGTATGCGAACACCAGCCTCCAAGCCCTCTGTATGGTAGGAGGGATCAAAAGCAAAATCTGGAGGCAGATGACAGGGGTTCACAGCCCTGTCCCAGCACTGAGGGTAGTACTGGGCAAATCTCTCTGTGACCAAGTCTCCCCTTCTGTAAGACCAGTCGGTGTCCCCACCCCAGATGAAAGACTTGGGTTTCTGTCTGGCTCAGGGAAAGAAGCCCTCATGGTGGGTGTCACTGTTGTCCTTCTGGGTAGATGATGGTTAGCCTCTGTCCAGTCCTGACAGCCCTGCCAGAATGACTTGTCCCACACTACTCTAGTCTCTTCCCATCCCCCCACATTACTCTAGTCTCTCCCCACACTCTTGTCCACTGCTGCAGCATCTGAGGACGCTCTAGCTTGATCAAGGAGACAAGGAGTCTGCTACTCCCCAAATCAAGCTGCTACTACCTTGGTATGACATTTGAAGCCTACAGGAAGGGCAGGGAATCCAGGCCACCATGAAAGCAGGGCTATCTTTTGAGGTGTCCTGTGTTACTGTCCTCAGCTCATCAGATTCCTTAATGTCAGGTACATGTTTCCCTCAGTCCTCCCTCCATCAGTTCTCTTTCTTGTACCTCATTTTCCTTGCTCCTTTATTCTCTTGCCTGCCTTCTACATCCTGCTGCCCACCATTCTGGTTCCAAGTGTCTGTGTGACAGAACTGCTGCTGAAGGCAGAATCAGTACCTAAGGGGACATAAGTGGAGCAGTCCCCACACAGTCCCGAGTTCCATGCATGCTGCTTCAGGGATATATATGTGTATATATCAGATTTATTTATGAAGGGAGCATCTGATCCTATTACAGATGGTTGTGAGTCACCATGTGGTTGCTGGGAATTGAACTTAGGACCTCTAAAAGAACAGTCAGTGCTGAGCCATCTTTCTAGCCCAGCATCTATCTTCCTAATTACTTATTTTTGATAATTCAGTATTTGTGTAGACTGTTGTGATCACATTCACCATGGTCCTCTCTTCCTCCTCTCCTTTCTTTCCATCTGTCCCCATTCTGACCCCGGTGCTTTTTGATGTTGCTCAGGAAGCTATGTGCTTTTGTGGTTGCCAATCTGGTATTTCACAGCATCCCTCTCCATGCTCTGACTCTTACAGTCTTCCCATCCCCTTTTCTGTAATGTTCCCTGAGCCTTGGAGGAGGTGACATAGATGTCCTGCTGAGGGATGAATAGTCACTTATTCTCAGCACTTAGACAGTTGTGACACTCTATATTAACCTTTACCCTCTTCAAGAAGCTTCTCTGACCCATGCTGAGAGCAGCACTAGTACACAGATAGAAACATGAGTGTTTAGAAAATGGTTTGGCTACATTCTCATTTAGCCAAATATCAATAGTACCTTCTCCCTAGGTCTTGTCATAGGTGCTTTAGCCAGATTTACAGCATCAGGATATATTTCCTCCTGTGGGGTGTGTTAGTGCAAATTTAAAAGTAGCAAAATTTTCTCTAACCTAGCTAACTTCCAAATAATTGAGACAGAGACTATTAGATTTATTTTAACAAGTTTTCAGGCACAACAACTGAGCAGATATTAACCTATCCTAATCCTCTAAACTAATCTGGCTACCTCCCAGCCAAAATCCCCAAGATACCTGCATGTTAGTATTAATCTGGCTCTCTCTGCTCCATGTGTGTCCTCATGGTGGTTCCTGGTCCTTTCTCTTGTAGCAAATCATCTCTTCCTCCCTCGATTTTTCCTCTCTGACTGGGAGGAAAGTCCAGCCTTATTCTCTCCTCTACCCAGTCATTGGCTGTTCGACCAGTTATTGACCAAATCAGAGGTAATTTGCACAACATTGAGACAGGAGAGTCTCAGAATAAGCATTACAGTGCCATGTCTGGATTTTAACCAGATATGTGGGGAGAAAAAAATCAGCATTGGAATAATACAAAGATAATCTTTATACCATGCACAATAACATTATGCCAACAGGGGTAGACCTCAAATTCTACTGGGATGCAATTGGTTAACCCACAAACATTCAAGCTGCCATTGCTCCTGTGGATCCATCTTGCCTGCTTTGCTCAGTTAAGGAACCATTGATGACTTTTCCCCTCCAGGAATCTGCATAGCACCTTCTGGGTAGCCAATATGGAAGACAGTTCCAGATCAGTTCCAGTCTAGTTTTTCCATCTGGAGCCCTGTGGTGTGCAGTCCTTTATCCCTGGGATGAACACATCCTCACATAAAACAGAACACCCAATTAATGCTACCTATAAAATGAAGTCTAAGTCAATTAAAGGCCAAGTTGTGAGCCATACTAATACTGCCTTCCTGTCATCTCAGCACTTGGGAAGTAGAAGCAGGAGATCAAGGGTTCAAGGCCAACCTCCGCTACTGAGTAACCTGGGAAAGTTCATAAGTGGAACTTAAAAATATAAAATTTCCACTACTTACATTTTCTTCATTCACATTGGTCCTGGGCCTCTTTCCTCTGCTCAGCCATTTTTAAACACTGCAGCTTCTCTTTCATATGGACATAAGTGAAAGAAAAACGTTACAACCTGTCTTTTCAAGTTTAGTTTAGTGCAGTTTTCTAGGCTCCTCCTTTGCCTAGAAGAAGTCAGCAGCCATAAGCCAAGTCCAGCCAGCTGCATATTATAACAGCCTGCAATTAGAAAGGCTTTTGCTTAATTGTTGAGAAATACCCAAACAATTAAAACTCCTGTGTGACAGATACCGTGTATAAAGTACAACTTCAGTGTCCCCACATATCAGTATCCAGTCTACTTCAGTACAGTCTGTGTAGCCATTGTCTTGCATTGGTCAGCACATTTGTTCATGATGCTCAGGCTGACTTTGGGTCTCAAGTACTAGAACACCTATGCAGAGAACTGTGAATTCCCACAGGAAAGACTGTGTATTAAAGAAATGCTTTTCCTGCCCCTGGCAGATGCTGAGGCTACGTGGTTCACAGATGGGAGTAGTTTCCTGAAAGAAGGGAGACAAAAAGCAGGTGCGCTGTAGCAGGATAGCGAGTTGTGTGGGCACAGGCCCTACCAGAAGGAACCTCGGCACAAAAGGCAGAGCTTATTGCTCTCACCAAGGCCCTTGAACTAGGAAGGGACAGAAAGGTTAACATCTATACAGATAGCAGGTACGCCTTTGCCACAGCACACGTTCATGGTGCCATCTACCAAGAGCAGGGCCTGTTGACTTCAGGAGGGAAGGAGGTCAAACATAAATCTGAGATCCTGGCCTTGCTAAAAGCTCTACATGAGCCAGCAAAAGTAAGCATTATACATTGCGCAGGTCACCAGAAAGGTAACTCCTCAATAGCCAGAGGGAACAACATAGCCAACCAAGAGGCCCGAAAAATAGCCTCAGAGACAGTCCCCGTGTTGGTGACTCGAGATGATGATCCCCCAGGACCCAAACTCCAATACTCCGATGGAGACTTGGTGATTATCTCAAGGGATCCTAGCAACGACTTCAGCCAAGAAAAAAGACTCTGGTACACAACAGCAGGGAAAAGATCCTACCACAGGAACAAGCTCGAGCAATGATAAGGCAAATGCATCAGTGGACCCATTTGGGAGTAAGCAAATTAACCCAAACTGCCTCGAGATCTAAGTATTATATTCCAGAACTAAAACACCTAGTGGGACAAATAGTCCACAGCTGTGAGCCTTGCCAAAAGGTGAATGCCTGCTGAAATAGGACTGACCCTGGTAAGAGATACCGAGGGGACAGACCAGAGGTATACTAGGAAGTGGACTTCACTGAGGTAAGGCCTGGCAAGTATGACTACAAATACCTATTAGTTTTCATAGACACCTTTTCAGGATGGGTGGAATCTTTTCCTACAAAAAAGGAAACTGCTGCAGTGGTTGTCAAGAAGATACTGGAAGAAATCTTTCCCTGATTTGGAGTGCCCAAGGTAATCGGATCTGATAATGGCCCAGCCTTTGTTGCCCAGGTAAGTCAGGGAGTGGCCAGATATCTAGAGGTCAATTAGAAACTTCATTGTGTATACAGACCTCAGAGCTCAGGACAGGTAGAGAGGGTGAATAGAACTCTAAAAGAGACTTTAACTAAATTGACCATGGAGACTGGCGCTGACTGGGTGGTGCTCCTTCCCCTTGTCCGGTTTAGAGTTAGAAATACCCCATACCGCTTCATCCCCTTTGAAATCCTATATCGGACTCCAGCACCCCTAACCTCTTAGGGGACATCATAGAACCCACTTGTCATTGTAACAATGATCTGTATGCTGGGTTAAAAGGCCTGCAGGTGGTACAACAAGAGGTGTGGGCACAGCTGGCAGCTGCCTACAAGCCAGGAACCCCCAAGACATTCCACCAGTTCCAGGTTGGAGACTGGGTCTATGTGCGGCAACATAGTGCCCAGACGCTCGAACCTTGCTGGAAAGGACCCCTAATAATCTTAGTATTACTTTACCAAATTACCAAAGGTTATTTGGACCTTGCATCTTAAATCGTTTACTGGCTTTCATTAGGGAGCGCATAAGCACGGTGCAGATTAGGATGCTACAGCAACAGTACCTAGGGTTAGATCAAAATGAGTTGTAATTTCATGACTGAAATTCTACCAAGAAAAGGGGGAATGAAAGAAATGCTTTTCCTCCCCTCCTCCCCTCCCTAGAGAGAAGGCCAACTGGCCAACTCAGGCTGTGACCAGAATCTGCCTCAAGAATGTATAAAAGGTGTGAGCTTTGAGAATATGGGGTCGCCTCTGTCTTGTGTGCAGGACGACCCCAATGTATTGGAAGTAATAAACCTTTTGCTGATTGCATTGGTCTTGATCTCCGTGTCTTTGCGACGGGGAACTACCGGTAGTTTCGACCTTCAGGTCCAACACGTACTGATTTTAGCTCCGTGTTGTCAAATAAAACCCTGCTTAGTCATTATCTTCCTTTCTTTCTTTTCTCAGTGCAGGGGATTGAACCCAGGGCCTTATGCATTCTAGGCAAATGTTCTACCACTGACCACAAACCCCAGCCCTACCTGTGCCCTGATGGCTTCAGGATGGCTGCTACAGCTCCTTAAATCCTTTCTTCTTGTGAGTATCTGGAAAGAACTTGACATAGTATGCAATCATGCTTACTGATGTTAGTGATACTTGCCGAACTTAGTGATGTTTGGGCCTGAAGAGGTCAACTCAGGGCCTTTGGAAAATTCCACCAGACCCCAGAAGGGAGAGGTCGATGGAGCACGTAGGCACCCCTCCCTTCCTGGATTACATTCCTTAGAAAACCGAAGGGCAACCAACTGTTGGCCACCTGCAGATATGGGAAGCCCTTACTACCTCATCCCCTAAGTACTAATCAGTCTAAAGGTCACACTGTTCCGCCAATCTTATTGTGCCTAGTTACTGATGCTCTATTCTGCCCCTAGAAACTGTATAAAAACTCACTGAATGAGCTGCCTGAGGTTGCCTCTCCTTTGGGTGCAGGATGGCACCAGTACACTGGAACAATAAACTCCTCTTGGTCCACTCCGGGGTTTCTGGTAGCTAAGGCTCATCAGAGTCTTACAGGTCAATGACAGACTGCACATATAAGGTCTTCCCATTTTATGATGGGGATGTAACTGAGTGATAAAGTCAGCACGTGCAAGACCCTCATTCAGCATAATAATAAAAGAATCATAATTGGGCTGGAGAGATGGCTCAGTGGTTAAGAGCACTGACTGCTCTTCCAGAGGTCCTGAGTTCAATTCCTAGAAACCACATGGTGGCTCACAACCATCTGTAATGGGTTCTGATGCCCTCTTCTGGTGTGTCTGATAGCTACAGTGTACTCACATACGTGAAATAAATAAAGACATCTTTTTAAAAAAAAGAATCAATACCTGTCATAACATCCGAGCTAGTTTTTTCCACGGTTGTTGCCATTCACAATGATTTCTCTTCAAACAGATAAAACTGCATACTGAAGACATACCTGCTAGCTGTGTGCTAAATCTCATGTTTGGTAAATTACAAGGGAGGAAAATACCCCCAATGATTCTACAACCACACAGTTCACCTGTATTGAGCAGCTTTCACTTCATCTGTTGGACCCGGAGGTCATAACTACAGGTAGTTCCCCCTCGCAAAGACACAAAGATCGAGATCAATGCATTCAGCAAGAGGTTTATTATTTCCAATGCATTGGGGTCATCCTGCATACGAGACAGAGGCAACCCCGTATTCTCAAAGCTCACACCTCTTATACATTCTTGAGGCAGATTCTGGTCACAGCTTGAGTTGGCCAGTTGACCTTATCTCTAGGGAGGGGAGGAGGGGAGGAAAAGCATTTCTTTCACATCAAGAGCCAGATTCCAAAATCCACTGCATAAAACCTTACAGCCAATAAGAACAGCTTTCAAAATTCTTACAGTAGCTGCTTTGAGATTGTGCTCTTTCTGATTAAAGACTGGCTGGATTTTTTTTCTTTACAGATAAACTCATTTAGTTATCAGGATAAAACTGGAACATACTGTATACATGAATACCTGTGCAGCCCATCTCACAGGTGAGAAAAGTGAGGCACAGAAGTTTCTCCCTTACCCAAGATCATAGGACACAGGCCAAAGCTGTCCTTTCACAGAGTGTGTATTCTGTCTCTCAAGCCACCACGAAGCAACTCCTGTCTGTGTTGTCTGGAAATCAGCAGTTCAGTTCACTCAGGACAGCAGTGGCAGCTCAATCCACTCACAAGCACTTCATGGATACACCAGCAGACCAGTTTGGTAGAGTCGAAATGGCAAACATGAATTAACAGAGGTGGTACTACCTCACAGAGACAGCCAGGCCTCAGCCTTGGCTTGAGTCAGCAGGAGGGACCGAGCCAACAGGAATACCAGGAGAAGTTCTCCACTGTGCCTCTTTCGGGAAAGCAAAGATCAAGGGTTGCATAGCTAGCTCTATAATTGTGGAGCTAAAAACAACACTGCTAACTCCATTTTGTTTTCCAGACACCATTTGGGCCAAACTAAGGTCCTGGGAAACTAAACTTCCGACCTGCACAGGAGCAGAATGTCCCAGGGAGGTCCCCTCCCTGCCCACTGAATAGAATGACTCACCTGCCCACTGAACAGAATGACCCACCTGCCCACCGAGCAGAATGTTAAGATCCCTACCCTGTCTGCTACTATGGAAACGCCCTAACCACCCACTTGTGATTACTGCCTTTAAAACGCCCCTTTCCCTGGAGCACAGGATCGCCATCTTGTGGCAGTCCAAGCTAGCTTGATTTGATTAAAGCCCTCTTGATTGTGCATCGAGTCGACTCCTGGTGGTCTGTTTCTGGGGGGTCTCGCGAGTCGGGCACTACATTTGGTGCGTTGGCTGGGAAACCCCAGACCCACAGACCTTCAGGACCCCTGACCCGGAGGGTCCAGAACCAGCCGGTAAGCTCGTTGTCTGTCAATGTCTGTCTGTTCTCCTTACTCATACTTTCGGCTTTGACTCTGTCTGTTCTCCGTACAAGGAACTTGGAGGAGAAGCTGCATCTGTGTTTTTGGCTGCATCCGTCTGTTCTAACCGATAGTTTCGGTTCTGGTTTTTGGCGCCAATCTGTAATCAGCTGGGTGACGAACGGGCAGACGTGCCTTAGGTCACAGGCTGCAGGGAGACTTGAGGATGCTCCAGAATCCCATTGGGGAGAAAGGACTGGGACGGTCTGTCTCCATCTGGGAGCAGTGGTAAGCCGCTGCTGAGCACCAGACTGTGTGTCTGTGATGCTCGTCTGTAGGACGCATCTGTTCTGTGTGACTGTGTTTTGTTTGTCTTTCTGTGTGTAGACTGAGACTGACATTGGACAGAATGGGCCAGACAATATCAACTCCTTTAAATCTGACCTTTCAATATTGGACTGAAGTTAGAGACAGAGGCCACAATCTTTCAGTAGAAGTCAAGAAAAAGAAATGGGAAACTTTGTGTGCCTCAGACTGGCCCACCTTCTCTGTAGGGTGGCCTGCAGAGGGATCTTTCTCTCTACCCTTGGTGTGAGCTGTCAAAAGGAGAATTTTTAGTGCAGGCACAGGGGGCCACCCAGACCAAATTCCTTACATTTTGGTCTGGGAGGACCTCGTTTCTAACCCCCTGCCTTGGGTACATCCTTTCCTTCCTCCCCCAGCACCCGCAGGCACATCTGTCCTGGCCCTCCAGGACAAAACTACAGACCCCGATGCTGACTGCCTCCTATCGGACGTGCCCCCCCTTTCTCAGAGAATCCCCAAGTCCTAATTAACCTGATTGATTCTCTTATTTTTTCACACCAACCTACCTGGGATGATTGCCAGCAGGTACTTCAGGTCCTCTTTACAACAGAGGGATGACTGCGCATCCTCCTTGAAGCTAGGAAAAATGTTCCAGGGGCAGATGGGCGCCCTTCATTGCTGCCCTCAGATATTGATGCCGGTTTCCCCTTGACCAGACCAAATTGGGACTTTAACACGCCTGAAGGTAGGGAGCATCTGAAGGTCTACTGCCAGACTCTAATGGTGGGTCTCAGGGGGGCTGCAAAATGCCCCACCAATTTGACTAAGGTAAGAGAGGGAGCTGGAGAGAGAAAAGAGACAGGAAAAGAGTCTACATAAAATCCTGGCCACTGTAGTTAGAGAAACCAAAGAGTCTAGGGAGAGAGTACTGGGCAGTAGAAGGGGACCCTTGGCTAAAGATCAATGTGCCTACTGCAAAGAAAAAGGGCACTGGGCTAGAGAATGCCCAAAGAGAAAGAATAAGGAAGCTTTTAACCCCCAGAAGAAGGAGGGAAGGCCCCAGGAGCCTAGGGTATTGACCCTACAGGAAGACAGTGATTAGGGGAGATGGAGTTCAGACCCCCTCCCCGAGCCCAGGGTATTGCCAAGGGGGTCCTCACCCAAAAATTGGGTCCCTGGAAGAGGCCAGTGGCATACCTGTCAAAAAAATTGGACTCAGTAGTGGCTGGGTGGCCTGCCTGTCTGCGAATTATAGCAGCAGTCGCTATATTGGTCAAGGATGCGGACAAATTGACAATGGGACAGGACTTGGTGATATCAGCCCCTCATGCTCTTGAGAGCGTAATCCTCTAGCCTCCTGACCGGTGGCTCACCAATGCTCGCATGACTCACTACCAAACCCTGTTGCTCAATTCTGACCGAATCACGTTTGCCCCTCCAGCGATCCTAAACCCGGCCACCTTGCTCCCTGACCCTGATTTAGAGCCTCCTATCCATGACTGTCAGCAAATGCTTGCCGAGGCACATGGGTGGCACAAAGACTTGTCTGATCAACCCTTGGTAGATGCTGAAGTAACTTGGTTTATGGATGGGAACAGTTTTCTGGATGAGGGAAAATGGAGGGCAGGGGCAGCAGTTGTCAACGGGCAGCAAGTCATGTGGCCCAGGCCTTACCAGAAGGGACCTCGGCACAGAAGGCTGAACTGATAGCCCTCACAAAAGCCCTCGAATTAGGGGCAAATAAGAAAATCAACATCTACACAGACAGTAGGTATGCCTTTGCCATAGCCCATGTACATGGCACCATCTATCAGCAACGAGGACTGCTGACTTCAGGAGGAAAAGAAATTAAACATAAATCTGAGATATTGGCACTATTAGAGGCTCTATACAAACCGGCAAAAGTGAGTATCATACATTGCCCAGGACACCAGAAAGACAATTCCAGAGTAGCCAAAGGAAACAACATGGCTGACCGAGAGGCCAGGAAGGTGGCTACAAAAGCAGTACCAGTTATGATGACTCAGGACTTAGATTCCCAAGGGTCAGAACCCAAGTATTCTGCTGAAGACTTAGCAGGTATTTCTAAAGACTCCAGTAATTACTTCCAAAAAAGGACAGGGTACTGGGTCACGCCGACTGGGAAGAAAATCTTACCACAGAAACAGGCGAAAGAAATGATAAGGCAGATGCACCAGTGGACGCATCAAGGAGTAAAAAAGCTAATACAGGTAGCCTCTAAATCCAAGTTTCATATCTTAAGACTGAAACCCTTGGCAGAGCACGTGGTTCAAAACTGTGTGGCCTGCCAAAAAGTAAATGCCTTCCGGAATAAAGTCAATCCAGGAAGAAGGTACCAGGGAGACAAACCAAGAATATATTGGGAAGTAGATTTTACTAAAATCAAGCCTGGTAAATATGAGTACCGGTACCTGTTAGTTTTTGTGGATACTTTTTCAGGATGGGTCGAAGCTTTTCCTACAAAGGCAGAAACCACTGCCGTGGTTGTCAAGAAGATACTAGAAGAAAATTTTCCCCAATTTGGGGTACCTAAGGTAATTGGGTCCGATAATGGTCCAGCCTTTGTTGCCCAGGTAAGCCAGGGAGTGGCCAGGTACTTGGGGACTGATTGGAAACTACATTGTGTGTACCGACCCCAAAGTTCAGGACAGGTAGAAAGAATGAATAGAACTCTAAAAGAGACCTTGACTAAATTGACCATGGAGACTGGTGCAGACTGGGTGGTGCTCCTCCCCCTCGTTATCTTTCAGGCCAGAAATACGCCCTCTCGTTTCTGCCTGACTCCCTTTGAGATTCTATATGGGACTCCAGCACCACTAACCTATTTGGGGGATGTCATAGAACCTATATGTTATAATAACAATGATCTATATGCCAGGTTAATAGGCCTGCAGGTGGTACAAAGAGAAGTGTGGACACAATTGGCAAAGTACCAAAGTATGAACTCAGAAGCTGAGTTGTAGCACCGCAGAATCATCGCCCCTGTTCAGCAGGAAGCAACTACAGAAGTAAAGACCTTGGGCCCTGTTACTGGTAGTTCAAGATCGAACTCTAGGTAAAAAGAAAAGGGAGGAATGTGGAGCTAAAAACTACACTGCTACCTCCATTTTGTTTTCCAGACACCATTTGGGCCAAACTAAGGGCCTGGGAAACTAAACTTCTGACCTGCACAGGAGCAGAATGTTCCAGGGAGGTCCTCTCCCTGCCCACTGAACAGAATGACCCACCTGCCCACCGAGCAGAATGTTAAGATCCCCACCCTGTCCACTGACAGGGCCAAGCCGCAGAGGGTACATTCCTGCCTACAGCCAATCAACTTCCCACTACTATTGAAACGCCCTAACCACCCACTTGTGATTACTGCCTTTAAAATGCCCCTTTCCCTGGAGCACAGGATCGCCATCTTGTGGCGGTCCAAGCTAGTTTGATTTGATTAAAGCCCTCTTGCTTGTGCATGGAGTCACCTCCTGGTGGTCTTTCTGTTTCTGGGGGGTCTTGCGAGTCAGACACTACATAAACAAGACTAGTTCAGCCTCCATCACTGTCTGTTGAGCCCTATTTATACCTTGAAACATCACATGTCCTCCATGGGTCTTGCCTCAGCACATGCATCTGTCTCAGCTGACATCACTCTGCCAATCAGCCTGAGTCTACATGATGGAGCTCAACTATGCAATGTAAGGCAGACCAATACACATGTGTCGTTAGCAAAGAATCCTTCATCACGTGTCCTTTCACGTGCTTGCGCTAGCAGAACATCCCCTCTCCTGTGTCTGCTTTCAGAAACGTTCCTTCATGAGTCTGCCTTAGTCTTACACCTGTATCCACTTTAGCTAAACATTCTTTCACGTGTGTGCCCCAGCAAAACACCATCCAATCGATTCTCCAAAGAACCCTTAAGTTTCCACTTCAGACTTGCACAAGTGTGTCTGAGATGCAGACATAAGATATGGTCTGGCCATAAGGATAAAAACAGACTTGGAAAGCACCATAGCATCTTAGAGAGCAATGTCCAGGGTTTAAAACCAAGGATTGATAGCCAGCCAGGCAAGCATGCCTGCTAGCTTTCCAGTGCTGGCCATGGTCATAGGTCCACCACTGTATCAACCAGCCAACCACAGTCTTTCCCTTAGAGTCTCAGTCTAAGAGCTAAGTGAATTGAGCCAATACTGCATGCACTGTACAAGCTTCTGTGCCAAGTCTGTCCTCAGTGCAATCTAAAAGCCCTTTGCTGTGACTTTCAAAGTCTTCCCTTTTACTCTTGAATAATTTAGTTTTGAATTTATAAGTCCATCATTTTGTTATAGAGCATATTTGCATCATATTAGACCCTGATCAAATCTTTAAAAGTTATTTTTAAAATGCATTACTGTTTTAAAGAATATACCATATGTTAAGTATAAGGGTTGTCAGAGAAAGCCCTTCTAAAGCTATGGGATGCTGAAAATGCTTTCTGCTTGTTTTTTCTCCATGAACTGGTGGGCCCACCTTTAAGAACTTAGCCGTGAGTAAGTCATGATCACTACTCAGTTAATAGTTCTCAAAGTGAGCTAACAGCCTGAGAGAACAACCAAAAGCCCTTTGGAGGCCAGAGATACTGCAACAGACAATCAGTCGTCTCTCCTCCATTCAAGAAGTTGTGGGTTGTTCTCAGAATTCACTCCAAACGGCAAAATCGTGAAGTGATGGTGAACCCATCAAGGGAAAAGATGCTACAAACACACATACACACACCACACATAGAGGGATCTGACCAGAATTTTCATCTGTAGAGAAGGGATGAGAAGGAAAAGAAGTGAGGCAGAAATTTGCCAGGGCAAATCCAGCAGGATCCGAGGTACGCAGGAGATGCTAGAGCCCAGTTCCCACTCTTGGAAGTCTTCGCTCTGCAGCACACTTGGATTCAGTCCACACAGTGGGCACACACCAGCCAAGTGGATTTCTTTGCCCTCCATGTCCATATTTAGCCAAAACCTAAAAGCCTTGAGAAAGTTCCCATCCTATCTCCACCCTGTTAAAAAAAATCACTGGAAATACACCAATTAGCTCTATAGATCTGTCAGATTTATGTGCAAATGATTATTTAAAAGAAGGTAAATACATACACAAGGCAGTTATCCCAACCCAGAGAAGTAAAGCATGTGGAAAGTAGACGGCAGGGCAGAACACTTTTACAGTGTGCCCTTTAATACGAACTGGCCTGCTAGAACAAGAAAGGGTGTGTTGGAGTTCTGAGGTATTCGAGACAATCGATCAGAGAAAGAGAGACATGGGATGAACTTAGGCTTCTCAGCAGCAGTGGGATCAGTCTCTCAAGAACTGAAGGCTGGCAGCTGCATAGACCACTTTTTATTGATTGTTACACAAAAGGACGTTTAGCAAGTCAATTCCCGAATACCAAAATCTCTTATCAGATCTAGATGTTTTAGGGAACTAACATCTAAGCAAACACAGTCATTATAAGAGTTCCAGGTTTGCCAGGAATATCTTACAATGGGGTTATGCTAAGGCTCTGAAATTCCGAAGGAAGAGAATGCTATAAATTTCAAGGCTAAGTGGCCATCACCCCAGAGTAAATGCCAAGTGCAGTGGCTCTTCTAAAATTCTGCTACCAAAGGTGTGTTATTCTGTATGTGAACTAAAGTATATTTCATTACACTTTGTAAGCATCTCCCCATAAAATCACACTTCAAACATTTTTCAGAGTCCCTATATGTACTGAAATCAGAACAACCTTGCTGATTTTTATGATCACAAGAAGTGAATATATTGAATAAAAAGAATTGGAATAGCCATTCTTATTGACAGTCTCCCAGATGTAACCAGGCAACAATGATGTCCCAAGTTCTATGTCTTGCCCTGTACCCTATATATTTTTCAGTTTGCAGAATGTGTGCCTAGATTACAGGAAGCTCTGGGTATGATCTTCAGCACTGAGTAAAACCTGGCAAAAGCAGCAAACACTTCACTTCTACCTACAGAGTGAGTTCAAGACCAGCCTAGGATACATGAGACCCCGTGTTACATACATACATACATACATACATACATACATACATCCTATCATCTTTAATTTATTGAACAAAATACAAAGGCTATTGAGCTTTGCAATGTATTGCAAAGGAAGTAAAAATCATGTGTGTGGTTTTCCTGACACAACTGTACCTAAATATTAGCATCAGATCACTCCAAAGCATTCTACAAAGGCTTCTCCTCTACTGAGGAGCATTCTACAAAGACTTGTCTTTACCGATGATGATGTCATGAAACACAGTAGGCTACAGTAATAATGTTCCTGATTAAGGAATAAACATGACATAACCGAATACCTGGATAGGATCCTGACTGGGATGGGATGGGGTGAAACTCATTGTTTATATGTTATTGAAATGAGTGACGATATCAGATTACTGTATTGATCACTGTTTTGATGTTACGTTCCCCAACGTATTCCCATTTGCACTCTGCTAACATGGAGAATGTCTTCCATCTCAGGGACAGCAGCTGAAATGATGGAAAGGAGCATGCTGTCTGCAAGTTACAGTTCATTAAAAAATGGTGTGCATGCATATAAATTAGGTGTGCAAATATGGTGAAATCATAAAATCAGTAAGTCTGAGTATAGGGCACATCGGTTCTTGTGCTAGCTTTGTAACTCTTCTGTGCCTTTGATGTTATTTCAGAACAGAGTTTAAAATTGTTGAAGTTGTGGGCAAGGCTCTGCACCTCCAATCCAAAGCTCCTTGCTGGAGAGATGGTTACTTTCCAGTTGACATTGAAGCACTATCTAAAGCAAGACACTGATGACTAGTTCAGATCAAAAGCTTCGAGTTCTTCAGGATTCATTTCCACTCCAAAGAGTGCTGGAGACCCATTGGAGGGTGGGAGTGGCCAGTAAACCAATTACTTGTGACAGGAACTTGGCCCTGGCTATCTCTTATTAAATATCTACACCTGAGAAGTCAGAGGGGAAAGCACTAGATCTGCATGAAAACATCTATCTTAGGGTTTCTATTGCTATAAATAGTCACCATGACCAAGGCAACTCTCATAAAGGTAAACATAGGGGGAGGAGCTGATATGAAAATCTGGTTCCCTAATTGGTTCTTGATTTGGTCAATAAAGAAGGTGGGAGCCAATTGTTGTGCAAAAGTAAAGGTGGGACTTCCCATCCCAGGAGGAAAAAGAGACTTGAGGAAAGAGAAGGGCCTTTTTGGCCAGGCTTTGGAAAGAGAAGCACACTACAACCATGTAAGATCTTGGGGTAACTAGAACCAGAGGCCTCTGAAAAACTGGAGGAGGCTGGCGGATACAGGTTAGCTGAAACAGGTTAGCAGATAAGTTAAGGGCAGGAGTTTCTTCACCTAGCAGTTGTGCTATCTGGTAAGTTCTAAGATAATAAAGCTGTCTGAATGTTTTTCATTCCTCAGAGCAAAGGTGGGTAGAGATAATAGCTAGGTCATCAATGGTGGCTTGGCAAAGCCAAGCCAGGAGTGGGGCTGTTAGCAGCCATTGGCAAAGCTAGCCGGGAGAAGCAGGGAGGGGCTGGGAACTCAATCACAGCTCCTGTGGTTCAGTTCATTATCATAATATCGGGAAACATAGCAGAGTGCAGGCAGACATGGAGCTGGAGAAGGAGCTGAGAGTTCTACATCTTGATCTGCAGGCAGTAGGAGACTGTGTGCCATGCTAAACATAACTTGAACATAGTAGACCTCAAAGCCTGCCTCCACAGTGACACCCTTCCTCCAACAAGCCCACACCTACTCTAACAAGGCCACACCTCCTAATAGTGTCACTCTCTATGGCCACACATTCAAGTATATAAGTCTATGGGGACCATACCTATTCAAACCACAACATTTCATTTTCTGGCCCTGTAGGCTTGTAGCCATAACATAATGCAAAATGCATTTAGTCCAACATCAAAAGTATCTATCAATCTCAACAATGTTTAAAACTCTGAAGCACAAATTTTCTTCTGAGATTCATGCAATCTCTTAACTGTAATCCCCTATAAAATCAAAATCCAAAACAGATCACATACTTCCAACATATAAGGCATAGGACATACACTACCATTCTAAAACGTAGGGAAGGGAGCACAGTGAGGAACTACTGGACCAAAACAAGACCTAAAACCAGCTGGGCAAACTCCAAACTCTGCACCTCCATGTCTGGTGTCAAACGCCCGTCAGAGCTCCAACTCCTTTCAGCTTTGTTGACTGCAACACACTTCTTTCTCTTAGGCTGGTTCTACTCCCTGTTAGCAGCTCTCCTTGGAAGGTATCCCAAGGCATCTCTAACTTCTTGGGGTCTTCAAGGCAATCCAGGCTTTATCTTCACAGCTTCATCCAGTGGCCTTTCCTAGGCTTCTATATAGGGACACCCTTGCCATACACCTGGCCTCGAAGACTTTCCTTAGTCGGAAAAGGGAATTCCATAACTCCTTTTTTTAAATCCTTGACTCTGACTAGCCAGAACCAGGTGGCCGAAGCTTACAAGCTCTGCTGCTTCTGGGGCTGGAACATGGTTCCCTCATTCAATTATGTCTTCACCAGCTTTCTGTTTTCAATGGTTTCCTTCACTGCCTAAGGTTGGCTGTTCTGGAACTGGATCTATAGTCCAGGCTGATCTTGAACTCAGAGACTGCATGCCTCAGTCTCTTGAGTGCTGGGATTAACGGCATGTACCACTACATCTGTACCTAAGCTTTTCTTTAATTCCTCTTTTCAAATTGGAAGTTTAGATGGGTCCAGTCTTCCTCTGAGATCACCACTTCCTTTATTCTATTTAACATCTGACCTTTAATCTGTTTATCTCCTTGAACACAGGATTTTGCTTAAGTCTTCCTGGTGCCAACTGTACACTTTGTAATTTTCCTTGCTCAGCTTGCTCCTTTTCACAGGTACCAGGCACTCATGTGGTGGACGGCCATATAAGTAGGCAAACACCATACATACACAAAAATTTAAGGGTTAATTTGTGGTCTCATTTTAAAACTCCAGTTTGGACTGAGAAATTTCTAAAATTAAAAAACAATGTTAATTGAGGAAGTGCTAGGGATGAAGCTGAGTTGGCCAAGCACATAAAGCTTCGGGTCACCACCCCAGCACCACACAGCATCATCTTCAACTGCATAGCAAGTTACAGGGCAGACCAGGATACCTGAGACGGAGCTGTGACCCCCAAGGGTGGCTGCTTCAGCCATCACATCCCAGGCACAGCTTTCCAAGCCACTTCAGGGGCCATGTGAGAGAGAGTCTACATTTAAGGTGCTGAGAGGCTGAGAGGGGTGTTTCTCTATCGATGACTACTGCTAGCCTCCGTCAACACCATTTCTAAGCACGATAATTGTAACACCAAATAACCCAGATGCTTTCTTTCCTTCAGTGAATTAGTTCAAACTTTTAACAGGATGATGTTCTTTTTTAAAAAAAAAAAAAAAAAAAAAAGTGTGAAGGACTGAAGGAGCTGAAGGGGATTACAACCTCATAAGAAAATCAGTATCCACTAACTGAAACACCCAGAACTCCCAGGGTCTCTGGACCAACCAAAGAGTATTCATGGAGCGAGCCAGGACTCCAGATACATATATATCAAAGGATGGCCTTATCTAACATCAATGGGAGGGGAGAGAGGCTTGATGCCCCAGCGTAGGGGAATGCTAGAGCAGTGAGGCAGGAGTGGGTGAGAAGGTAGAGGAGCACCCTCATAGAGGCAAAGGGGGGGGGATGGGATGGGAGGTTTGTGGAGGGGTAACTGGGAAGGGGGATATCATTTGAAATATAAACTAACAAAATGATTAATAAAAAATAAGGTGTGCGCATTCCTTCTCCCCAGTAGCCCCAACCTTAAGTGCCACATGTTGCCAATTTCAGCTCGTCAAAAGCAACTTGTTCCATTTATTGCTCTCTGGAATCATAAATTTCCTTCAAAATTGTTACATGTATGAGTGATTTCCCTTCATGAATGTTGGCACACCACAAGCACGCCTGGTACCTGAGGTGGTCAGAGGAAGCTGTCAGATCCCTTGAACTGGAGTTACAAATGGTTGTAAGCCACCATGTTGATGCTGGGAATTGAACCCAAGCTCTCAAGAGGAGGAAAAAGTGAAGGGGGAGGAGGAGCAGGTGGTGTTGGAGGTGGAGGAGGAGGAGGAGGTGGTAGTGGAGGTGAAGGAGGAGAAGGAAGAGGAGGAGGAAGGAGGAGGAAGAGGAGGAGCGAATGTTGGGAACAAGCAAAAGACATGTATTCTAAGTACTACATTTGGTTTTCAGGCTCAATTTAATCTTAGGGAGAAACTAAGTTCAAGGTTCCAGGCCCTAGGGGAGCTAGGGAATTCCCAATGGCTGAACAGCTTCTATTGTAAGGAAACAGCTGACTGAATCCAGGCAACTCAAGAACAACTTCTCCATCTTGCTGGCAGGGTCAAGCTAAGTTTATGTTCCCAGGCCCAGGGACCTACTCCTATCCTGATGGATAGAAACTCCCTTGATCAACCTCTTATGTCAAAATATGAGTGGACAATCCTACAGCCTACCTCACTTTCCCCTTGCTTCAGGGTCATAGGTCAGCTCCCGAGTCTGTTCTGTGGTCCTGATCAATCAATAGCAGTTTGATTACAATTTTTTTGTCATCTGCATTGACCTGGTGTTGTATTTAAGCAGACTCCACAACAGGAGGAAAGAGGAGGAGGAGGAGGGGGGGGGGGGGGGAGGAGGGAGGGGAGAGGGGAGGGGGAGAGGGAGAAAAAGAACCTCCCATTTCTTGTTAGTCCATCACCTCCCCTTCTGATGGGGCCGGGAAGGCAAAAAGTAGTAGGCAACAATTTAATTGTTGCCGATTCGTAAACAAAACTAAGATTTGTTATAAAAGAGTTTAAGGTCCCATTTATTTAAAGACAAAGATCATTCCTCTCAGCTCATGCAAGCCAGAGCTATGTCAGCAGCAGAGGGTACTAACACCTCAAGTGTTACCAGGAGGTTTGCCCAAAGTTGAAACTTCTTGTCTGTTTGCTGTTGTTTGAGTTTTTTCATTTGTTTCAGGGGTGAGGTAGGGGCACGTGCCACAGCTCTTGTATGAAAAACAGGACAACTTGCAGAAGTCAGTTTGCTCCTTCTGTAATGAAGGTTCCAGGGCTTGGCTTCAGGTCTTCAAGCTTGATAGCAAATGCCTTTACTTACCGAGCACCTAACCAGCGCAAAAGCTTGATTTTTCTGTGTTTGTTTTTGTTTTGTTTTGGAGTCAGGGTCTCGTTGTGTAGCCTTAGCTGACCTAGAACTAGGTCAGGGTGGCCTTGAACTCAAAGAAATCTGCCTCTCTAGTGCTGGGATTGAAAGAGTTAATCACCATGCTTAGTGTTTATCTTTAATTGAAAGGATATATGCATTGTATAAAGCAAACAGAACTCCATAAACTATTTACACTACACAAAACCAGTTTTCCATCATTCTCTTCCTCTGTGTTGGAGACTGTTGCTTCTTTGCCTCTATTTCTGCTCCATGTGTTTCACTTCCACACACTAGCTCTATTTTGTGTATTTCAGTGGACCATGAATCAGTGTATACCACAACCAAGACTTCTTGTGCCCAGAACACAGTGATGTACCTTTACACCATTAAGGGGTTCACAGTGCCACCTCTCCACACTGTCTACAACCAGAAATGACTTGAGTGTACGGCATTTATGTTCCAGAGCAGGTTGTAAATTTTACACTTAATGCTTGCTATAATGGTAATATGAAGTGTGCTTACCACAATTCACCTGAAATGATATAACACACAGAGAGATGCTGAGAGCTGTTACCAAAAAATGATGCAGTTTGTTCTGGGCATCATATAGAGTCAAGTATGGATACATCATGAACAGCTTTGGGTACACTTTGCCACTGCTTGTGGGTTGTCCCGAGTTCACAATTTTTGACATAGCACACAATGTTTACATCCATATATGAACAGCACAATGGCATCTGATTGGCATGACATCTGGGTATCTGGTGGGAGAGGGGTGGACGGAATGCTAAGTGGGGTTCAGGAGGCTGTCCAGATTCTGGAAAGATGCATCAATGGCACAAGGCAGGAACTACAAAGTTCACCAATAACCAGGAGGAAAACTAAGTTTTATTTGGTGAAGAGTGGCAGAACAGGATGCTAGGAAGCTCCCTTTAAGCTAGGAAAGATGGCACAGGAGGAAGAGAAAAGGAAAGAGGAGCAAATGTGAGATCACAGAATGAAAATGCCTCACATGCAAAGTCAATAAACACTCACCAGAGGCGAGTGAGTTGTGAGCGCTAGTTGTTAGAGAGATCAAGCTGCACTGCTTAGAACATCAAGGATCTGCCCCAGGCCCACCATTTCATAAAGCAGAGTGGGTCTCAGGAGGCTGACACCATGACTTTGGGTGGATGGGACTGGGGAGTGAGAGTCAACCCTGACTGTTTGGTGCTCAGACACAGTTTGGAAAGTCTCTTGGGATCCTGGGATTTCTGTTGCTGGCTGCAGGACTGCTGCTCCAAGCAGCCAAGTGTGAGTCCTGTCCTCCCTGGGTGCTTGCAGTAGCTGGTTCAAGTGATGGACAGAGCACCTGGAGTGAAGTTTAGGGGTCCACAGGAAGCAGGGTCTTTTCTGAATACTGGGAATGCATTCTTTGCTTGGGACTCATAGAGAGCAAAAGCCACACGGCCACTGGAAACCTTTTCCACTCTGGCCAGATTCTGACTGGAAGGTGAGGACAACCTGTACCCCAGTGATAAGTCCTGACTCAAAATATACAGTGACAAGCAAGTAAGATGGGTGATCAGAAAGCTAGGGAAAGACAATTCTCAGCTTAGCAGGGGTAACAACATTCTCTCTCTCTCTCTCTCTCTCTCTCTCTCTCTCTCTCTCTCTGTGTGTGTCTGTGTCTCTCTCTGTCTCTGTATGTGTGTGTGTGTGTGTGTGTGTCACACGCATAGACACTCTCTGTCTCTTTCATACACATATACTCTGTCTCTCAGTCTCTCATACACATTCATACTCTCTCTGGGTCTCTCTCACACACATATAGTTTCTGTGTCTCTGTCTCTCACACACAAATACACACACACAAAACACATACATGCACAAGCAGTTGCACATATACAGATACACATAGTGAGTACAGCACACCATCACTGAGATGGGACAATTCACCTACAGCTTCCATGACAGGGACCTGGACACCTCAGACAATGAAAAACTCATCAAACACAAAAATTTAGTATAGCCTTTGGCTCCCTTTGCCCTGGACATGGAGAGAGAGAGAGAGAGAGAGAGAGAGAGAGAGAGAGAGAGAGAGAG